>JANQDE010000055.1:850956-917021 GCA_037157785.1 Cephalotes varians
AAAACGAAAAAACCGACTATTCGTAAAAAACCGTCTACTAATACCGAGATCGAAGCAGTCGAGCATAGAGGTGACGAGGGTGGTTAGAGGTTTATTATTTACAGCAGCCCGTGAGGCGTGTCACAATAGTATTGCGGGTTTCTTCTTGAAAGTCCGACAATGTACGCAGGATTTACGACGACGACTTTCAGCAGAACCGTCAATAGGTTCCACACCTACGCGTCGTTTTACTCACGACGTGAGAATACGCGCACAAATATTTTCACCATAAATTCTGCTTTTTATTTGCCTGGTCGGATCTTATTTACAGTCTCTCTGACCTAATCCGTCCCCACAAGCAACACGAAAATCCTAATCGTATCATGAATACCTTCTCTACCTGCTTTTACGCTACGATTCTCAAACTCAACCGCAGCTACTCTTCACATTAACTTTTTGTTTCCCCGTCTCTCTCAGAATTATCTCCTTTATAAAAATCGGTGAGACATCGTGATAGGATAAAACTGAAAACTAGGCAAACAGCTCTATCAGTGTAATGATATTAATTATGAATTTAAAAAAATATTCGGATACACAGTCGCTAATTAGGTATAATAATAATAATAAAAAATCAAATTATATAAATATAGACATGATTACTTTGGCCTCTTAAATTTGTTGAAGACATTTTTAGTAAGAAACACGGGAAAAATAGTAAAAAAAAACCTCACTTCATATGGAAAGTTGTAAACCTACATAGAACGTCACTTCACGTGAAAAGTTGTAAACCCATGTGAAACTTCGCATCTCGTTGTGTATGTAATATGTTGTAATATGTGTATGTAGTATACATTGGAGCCTCCCTCTACAAAAAATTAGACACATAGATTTGCATTGAATCTCGCTTTGCATGGAAAATTGTCAATTTATATAGAAAATAATTACCCAAAAAATAACCTGATCCAACCCATTTTTTACTTCGTAAGTCCTCCAAAAGGTTTTAGTCGGCAATCATTATTTATTAAAAAATTATTAACAAATTGATTATAGAATTTTTTATTAGTTTTCCCTTGCTAAAAATGCCTTCAAAAATCACTTTTATTTTAAGGAGTCAAAGTTATCGTAATCATCGCCAAATATATATACGTTAATACAATATTTATAATTATTAACTCTATAAATTACAAGAATAGATTAAATTTAACAAGATTCATGCTTATAAAATAAGTTCGAAATAAAATAGAATCATGAGATCGGTTTCAAAATGTTATAAATTTATCTTTCTTCGAACTTATAATATTTATTGTTTAAACTTATAATATTTATCGACATAATCACCGTTTAGTATGACACATTTTTTTTCAATTCTTATTTTTTATTTGGTCCATAAATGCTTTCCGGGTTTTCTTCAATTCAATTGTGTCGACCATTTCGGTAGCCAACAAAGAAAATCAACCTTTTAACACCTTCTTTAACTTCTTTGGAAAGTCCAAAAGTACTAAATTTAGATTATACAGAAGGTGTACAGAACAATCGTAAACTTCAAGTTCATAATCGTTGTTTTTTGACAATGCGATCTCACTTTACTATGATTTTTATAAACGCCTTTCAAAAGATTGCACTCTACCTTTTAAAAATTTTATTACCGATCGTCGCTTTGTAGCAGAAAAGTATAATTATTATAATATGACTATTACGCAACGACGTGAAAGTAAACTAAACCTTGAACATGTAGACTAGACACTTGAGACAGTCGAATGCCATACACTGTGTTTCTATTCCCATCAGTCTTGAAGCGCTGGAGAAACCCTATTCATCAACCTACCCTCGTATAATAAAAAATAAAGTAGTAAAATTACGAAAAAAATTACTAAAATTAACGATTTCTTTCAGAAACGTAAGCGAAGTAGCCGAGAATTTTGGTGCTCGATAAATTTGTCTCGTAGAGCTTAGCTAATCACGACAGATATCTCTTTCAAAGATAATCTGTTCCCTTCGCAAATAATCCAGTGAATAGCGACGCTTAACCACCGATGGTGGCGATGGTGGTGGTCGAATAATTCGGGCTGGTCGTTAGTATTTGCGATTAGCTCGCTCCGACGAACCGGAAGAGGCGATTCTCTTCTCCGTGGGATTTCGCGCCTAATCTCAGTCGGATCGGCGAGGCAAAGGCTTGTCGATCCCCGGCCAGGATCGCGGAGGTTGCACAACGTAATTTAGATCGATGATTTAGATTCGCGTTCATGATCGATATCTTTTCGCGATTCTTCTTCGCGCGGCTCTCTCTTCCGTCATTGGCAGGAAAGCTATCGGCAAGATACTGGCGTCGATGCAGTGTCGCCTTTTTCTTTTGACAAGTTCTGCAGTCTAGCGCACTTAGGAGGTCTCATAAAAGACTTAAATGTGCTGTATAACAAAATGAGCTATTGTTCTCACTTAACTAAAAGATCTAAAGAGGCATTTTCAAAGAACTTAGAAAGTTTTTTCTTCTCCTCCTATATTTTTGTTTTGTGTAGTATTATTACCGTCAATCTTTCTTGCCAATATACAAACATGGTAACAGTATTTTCAAATTTCAAGGATAAATTATAGTTATTTTTATTTAAGCGTTTCAAGACTGCAGCGATACCAATAATTGAAAGGTAAAGCTATGATCCTTTTTTTTTGTTCTTTCTTGTGAACGACATTCGGTTGTCTGTTCGATAATTACTCATCATTATCTGCACATATTGAATAGTATCATTCAAACAAGCAAAAGAAAAAATTGTTTCGGGAAAAAGAAAGAGAGAGAGACAGAGACAGACAGACAGGCAGAGAGAGAGAGAGAGAGAGAGAGAGAGAGAGAGAGAGAATAAGATGAAAGAGACACTGTTGTGACCCTCGACAGAATTGTTAAAAGACGATTTATTAAACTTGACTTTTGGTCAGGAAAAACTACCTGATATGGGTTATTGAATGTTCTACCTCTGTTTAACTCTGAATAATTTATGTGATCACGCTCAACACATGATAAAAATATTCTCAAATTGTCCTATTGCCCGAAATTTTCAAATTTTTGCATTATATGCATGGCTCACATATGCGAAGCTTTCGACTTTTTGCGCTTATAAAAATAAAAACATTTGTAAAAATATGAATAATCAAAATTAACTTGTTTTCAAATCTAAATGAAACTGAATAAACGAGCTCGTAGCGCAGATATCCGTATAGTGATAATAGAGAATAATAATAGAGAATAAAAAATCATATTACTGACATGTTTTAAGCATTCAATTTTTTTTTTTAATTAATGGATTAGTTTTTATTTTTACTTAACTGTATTATAATTTAACTTTAACTTATAATAATAATTAAATTTGTTAAGAATTCTATTGAAATTTAATAAAATAATATAAGACATTTTTTTCATATATTTTAAAAAATATTTAAATTTTGATTTTGTAATGTGGACATCTATCAATAATATAGTCTTTTACCTAATATGGAAAGAGTGAAACGTTTATACTCGAATAATCTTCAACAAGTACAAATATTGATTGATATACAAATGTAGAAATGTTTCTTGCAACTTTAAATGCAAGATGTTAATATTGATCTACGTAATATTTGATTGAATTACGTAATTTTTTTTTTTTATGTCGGCGAATAATTTTTACAAGAAAATAAGTAAAAATATTGAATTTCAAACATATGCAAACATATGCAGACGTATGACATCCTCGAACGAAATTTTCAACAGGTTTGGACCTTTTGCGTGCCCCTCAGTGGGGTTTCTTGGATGTCCACGCGACACATGGAAAGCATCGCGGTCACATTTATCAAATCGATTTTTCATGACGATAAACTTCGACAGTGTCAATGTCTATGGCCTGCTCGAATTCAAACATCCGCACCGTTCTATCGACAAATAAAAGAGCAAAAATTTCCATTCACGAGCCGTTAATTCAACTTAAATGGGCCGAGGAGAATTCTCTTAGGAAACATGTCTCGTGCTCGCAAGTGCTGACGAGATTTCTAACTGAAAGTTTACATGCTGAAAATTGTTCTTTCAGGTTACCCTTACAAACGTCTCCACCTTTTTGGCAACAACCGTGGAGAGCATCTTGCCTCTTTGTAATCGAAGAAACGTTATTTTCAATACGGATTCTTTCAGTTTCATAAGTGATAGAGTTCAATAGAAGAGCAATCTAAGTCCAAAAGTTAGGGAGGAAATTCTGCTTTCAACTGATGTTTTTTATTGTTGTCTTTTTAAAATTAAATTAAATTTTATCAAAATTTGATATTGTTAGAGATTGTTTGTCGAACTGTTTTATTTTCAACATCATATATATATATATATTTTTTTTTTAATCGACAAGATCTTAAATTAAATTTTTGATAAAACAAAACTGACTTAAAATTAATCAATTAAGATTTAGTTATACATTTTTGGAGCTTTTAATTAAATATCTGATACATATGATATTATTTAATTAAATTAAATATCAAAATAAAATATGAAAAGACAATTTTAAAAAGCTCTATATATTTAAACAGAGTCATATGTTAATAAGAAATATATAATATATTTTAAGTATACGCCACAATAAAACAAATCAGAGACGCGCCAGATATAAAAAGCGACTTTGGACTTAAATCATTCTTTTAAAAAATTCTTTGATTGCAAAATTTCGTGCAAAAAGAAATTCACAAGCGAGAGAATGGTGGAAAATTCCGAAAAATCTCGCTCTTCCGACTCCCCAGGAGAGCTATATTCTTTGATCACACATGCTTAACAATGCCAATTGTATATACGAACAATATAACATCTAGGCAACGCAAAAGGTTTGAACACAAACACTTTGCGATTTTATTTCACGGAGGGACGATAAATTCTTGGTCAATGGCTTTTAGTCGATATTGTAAGGAAAAAAAGAATGAAATGAATCCTCTTTTACAAACTCTGGAAATTCCTTTAAACTCTTTCGTTTGCTGTTTTCAGATCATTGCTTTTGCACCTACTGTAATGGTGTAATATATAGAAAAAAAAAAACGTAGTAGCCACTCAGGTATACGAAAAAAAGCTATAAACATGTCTGTCAACAAGTATGTTTAAAAGAAAGATTTAACTCTAGAATTAAGAAAGATTTAATTCTAGAATTTGAAAAAAGATTTAGCTCTAGATATTAAATTAAATTTATGCAGTGTATATATATATATATATATATATATATATATACACAGTTGATTAAACTTTATTTTATTGTGTTGCATTTGAAACAATTAACACTAATTAACGGACTTTACTTTTCTCTAAAATGAATTTTAAGAAATTAACATTTAGAGCCTGACTAATCCGAACGAATTAATTTTAATAAAGAAAAATATTAAAATATTAAAAATATTAAAAATGCTGATTTTTGCTCTCGGAGTGTTCCGTAAAAACGATATGTTTCTTTTGTAATTTTTGAGTTGCTGATTCTGACTTTTTTTGAAAAAAATTTTAATTTGTCGGAAAAGTATTAAAATCAGCATATAAAGCTATTGAATATCTAATACCATAAATTATTATTGTTGAGTTTCAAGAACGTATTCGTGTTTTTCTGCTAATAAAACATGATAATACTTTCATCTTTAATAGTGTTTTGCTTAATAAAGAAAGGTAAAAAAATTATTAATATCTAAAAAGGAATTATATCAATGAGAACTGTTTTAAATCTATAGCATCTGAGAGCGTTGTTGTTTATTGCTTACCAAATACGTGAGTAAGAAGAAAATCTTAAAAATTAGGTGTAAAATTCATAGCAAGCAACAATAATAATTTACGATATTAGATATTTAATAGCCTCATGTGCTAAATTTAAAATAATTCTTACTGATAATGCTTCTGTTTTTAGATATCAATAATTTTTTAACTTTTTTATCGAAGGCAAAAATTAGCATTTCTTTTTTAATCCTCTTTTAATTCAGAATACCGTATATAACCAAATATTGAATTACATTTATTAAATAACAATTAGAATTTCATTTATTAAAATTAAATTTATTAAAAGTATAACTTTTTCTGTTCGTTCTTAGACAAATGGTGCGAAAAGAAATGATAAATTGAAAGGAAATTTCTGAATAAAACAATAGTTTCTAATACTATTTATTACTTAAAGAAAAATTTTGTGAAAACAAAGATCAAAAGAATATTCTAATGCATCATGTTTTAAAAGGGAAAATAAACAATGCGACTGTATGTGGTCTTTCCAAACTTACATTAAGAAATATTTCAGTACTGTCAAAGTTAACGAAAATTTAAAGCCGATTCTACAATAACATAAACGTATAAATGATAGTTGTAAGAATTGTTCAATCACAATCAATTATTCTCCTCACATTTGACTGATTGATCAATTCTTACAACTACAATCATTTACAACTACGTTTACGTCATTGTAAAATCAGTTTATCACATTAAACTTTTTCTAGAATTTTAGGAAAAACAGCATTAAAAGATTGTACATATATGTATATGTGTGTGAGCATTTACATTTTATTCATATTATTTATTTGAATTTTAATTTAATATCTTCAGCATATTATCCGTCAATGTCGACGAAGAATTGAGAAATTCGCCGCGACTGTAACTTTAATAGAATAGAATAAAATGAAATGAAGGAAAGGGAAAAGCGAATGTGACAGAAAGAGAGAGAAAGAGAGAAAGAGAAGTTTATTTTGCCTGAAAATAATGCGCGCGTTGCGAGATACCGCTGAGAATTCGAGATTACCCTGTCGTCCTTCGAAAGCCGTCCAATTTTGCGCAAGTAAGGATTCAAGAGAAGACATGAAAAGAGGGGTGGAGGCGTTCAAGAGGTCGTCATAAGGGCGGATAGAAACTCGCCCTCTTATATCGATGTTACACCGACGAGGCACCGCGATGCAAGTACAGCAAACATTGCATCTTTACGTCGAAACGCGCCGATATTTTCTAGACACATATAGATACATTCTATTTATTTAAATAAAATGCCATTTTTCCATACGATACTATGCGCGAGTAATACACGACTTTCCAACTCCCTTCGTGAATTTGGGATCCGGCTTATCCGCCGTTTCGTCTCAGTGAAGCTAGCCAATTTCGCGAAACGGGACTTCGCGAAAGGATACGATCCTAGCACGAAGATAAGCCCGTGACGGAGGAAACTGCGAATTTGACGGTGTGAAAACTTTGATCGTCATTTTGAGAAATCTATTAGAAGAAGTTCACATTTCGTTGGAATATCACTTTCCAAAAGTGATAAGCGAGAATAATTTCTTTATTTTTGTTGGAAGATTCTTGTTATTGATGAAGAGAGACCGCAGTCGATAAACGTGAGAATTCATGTGACATACGTTACAAAATATTAAATTTTGCTTTGTTTGAGAGAAACCGTGGATATATTTTGGCTGTTTATATAATATTTTTATAATATTTCATATATGAATTTTTGAAGCATTTAATCATTTTTGGCTGATATTCTAAATCTAAGTTTTAATGTATCTTAGAGCAAAAATTCAAGCCTTCGTCAATAGAATATCATTTGCTAATCATTTGCTAAAGAATCATCTAATCGGGCTATGAACGCATATTTTATACACAAACACCTACCCTAGATATATTTATTAATAAATTCAACAACACGAAGTTCCACATAAAGTTTCATAGCAACTATCCCGAGATGGTCCCACCTTCGATGCTCGCTTTATGTTTCCTCGCGGAGCGTTTTGAGGAAAAGTCCGCGCGCGAAATTATTTGCAAACTCCCGCGAGCGGCAAGCAGATAAAGAACCCTCCCTGCGGAAACCGCGTGATACGTCTGCAAATTATTCGACGAGACGGTAGTAAAACGAAGGTTGGCGTTTACCGAGACGCGCGGCAAGGAGCGCTGAAGAAGCGGCAGGCACGAGGGAGGCGGTGGACAGAGCGGGGGGCATAGGGATGAAGGCAAGAAGGAGAGGAGTGTTGCTGGCGACGCTGCCTCGCGGTGGCGAGAACGCGCGCAAGAAGTGTAGTAATGTCCGCCGGCGGGCAGGCGGCAGACTATTACCACTGCATGAATATGAATGAGACGAGGAGGAGGACAAGGAGGCGGAGGTGGAGGAGGAGAAGGAGGATTGAGAACGGTGGCGGAGGAAGGACGTCGGCGGAGAAGGACGTTCGCACAAGAGCAGTCGGGCTCAACGGAGAACGTTGCTGGTGGCGGAGAGGGCGAGGACTCGAGAGGGAGGTTGTGCGACAGACGAAAGGGACGGCGAAGCACGAGAGAGAAGCCATCGGTGTGGCGTGGCGAAGGGTAAGAGAGAGGAAGAGGACGCGAGAAGAGGCAGCGAGCGGAGAGAGCGCGAAAGGAGCGGCATTCAATTAGTCTCCTAGTAATTAGCCGGGAAATCTTCGGCTTTGTCGGCAAGATCCTCTTCTGACCGATACCCAAGACCCGCCTGACCGGCCGGCAAGAACTGCCGCGCGCGCACGCACGCACGCACACACACGTGTATGCATTGCATGTATACGATTGTGTGCGCGTGAGTAATATACGTTTCTCCGTGAATGCAAGTCGCGACACATGCACTCGCGCGTATGCACGTTTCGTGTGCGTACGTGCGTACGTGCCGTAGGGCCTATTCGCACACGAGGACCCGCGAGAGACGCGAGCGCGCTTTTTATGCGGAACTCTCCTCGAACGGCCCCGCCATGGAATTAGTCGTGTACCCGTGTATTACGCTCGTAAATTGATTTCCGCGCAGCGAAAGGTGAGGAGGCGTCCCTTTAAAGCCCGCGTGCATTCGGGTCTCTTAAAGATCAGCGGCCATCTTGTCACTGCGTGGAGATTTCATCGCGTGTTCATCGAAGACAGGAAAAAATCATGATTTAAAAAAAAAAATTGATTTTTTCAAATTCAAATCAGATTTTTTTAATTTAAATCAGATTTTTTTTATTTAAATTAGATTTATTGTTCGAATTAATTATTTTTAGTAGTAAGAAAATAATTAAATTTTATTACAAAATAATAAACGTATTGTTTTTTCACTAAGCTTACTAAACTTTAATTTATTGTAAATAATCAGTGATTTCAAATTATAGGATTCAAAATAGTTAAGTGAAAATCGTTAATTTTAAATTAATTTTTATCAATAACTCTTATGAATAAAATAAAACTTATTTTTTATGAATATATTTTTTTTTCTACTTAAATAATTTGCATACATAATTTTTTATTCACGAAGATAAACGTATACACTTAAATATAAAAATTAACTTAACTGTCTTTTCGTTTCCTAATCATTTCTAAGTTTCAAAAAACAAGAACTGAAAAAAGAAACAAAAAAGTACGTAGCAATCTCGGAGACACCAATATATAATTATATACAAAATATATTCATACATGTTCATATATCCTTCTTTCTTTTGTAAAATTACTGCACAGAACAGCCAGTATTAGGCATAATTAAATCATAATGAAAATTAACAATTAAAATTTTAATCAAATTTGCGATTTAAATCACTGATTTTAATCAATTGATTTAAATCATTCCAGCCCTGAAGCGTCCAATAATCTTTTAGATGATTCCTAAAATTCCCGGATGCATCACGGAAGCTTGTTCACCTTGGAAACGGTCATTTTTCGTAGTGTGTAAGTGAAAACAGTCGAGTCCTAGAATGTTATAACTCACTCAGTCTCGTTTAATAGAGGACTATATAAACGGGACATGTGTTTATATGCGAATACGAAACGTACGTTACGAAGGCCATTAATATCCGTACACGACTTGCATGTCTTTCTTGAAATCTTCTATGGAGACAAAACGGCCGTTTCAACCCCCCCCTGACCGATTTTTCAAAGCACCCCGTGGTTATTTCTTGAAACTCAAACCGTGGTAACCACAAAAGCCTGGACCAGTTTGGGTATACAGTGTGCATCTTCCACGAGGGTCGGTCGCGGGATACTTTGTCAATGCGGAGAATAAAATAATCATTAATGGGGGGCTGCAGATAGCCGTGCTTGGTCGGCCAGGGGTGGTCTACCCTCGGTCGTCCACGGGTGGCCTCTTCCGTACCATGTATCACGACACGACGAGCCTAAATAAGTACACGCGGCCGGCCGCACACGCACCCACACGCATCCGCCTCTCTCTTTCCTTCCAAGTGTGGGTTTACTACATAGGGTTTACTACATAGGTTCTCTCCCGGACGAGCCCCGCGCTAACATAACTTCACCCTGCGGCGCGCCAGTAAATCACCGTTAAGGGCTGCTAAATAGCAGCACGCTCTCGAAACCTAGGCGTATCCGCGCGCACGCGTTTGTATGTGTGTGTGTGGCCCCGCTTTGCCTCCTGGACAACTTGATGTCCGGACCCGGAATTGTGTCCGCGCGTCTCGGGTAGCTATTCGACTAGCGCCAGGTCAAAAGCACGCCCCGTGCTCACTCGGGAGATGAAGTATCTGCCGTCGAGAAGAACGGCTGTTAAGCTCATCGAACGTCGGTTTCGCCCGGCCGACTCGTTTCCTGCTCCAACCATGAAACGAGAATTAAATCGCGAGGAATGAGACTTTAGGGCTTGACAGCTCTGATCAACGGTACGTTTGAAGAACCCTCCCCTTCTTCCTTTGATTCTTTGCTATATACGATGGGAAAATGATGGACGAGAAAAGACATTTTCAATGTATATTACACTTTAATTCAAAAAATTTTGGTCAGGAGTTTTAATTAAAAATTCAACTAAGAATTTTATCTTCGTGACAAATTTTATCCCTGTGATATCATTATTTGCGAACAATACGTTTTTATATCAAATTTATATTATGATAAGATTCTTATAAAAAAGAATAGAGAGATCAAAGAAAAAGAGATAATCATTATGATATATTTGAACAAATACTGTAATTAACTACAAAAATAACCAGTAACAGCATTACCTAAAATATTATGTCAATTTGGTTTTCTTATTAACTTAGTCCATGTCAATTTTTCTCAATGAATTGAAGAGAAAAGAAGAGAAGCTGAAGCTATTCTAATCTCTGATATAATAAATGAACTTAACGAAATAACTAACGAACTCGTCTCAGTCATTACTAGTAAACCTCTCGCAGCACTGTACATACATCAGGAGCGCATCTGGAAACGCCGATCGACAAACAGGCTTCCCATGGAAGCGGAACGGAATAGTCGAAATAGTTCGTCGAGAGAACGAGCCGATCCGCGTTAACGACCGAAACGCGCTACAGATGCGTGGTAATTTACAATGATTATCGACGGAGCTCGATCCCGGGGGGTGGTTTCTCTCTCTCCCTGGCAAAGGGAAACGAGAGTGGGATGACGGCACGAGACGCGGCAACTGGCGTTCCCATGGCTTTGGATTACGTCGCCCGAGCCGCGTCGAACCGAGTTTCCCGATTTGTGTGGAACCTGATACTCCTGCGAGAAGGGTCGTAAAATCAAGATATATGGCGCGGCAGAAACCGAACGGGTGGGCGAGCCACCCCCTAAACGCGTCGTACGTACTCGTCGACGTCGATTCTCGTTCGCTGTCTCTATCAATTGAACGTGCACGTCACTTCTTTCACCTTCCAGATATTGAATCGGCCGTGCCGTTAGCACGATCGATAGCGTGACACGTGCGATGCGATTATCAGGGCGAGTTCTCGAGTATGTTGTAGTCTGGTCTTTTAACTCGATAAAAATTTGCGTGTATTTCAATAGATTATAAATATCGCAATTATGCAAAAAAGGCGGATTTATTCAATTCGTAAAGCTTCCTCGTAAAATTTTGGATCCTAGATTATCGTGCGGAATTTTCGTAAATGTTTAAAAGTGAGTTATGCGATTTTTTTAATATTAAAATATTTTGTGACGTATAATTTGTACACATACAAATTTTCCTCACTAAAGCTGAAAAGTCATAAAATTTTAATCAAACGATCAAAACAGACTTTAATTGTAATACTTTTAACATACATTTACTAGTCTTTTAAGTGATCAGAATAGGATGTTCTCGTGAATCAAGTTTCACATCGACAGACGCGGTGAATTGGGGTGCCGTCAAATTTGTTAGTGCCCCTCGTTAAATCCGCATTCACCCTCAACCACCCCCGCCACCGCGCCACCCTCGAAATTCGGCTGGAAGGCTAATAAATATCAGCCGGGATACACTTGCTCCCGGGTTTCTCACTCCGCGGACGACGTCGGCACGTGCATCGCGTTCCGTCCCAGATGACACCGTTTTTATTGAGCGACGCTTGCCCCGCATTTGAGGCAATCATGACCCATGGATAGCGACGCCGTGCTACCGAGCCCCATCTTCGAGAATATTGGCCGGGGGTGTCACGGGGAATGTCATCCAACCAAACTTGTACCGCTCCATTTCGACATCCGAGCAAACTCTCCGACAAATTGATACGTGACAAGTAAGAAAGTAATGGCAATAATTAATTCCGTCTTACGAATAATCCTTTACGAGGAATAAAAGTGAGAAGTATCATTTTTTATTTAATTACTGAATGATTAAAATTAATTGATTAAGAATTGCGAAAGTCAATTATTCTTATTGTGGATTAAAAATCCTGTAGAATTTGAAAATTAGAAAATTAAATTAAGAAAAATACGAATGTACAATGATTAACCCTTTCACTGCCAGTGGGAAGTATACTTCCCACTTATTTTTCTTTCAATTTTATATTATAAAATTTGTTGTTTCACGGAACTAATACTAATTTTAGACTTTTCCGATACAGAAATATTTACTTTACATGTTCCGAAGTTTTGCACTCAATTGTCTCTTAGTAATCTTTATCATTTAATCTATTTTCAATATAATCCAAAAAAATAGATTACTACAAATATATTCACATTTTTATTAATTTTTTATCCGATGGCAGCCATATTAGTCCCATATTGAATTTTTAAAATTTAATTTCAGATTTGGAATTAGCGATTCGAAAAATGTAGGTATGCAAAATTTCAAGAAAATCTGCTGAAGAAAATCTAATTCGGCAGTGAAAGGATTAAAAGAAAAATTGAAAAAAATTATTGAAAAAAAGTGGAAAAAAAAACATTTATTGATTTAAAGTTACAAAAGTCCAAATATTTGCAGATAATTAATTATAATAAATAATGTAAAATTATTTTTCATAAACATATTTTCTATCTAAATTTATCGCAACTAACATTAAGTAGAAATTTTATACGACTGTGCAAAAAGTAGTCGAAAAATGGATCGAAAATCGATGCGCTGGATATCTGTGCGCGTTTAAAGGCAATCTTTCTCGCCCGATGTTTTGAGCTCAAGTGACAGCGGCCGGTTTATCAAAAATTAACTTAACGCGCACGTGACGGTGCAGTATGTGCAATCCCACAAAGTGAATTACTGACCGGATACGTCAGTGTGACGTTCACAATGGAACGTGATACGTTCTCCTTCGTTTTCCCGGGCGGAGGACAACTGTAGAAATTATTTATCAGCCGTGTGCGAGGGCAAGTGCCTATAAGTGGCTATAAGCCACCCATAAATAACAATCTGCAGCGCAAATTATAAATTGCGTTACCATTTGCTAATCGGCCGCCGCGGCTTATTTTTAATGCTAATTTAAACGTGTGTGGTCGTCATCGTCGCCGTGAAATAATCTAACTAACAATATGCTTTCAGTCAACGCAGACATGTTTATTTCAACGTCTCCACGTTTTCATAATAAATTTGCTTTATCGATTTCGGCTTTCTTTGAAATACTGCATTAATATTTAAATGTCAAATACGTGCACGAGTTTTCTATAAATAGTACATGTCAGATACAATAAAAATATATAATGCGATAGTTTTAATTTAAAAAAAAATTATTATTAAAAAAAAATTGCTGTTAACAGTTTATCATTGTTAATAACATTATCAAATAAATATTGTTATACTGTTTTCAAATTGTTTTAAAGCATCTGACTCTTTTATAGATATATTCCCAAAATAAGAGAATTTTCTAAATGCTTGTTATCGAACTTTCAACCAAAGCTCTGGTATTTTTTTATATGACAGCTGTCTACATCTCGCCATTTATTGATACTTGTTTCAATAGTCTTGATTATATGACACAGTGAAGCTCTCGATCCACGAAAGATAACGCATTTTAATTCCGCACCGAGCAAATTGGTGTCTATTCTTCTTATCTCTGAAACTGGCGGCACGGAAAAAACAATTCCATTGTGTCCACGACAGATACATGTTCCGATCGAGTAATTCTCGACGACGAGAATCGAACCGATCGCGTCTTTGTACGAGTGCAACTAATTCCGATTACGGTCGCGGGGAAAGAGGGTGCAAGGAAAGGAGGCGAAGGTGACAATAATCACAAAGAAGTTGGTTTTTGTCCTGAAATGATAGTTGCTGGACTATAAGAGAAACTAAAATTGAGTCGCGATCATTTACTTGTCACAACTTTAATGCGCGCGAGACAACTCGAACACTGTTTGCAAACTTCCTTGCGTACGTTGTGTAAAAACGGATATATCTTTTATCATCCCACAATAATGTAAACGTTGGTTTAGAAACGCCCGAACGATATGCCATATACTGTATATCTTATCGTACTGTATATTCAATCTCTTTTGCGCTGTTATATCGAAAATACGATATAAAATACGATATGTAAAAGTAATGATAATTTTACATTTTGTAACGTTTTGTTGCATTTCTTATTAAACTCCAGATAACTTCTCTCTTAACTTTTGGAGAGCAATGCGCGAATGAATCCTCATACACATAAATATTCAACAATCAATAAATGCTAAACGTTTAAGCTAATTTAAGGATGTTTTTGGCGGTACAGCATAAGCTAAAAGTTATCGAAATTTAAAAACTGTAGACTTTTTAAGTTTTATTCTTTTTTTTCGAATCAAATAAATTTTGATTGTGAATATCTGAATTTTGGTGTTGAAACTTGCTGCGAAGAAAAAATAACAAAAAATTTGATTTATGCAGATGGCTTATGCAGCGAAAATGACTCTATTTTATGACTCTAAATAACTTTTAATATTTTTTTAATCATTCGGTACTTGGACAAAATTATTTAATCAAATATTTCTTCTATAAACTGCATATTTTCAAATTTTAAACTTGTTCCTATTATTCTTTCTATCTATTTTAACCACCTGAATCAATGTGATCACACACGTTTTCCATGAAGTCAGTCGTAAATTGTAAAATCCTTATAACTTTTGAATGCTTCAATGAATCGATTCCGGATTTTTTCATGAGTCTCCAAACATATGTGAGAACAATTTATAAAATTTTTGTTAAATTCCTATTTCAAAAATAGATAAACATCCATAGGTCCTTAATCCATAATTAATTTAGTCCATGCAAGACAACGGATCTAGGAATATATTTTTTACATTGGCGTTAATCTGGCATCTATATGTGCATATATATCTGATAATTTTTTTCATAATTCTCAATATAAAATAAACCTTTCTTTACTCACCTCAACAAGCGGAGTTATTTGTCGCGTATCTACGACGATACTGTAACACACAAAATAAGATTCAAATTAAAGCAGCGCTTAAGATCGGTGTTTCAAAAGATGTTTCTTATGTTTCTTTCAATCTTTCTGTTCATCTTTCAATTTTACATCTACTAGTTTAATTATATTATATATTTTTCGAAAAAGAACTTCTCTTCATAAGAATAAACTTTTATAAAATTCTAGCTTCTTTCTTTTTCTCTAATTATTACAAATTTTTTCGAGATGAAGCGATCCGAATGAATGAGAAAGAATATGAAAAAGAATATTAATTTTATACGCGTAAAAAATAATATTCATCCCAAGGTTGCTCCGCCAAGACCCGATGTCTTTCCAAGACCTTCTCCTCCTCTCAGGATATCTGAATGATCAGGTCTCCTTCTCTTGTTACACATTCGTGAAAAACACTTGCGCATGATTTAATTATCAATAAAAATTTTTAAAAATTTTTCCATAATTTGAATGGCACTCTCAAAACAAACGCGCAAACACGACGAAGCTGCGGCTCTTCCTTTATTTTCCATTAAATCGGATGACGATGTGTCTTCTTTTCATTTGAAAATATGATTAATTATAGCGGTGCGATAATTAACCGATGACGTTTATAAATATATATTTTACGATGGAAGGATAACGTGAAAAAATTGCTCTAATAATCATCGCTTCAATACGTTTATTACTTGTTGAGATCGGATAATTAAACTCATGATCTAATAATTGGAATAATTATAGAGATATTTGCATTTGATGTCTCGGAGTATCTGTCGCGAGTCTGGTTCGAGTGATAATGATATGACTTAATTGCCTGCCTGAAGTGTCGTCGCGTAATATTTACATCTTGCAAGAACGATTACGAATTCATGGTTGCGGAAAATTTAAATATTATAAAAGTACCCAGCAAAAAATTTTTCATATAAAAATATGTATAAATATATATAAACATATATATTATATATATAAAATATGTCCATATATGTTTAAATATCTTTCTTTTTTGTAAAATTACCGCTTGATACAAGAAAAAAAATTAAAAACAAAAAAATAATTAAAAGAATAATTTTGTATTGTTTTTTTACAAAAAGTCAAGTTTGAAGAAATAAGAAAAAATTGTTTTTATATAATCATTATATATAATTATATATGAGCAATTTGTTTAACTTGTCATTTTTTAAATTTGACTTTTTCTAAAAGAAACAATGCAAAAATTATTCTTTTAATTATTTTTTATGTTCTCATTATTATACTATTATTTTTCTTATACCAAACAGTAATTTTACAAAACAAAAAAGTATATATGTATAAATATATATGGATATATTTTGTATATAGTTTTAAATATATATATTTATATGTGTTTATATATAACGTAATTAAAGAAGCATCTAAAAGTCAAAGATCTTCGTGCTAAAGTTTCTTGTGTGATTTTATATACATTTTTCAAGTTCTAAACGCCGAAATTTTTTCGTTCTTAAAATACAGTTATCATAAGCCGAATAAGGGTAATATCACGATATTAAATTGATCAATTTAATAATAATGATGCCAAGCATCTGTTTAATCCCTTTCCTCCCTCAAATACTGTAAAGAATTTATTGCGAAAAATAACATCTCAACCAGGAATCGAACCTGGAACTTCTCGACTTTCCGGGGCGAGTGTCTTAGCCATCTCGATCACTGAGCATATATTTATATATATTCTTATATAAACAATTTTTTACCGGGTAAGTGCATGCTAAAAAGTACATTCTGTTCTTCGAACTTTTAATTAATTAAAAATCAAACGCAATCAATATATTTCTCACAACTTAAACGACTCGATCTAGTGTATTATTTTGCGTTATTAATTTTTAAAGTTATAATAGACAAATTTAGAACGACGAAAAATATGAAGCACAATGATGAAGTAATACATTCGAATTCGAAAATATGAGAAAACAATTGCCGTTTGTGATCTATAACCAAACTTAATGGATTCGTGAATATGCGAACAAAACTTAATGAAGCTCAGTCTCATTTTCTAACACTTTAACTCTTGAATAAGTTCGAACAATGTGTCAAGTTAAGTTAAATTTAACTGCCCGCATGTTTAGGGCACAAATTCTTGCATAGCGCATAACGCATATTATGACTCCTGCACACAGGATGCGGCGATTGCCAATCATCGTGATTTGTCGCGCGGCAAAAGGATGACATTCAACTTTTGAGGCGCGGTAAGCGACGTTTGGCCACTCCGTTGCTATGTTGCCTGTGTGTAGGAGCCATAAGAAAATCAATCAGTCACACTCCTTTATTTCATAGAAAGAAAGGTAAAGAAGCCTTGGTCTCAAAGAACTCAAGGTTCGGTTGATTGCCTTATGCGTTATGCAAAAGTGTTTCTGCCCTTACCTATTTGAGCTCACATGTATTGATTACGCAATCGCACATGCTGATAATAGCAATTGTTCTCAGGATGCTCGCATTCTTCTTGATGTTTCGCATCCCGCAAAATAATACGACACGCGACCATGACGTTGCTCATCGCCTCGAGCACGAATAACAAGGCTGCGTTCTACTTGACGCTTGCACACTCTTGAAATCATCTTATCCTTGTTTATCAAATGTTAAACAATGACAAATGATGTCCGCGAGCGTTGCGAGCGCCAAGTGGAACGCATCTAATACTAGGTCTACAATGTCTCAGATTCGTTCAGAGTCGCAAGAGCGATTGCGACAGTCAATTAACGATCGTAAATGGTACTAATGCTTCTTATTGGCTGTCACGACTGCTCTAAACGAGTCTGAGACTCACATTGAACGAATATAAATTATTATAACGAATATTCTTAAAGTATTCTAAAAAAATTTAGATTTAAAAGATTTAATGTTAGATTTAATAATTCTATACGTATATATATTTATATATATCATGTATAAATTAATCCATCATTTAAATTTAAAAAAGAATTAAATACATTGCTTAAAATAGTTAAAACCAAATAATCTGCTTGCTATTAATAATCAATTTATTAATTATGTGCATTTATTACGATAGTGTATCCACGTATAAAAATAAAAAATCAAAATCAAAATTATTCGTGCATTTTAATTTTGATATCACTTGAACCGAAAAAGAACTATCACTTAAATAAAGAAGATTAATGCTGTGCGAATTCTCCGCGATTCATTAGCCACTTTAATTGTTTATAGCACGAAAAGTATTGTGATCGCAATATTTTCATATTTAAAATCTTCGACTTTAATTCATCTTTGGAATATATTATCCAATTATTATATAGTAATCACAAAATATTCTGTATAATTATAAAATATACATAAAATATTGGTTGCTTTCTTCGTTAAGAATTGAGAAATCTTTACGAGTCGATTATTGATTGAGATGATAACAGAAGGTGATTGTAATCACCTTTCTAAATTATTATTGATAGCCACGTGTAATGCATGATTATTTTTCTGTCTAATGAACGCTTCCATTAGATCGTGCCTCGCTGATCAATTACTGCTTTCAACCTTATACACTTGTAATCTAGAATCGAGGCACGCACGTGGCGAAGGATTAACGTTCGCGAACGGCACGAGCCAGGCCAATGGAACGAGGGTGACATCGAAGATCCGTTGACACTTGACTCCACTTGGCCGAAATCGCATCCCGGAAAATGCTTCAATCTAAATGATTAACGCGTTTCGCGGCGCGTGAACCTATTCTCGAATTGCACAGGGTACTTCGTGCAGTCGAGAGTCAAATTGCCATCTGACTACATTTTCTAGAAAAGCTATTCCATAATTTACGTGACAATGAAAAGCTACACGAGAAATAGCTTGGTCGTAGCTTTTATGAAATTATAGAATTTGCAACGCGTAACCGCAAAGTGTCATACTTTAAATCTATGAAGCTGATAAGTATAAGAAAGTAGATTCTTAGCATCATAGAGCTGCGACACGCGACGGTAATACCTACGTCCGTGTCGTCCGTAAAATATTTAATCCCATTACGTCAATTCAATTTTAGAAAAAAAAAAGGCCATCAGAGTTTTTCCTGGACAAATTTGTTCGGGACGAGTTTTTGCCGGGAGCGAGCAAATGGATGAATGAATTTCTAAAGGAGCCGTCAGTTTTTCCTTGCGGTGGAGTCAACGGGTACGAGGCACGCCATATTTTTAATACTTCACCGACGATGACGACGACGACGGCGCGGTCGCGTGAAGGCAGGCGTGGAAAAGTGAGGTGAACGTTACGAAGCGCGCAGCTGCCGATGTGCCCGGTCGATGGCTGTGCACATTCGCAAGCGATGATTTCCTGTCAGAGAACGGTAATATCCCACGTAAATCCACTTACGCGCGGTCGCGGCCTCGCCGCGGCTCGCTGCAACTGTCGTGACAGGAAGAAAGGGTTGCGCCTCGCTCACTGACATTTATCGTGACACGAAAATGAGGTCGTGTACGGGCAGAAGTCAAGAGCCCTCGCGAAACTCCGCCGCCACCGCCGGAACATTCGACACGAGGGCTTCCATCACGGCCGCATCGGTCAGGATGCATGTAACTTGAACGTCCGATCACGTAATTGCATCGCATCGCATTCCCCCCCGATGTTCGTTAACGTAATCGTGAGGATTGCGCGCGGTTGTTGCATCGACAATACGTCCTACATGCAAATATCTCTTACGTAAAGTTGCTTCTTTCGCATATTTTTTGCCTTGTACATTACCGCAAGCGTGAAATTGGTAATAAAATTCTTAGTTTACGATATATCGCTGCATAATTATTAAATAAAAAAATATGTACATCTGTTTTTTATTAATATAAGCATTTCTTATATTATTATATTTTGCGATAATATAATATATTTTTGTACTATGCATAAAATTCTACTTTATCTTATCTTATCGTTCTGTATAATTATTAAAATAAAAAATATATATATATCTTTCTTTAAATAATAATTAGGATGACATAGAAATCACTTTCTTATGAAAAAAATCCTCTGTCGACACTTTGATTTAAAAATTGATAAAATTGATTTAATTAATGTCTCAAGATTTCTGAAAAATTTTAGCATTTAATTAAAATAAACTATCCCCATTTTTAAGCTTTTTTGACTAAAAGATTTGATTGACATTAAATAATTACACACACACACACACACACACACGCACGCACGCGCGCGCGCGTGTTATCAATTGTCTATCACTAATCTGTAAATGAGCATAGGCCTTTCGATAGGCAAGGAGGAGAAAGAGACACCTCGAGTTCCGCCTTTATAAATAATGTGGAAAATATGAGAAAATATGCGTACGTGCGTGTTAAAAGGGCGAAGGAGAGCCACGAACGGACAGATGGCTCCTACGCCGAAGCGAGAGCGGCACCTTGATTTGTGGTCGAGCATTTTTCAAGCCATTTGGCCGGGGCCGCCTATAATTTCCGCCGTTGGCCGTTCGCCGGCCGTTCTCGCGTGTTTTCCTGCCTTCTGTTTATTTTCTTAACGGCCGAAATAATAAGCCTTCGCCCGCCAAGCCGGCCGAACGGCCCGTATTGTATTCGCACTTGCAAGAAGCGCGGTAAACCGCGTGCCCGCTCGCGTATACGCGTGCCACGAGCGACAACGCGGCACGCGATTGCGACGCGGAATCGAGCCGCATTGCATCGTAAAGGTCGTAACGGATGATGGACCGCAATCTCGTGGCTGCCGCAAACTCCTTGGCGAAGGCGAGGAATGCGATTGCATCTCGAGTCGATCTTTCCGTTTCGACATCCTTCGTATAACAAGCGCATATCGTTTTGCCGATAATGCAAGAAAAAAGATTCAAGGATACTAAGAATATAATTAAGAATACTAAGTGAAATGCAAAATTTAATATTTTTTACGAGATAAAAAAGATAATAAGACAAAAACAACAATGTAAAGAAAATAATGTAAATAAATAAAGATAAAGACAATAAGGGTTACAATTAACAATAGACTTAAATCGCACTCTGAAAATCGATAATTATTAAATGTAATGAAAGTGTACATGAAATTTCATAAAATTTTATGAAAAGTAGTTGAAAGTTTCATTTCATAAAGTTTTATGAAATATACATTAAATTTCATGTACATGTACACAAATATATTTTTCAGTTGCAAATACATTAAATGTAATGTAATGTCATGAAATTAAATTAAAATTGTGTAACTTAAAATTACATTGAACTTCATGACATTTTTAACAGTGTAGATAATTATATCTGAAAGAATTCATAAAGACTGAAGAGCCAAGTGTTCAATGACCGAAAAGTAAAGCCAACGACCGCGAAACGCCTCTGTCCGCATTTCCGAAACATAATCGCGCACTCTGGATGGCGTGTCTGTTCTCCGTGAATTGTCTGGAAGCGCATTCAAGAGCCGGCCCATTGATACCACGTAGAATCATTCACGACGCATAAACATCTCGTATTACACGCACCGAGCGAGGATCGGAATCGTGGGTCCGGATGCGCAAAGAGCAGAGTCATGGTCGTGCGGCTGCGGGATCGCCACGTACAACGTGCCGTGCCGCACAGTCATCCGCAACCCCGCGGCACTCCACTACCCCCCGCCATCGTGCAACGCATGATCGTGCCGCGGTCGAGGAACGCCTCGCGTCACTGTCCACACGCAAAATCGTTACGTGCTAATTAACGTTTGGACATGGTGCCGTGCCGAAGCTTCATTGCCTCCAATCAGGCTAATTGTATTGCAATCGTTTTGCCGCGCCGTCATTCCCCACCCTCCACCCTCCGCATCCTCTTTACGTGCATGCACGCCCTGGCTCGCGGTCGCGCGAGCGTCGATTATGCTATATCCGCCGATAATCAAGCGTGTCGTTTCACGGCGCGCCGGCTTCGCAATGTTTGCCACCTCGCAGTTTAAAGCGCAATCATTCATAAACGGTTCCTATTAAATCATCTAGGAATATAATTACGTAGGAACTCTTCTCGGAACTCGATGCAAAAAAGCAGAATTTCCACAAGCGATCCCCATAAATCGGAAGATATAAATTTGCAAGATTCCAGATGTGCGGAACGCTTCCACGGATTTATAATTAAAAAAAAAAAAAATAGAAAAAAAAATCCAGCCGCGGCGCGCAACAGTTCGGTCGAATATAGAAAGTGTTCGCCATGCCAAAGCAGTTTGTTGCTCCTAATACGCAAAGATGCGAGGAAATCCTGGAGGATCGGCCATTTACGTTGACCAAACACGAGATTTAAATTCGCGCAACGCGCGATATATTTTTCCGTAAAATGCATACCTCACCCCCGCGTATTCGTAAAAGTTTTACATGGAATCGCGGTAAAACGCTGTCGGGGACCGAAAGATACTGCGAGCATCCGGCACCGCGGGGGATGTAAAAAGAAACAAAGGCCACGGACGGGCTTCCGCGTGTTATTGGACCGAGCCCGATGTCCGATTGCCAATAGTTCGCATCTGTTCGGTCCGCCTGCCCTCCCTCGACGTCCATCTTGACCCGAAAGTTACCAAACTGATATACCCGAATCTCCTATGCTGATACCAATAACTTGAAATTCCTTTCGTGAGCGGAATTTTAAAACGGCCGGGCAATCCCATCGGCGATTTGGCGATTTTATTGCGACGGCATCTATCATCGTGTCTCCGCAACAACGGGTTCCGTAGTTCGCAACCGGACAAATGCGTGACGCTGTAGAAAAATACGTGATTTAATTGATTTCGAAAGAGATTCGAGAGGGTAGGGCCTAAAAAAAAAATGCAGACTGAGAACGATACGCGTTCTCTAGATCGACGATCTTCTTTGTCCCCCGAGAACGGAGCATGACGATTTAGATCAGGACAGATCGCGCTCGGCACGATCCGGCGCGTGGCACCGCGACGCTCCCGTGTAATGGTATTATACTCCCAGGACACAGAAGGACGCACAGTTTCCCAGCCGTTCTCCGATTTCTCTCTTGCTCTTTTCCATTTCTTCTTATTGGCCTTAACTCTAAATTTGACAGAAATAAGGAGAGGGAGGAAGGCAAGGTAAGCTTTTAAGCTGAGCTTGCATCAAACTAGATGTTTTGTAAGATAAATTAAAAGCTTTTATATTTTCTCTCAATATCACGCTTAGTTTTTTAATATTTTAAATTATATGAGAAAAATTTGCTATTATACCATTATATATTAAACTATAAGATTCCTTCGATTATATTGTATCTCGTCCTAAGGAAATTAACATCGAATATTTTAAGCGGGTTTTTAATTGTAAGCATTAATTCTAAAGAATACTGATAAGTCTCCTTCAATGCCGATACGCATATACGTATCTCTTCAACCCTCTTACAATTACAGATAACACGCGCACACGTGGCCGTCTCTCTTTTTCTGTCACGACGACACGCACGCATCCGCCTACCGTATTCGCAAACAGCCCCGTAAAAGAGATCAACTTGCTACGCGTAACGACGATCGGGGATGTCGGGAGGGTGCGAGTCTTGCACGCGTCGACAAATTGTTTGGGCCGAGTCAGTTAGTCGCGCCACAATAGAGTGGCACTTGGCGAGATCCCCGGCAGTCGCACTGCCTCCTCCCTCGTTACAAGGCATTACATTTATCTCTCATCCGCGCGTACCGGCCCTTTATCCCCCGTGTGCGCGTCTGCCCGCCAACCCCGACGTCAGGAACCTGACGCAATCTCGAGCAACTTGCGTCACTATGGCAACACGCGGCAGGCTCGCAGAAGACTCGCCAGCTCGGATCGCTTTGATTCGTTTGTCACTTTCTAAATGAATCATTTTTCAAAAGATAACTAGGTGCGCGGGGGATTTAGCTTCCAGCTGACGGGATGAAGGCCAGGCGAGAGAAGGCGAGGACCTAAGGCTCAATTAGGTAACTGGTCACTAGCGACCGTCATTAACATCAATCAGAATAATAGAAATAAATATAAATTAAATCAGCTATCTGACTTTCAGGACAGATGTTAATTAAGTTACTGATCAATCGATTCAGAGATATGCGAAGAAGTACATGTTATTAAATTTATTGTACTATGAACGCGTTCTCTTAAACTTATTTAATATAGCAACTTTTGCCACTTTCTCAAATGTCATATAAAAATAAATTCTCTCTCTTTCTCTTTCTCTCTCTGTCTCTTTCTTTCTCTCTCTTAAAACGCGCATACACACACACACATTTTTTCTCAAAATTTCGAAAGTAAAATTTCCGTGCTTTGATCAGTACTGCTATACTAGACAGCAATCGATGAATGTTTGGTCAAAGTTGCTCAGTTCCTTTCCGAGTGAATTCGACGGGTTCTTACTTGGGCTACGGGGTTCCTCTTTAGATTCTTTTCAGATGTCGAAGCACTGTGTCGCCGTGGACCCGGCGCGTGCGGCACGTGACGAGAAACGTAGCATCATCGTTTGACGTTTCCTTTCTTCCTTGAATTCGAAGATGCCAGAATGCACTCTCTTGGGAAGAAAAAAAGCGAATTCACAACACAGTCGCTGCCGTTGATCCTCGTCTTTCCCAGTTGTCGTTCGTGATTGTCGCTTGTAGTTTGGTCGCTTGGTAGGTCGGTTAGTTAGTCCTGATCGATTTTGTGGACGCCAATACAACTTATGCCGATGATGCCGTTACAGCTTAACGCTCATGATAAAGGACAGACCGAAATTACTACGGCAGAGAAGTGTGCGAGAAGCAGAAGCGAGAACGCGCGATTAGAATCCTTTTAATCCTTTCAACACGCTCGAACCTCTCTTTTAAGAGAGAAAAACCCAGACCTCTCATAACTTATTTCAACAGAGATACTGAAAGTTTCTCTCTGGATAAAAATTTTAAGAGTAGGTTTTTTTATGAGTAAGATATCTTTTAAGAGATACATGCTGTTTTTTTCTACTACATAATTATCCACTATATTATTGTACGATAATAAAAGTTGTCTGTAAAAGAAAAGTAGTTAGATTATCCCATTAATCGTCAAACAACGATAAAAGCGTGTCGCGCGAGACAAATCGATGAAGGATGGAACATCCGGGCTATCTGCGGTGTGCTTCACATTAAAAATCGATCTATTAAGATTATGCGCGATAACTCCGCTCCGTTTCCGAAAATAACGGCGGCGACGTGGCCCCGTTTTCTCGATTAAAAGGAACGAAAAGGGGATCGCGAAATTATCTTTCGGTCCGCGTCGTTTTATCGTCGCGAGACGGCTTTCGGAGCACCTTTCAAAGGTCGCAGGTCGAAAGTTTCGGGGTCACGTATTCCTCCGCGAACGCGGGGAGCGTACGTGATGCAGATAGCTTTCTTCCATTGGCGCTCTCTATACGACCATCTATGTCGCGATCAGATAGCGAAATCCGCAATTATTTCATAAGAGGCTGCTTCATTCGTTCTCTTTCCTCCGCACTTCGCGATCACTCTCTTTTTCTCTCTCTCTCTCTCTTTCTTTCTCTCTTTCTCTCTTTCTCTCCCCATTCTTTCTTTCTTGCCAGAGCCGCTTCCTTTCTTCGCGAGTAATGATGGCGGGACCCTGTAATTCGCGCGGCTTTTAAATTGCCCGCGGCCGCCGCCGTCGTAGCTGCTACAGTGGACCGTTTAGGCAGGTGCCGTGATTCGATCCCTCTCGACGTTACGTTTTTCTCGAATGCGCTTTACCGTGAATCCGAGCGACAGCATAAAATGTCTTAGAAATCGATCAATCTTTCTTCCTGTCGAGGAATTCAAAGAGTGTCTCTTCAGCGCGAAATCTTCATTGAACATTCTTATATTCAAACATTTTGATGATTATGATTTAAATCAAATTCAATCGAAAAGTAAGACTTCTTTAATTGTTTCGTTTACCGAAATCTTTCGATTTTTGCTTTACAAATCGAAAATAGCTAATGTCGCGACAATTGTAATTTACTCTTATTATTTCGGTTTCTAATATCCGTTATTATTTTTAAAGTTATCAGATTTGAATAAAATATATCCTTTACACTGTTTTTTTACAATATTTTATATGTGTGTTTTATATATTATACAATATACAATACAATATTTTACAATATTTTATATTTTTTATACATTATTTTATATATTATTTTATATAAAAAATACAAAATAATGAGCATTAATCCGAACCGGAAATTTACGAATAATGTGATGGGCATGTCACATTATTTAAATTACATCAAAAATTCGCCTTCGATTAAATAATATATCTTCGTTGATACTTAATATCGGCTTAATGTCATGAAAGATAAGATCGCATGTTTTTTTACTCACTTATTCATACTTTAAATTAATCTTATAACTTATAATTAAAACCTTTAAATTTCTCTTACACATCTGCTCTAGAAAAATTATAATTTTTTCGGAAATTTCTTTTGTTTTATAATTTCCATATAAACACTCACAGATATATAATTAATTTATCAATTTATAACTTAGCTTGCATATGTAAAATTAACCTTAGCTTATAATTAAAACCTTTAAATTTTTTACACATCTGCTCTAGTGTATTATTTAATGTATTATTTAGTGTACTAAAATTGCTTCTCATTTCTAATTCGATAAAATTAATTTCATTTAACCGTTCTATCAAATTAAAATTGAAAAGACACTGCTTAAAAAATATTACCGCTCGAATGATGAATTTGTCTTATCAAACGTCACTTCTCGCGATGCTCAAGATTCAACTCACAACACGCTGTCAAGAAATTACGCGATCGAATCTTATCCCGACGCCCTTCCCGAACGGAGATTTAAGGCTCATCGTCGTCAGAGGAATTTAATTCGAGAATTTATGACACGAGCGAGATCTCGCACGAGGCACTACGGCGAAATCATGAAAGCTCATTGTCGGATTAAGAACTCGGCCGAGCTGACTGCTCGAGCAGGTGCAACCTTGCCTGGTTTGCTCGACTCGTCTGCTTGCCTGCCCGCCTGCCTGCCTGGCGTCGCCATGAATTCCGCCATTATACCGGATGCCTCCTGGTCTTAACGAGCTTAATTATACTTCGCTTAGGGTGATCCGCGGAGTCGATGATCGCGACACGAACGAAGTACGAATTAAGACCGCTGAAGTCGGTTGAAAGTTCGAGTCGCTTTCCGCACTCTCTCTCTCTCTCTTTCTCATTCTATGTCTCTATCTCGCATGAAGGACACACCCTGATCATCGTCGTTAGCATGTTGTTGTAGATGGGACGTAATTTAACGATCATTTTCACGTCGCAATTTCGTGCACCTTTCCGTTCTCCCTAATGTCTTCATAACACACGGTCCGCGTGAAATCCATCAACGTCGCTCCTACGTTTTATAACGTGACGGTCGCGTGTCTTGGCCGCGAGCGAATTGCCCGTCGCCCCGACGTGCCATAGTTTTTTAAACGTACTACAAAGTTCCCCGGCGAACTCGACTTCGGAGTCTCGCGGCAAGTCGAGTCGAATCGGTTGGATAGAGTCGCATCGCGAGGTGATTTTGTCACGCTTTCATGGCTCAATTACGACGCTTATAAAATGACGCTTTGATCTCGAATCTTCGCGATTATTCAGATAGGATCTACGACAGCGCTTTGTAAATTGAATTCCCGTCGTAGCGTGATGCCAGGAAGTATCTCGGAAGGCTGATCGATCTCGTTAAACAGAGAAAAATGTGATTAACATTTATTACCGCATCTCCCGAGCACGCTCATGACGTGACCCGATTTCAATCTATTTGATTCAAATAGATCCTGATGTAAGATCCGTTATTTGCAGTGGCTCGTGTTACATGCGGAAAAATTGTTACGCGTAATTTTAACTACATGTACGTAAATGTAAATCGCAACAGTCAAGCTGCAAAAAGTCAACGCACGCAGGTAATTATTAGTTTTCTTATGATTTAATCAGGACGAAAAGGGAAAGAGTTTAAAGTTCAAATTTCTTCGAAAACAATGTTGTTACATTGCGTCCACGCGAATAAGCAATGGAAGTTGATACTCGCGTGACATGGAAATGACTCTGCTCGAAACAATTATCCTCGGGACACTAATTTCAGCGGATATCAGGGCTCGAGCGTCTTTGCCCTCTAACCTCGAGATTCCGGAGATACTTGTTACTTTAAACCCCCCTGTTCCTCTCGTTGGACACATTGATTCCTTGGTTCTGTTGTGGGCGGATCCGCGTGTGTCGAGAGATCAGACGGATCTCCTCTCCTTTTCTTTGTCGATCTTGTCTTCGCCGGCTCGGTACGGCAATGCGCAATGGTAGAGCCGCCGTTACCATTATCCGTAATTATCATCAAGTCCACGTCCTTCGCTTTTATCGAGAGACTCGACGGTGCGGTTCGATCAAGGCGAAAGTCTTGTCGATGTAGATTGCTCGCACAACCAACAGACAATTCAAAACTGTCCGATGTGTGTATGTAAAATTTACGTTTCGGTAAAGTTGTGAATTCTTTATCACGTGTTAACATTCTTGACCGCAGCTAACGATCGCGGGATTGTAAATTCGCACCGTTCGGCCGATAACTCCGACTATCCGCGTGCGGGCGCTTCGAGATTGTTATCCGGGAGAGGGAGGATTATAAAGCTCGAGGACACGTTTCATTAGCTTCATTAGTCACCGCGCGTCGAGGGTCGAATTTTTACGATAGAACGAACCGGTACGAACCTTACGGATTCCGAACACTTGTAGATCGACCCGGGATAGTGTCAGGTCGGATAATAACTCGCCTAATTATCGGGACCATGGAAGTCGTCCGATACTTCGGTGTTGAGAGACGCGCGCTGGAATTTCGAAAGTTACTTTTACACGAGAACTTCCAATTTATTAGTCGTGAGAATGGGCCCCGATTGCCAGCCTCCTTCTTCCCGAACCTCAAGAGATTAACTACGGACTCCTCGAAACGTGTTTGTAAATCCATCCGCGATAGGAATCGACGTGCTGATCTAAATAATGCTTAGCCTTTTAAATTATCTTCAACGCCGGCGCCTATCGCATTCTCTTTTTCTGTCCTCTGATGTATCTGTTTGCATTAAATGTCTCTTTTTTCTAAATATCTTACTAATGTATTAAAATCCATGTAAATTTCTTACACTTAATAACTTTTCCAACAATTCAAGATAATTATTTGATTTTTTGAAAAATTAGAATTAATAGTTTCTTTTTAAAGAAATTGAGCAAAGTAACCCACCCAAATTTAATTTTCTTTATTTTAAAATTAACTTTCTCATTCAATCTTTCGAGAAGAAAATACGCATGTATTTTGACAAGGGCAGTCTCAATTTCGGAATCAAGCCTACCGGAAGTCGAGGAAACAGCTGACACAACCCAGCCAATCCATCGATTCTCTTAAGCACCGAAACGACTAACTGAGACGTCGGGTTCCCCGAACTTTATATCGGGACAGGATCTACGTCCAAGTCTTGACCAGTTGCCACTTAGTTTCCTTAGGCGTGATCAAGGGTGATCAGCTTACATTTGGATACCCGATACATATGTTACATGAATCCGACATCGACTCAACGTTTCCTGATTGAAGATTCGCACGCACCGTCAATTTTCCCCGTAAGTATTCCCTGCGCATATTTGATAATTCAATATTTTATACAATTTCTTGTTTTAAATCCATTTTTTTCTCAGTTTCAATTTTGATACGAATTTATCAATTCATTTCTGTATTTCGCTCCATTTCTTCCTTCATTATCTTAAAATTTTGAAAACGGATCATTATTAGTGATACGAGGGAAACAAGAAGAGGAACTAGATTATCCATTAAATTGCCTCACAAGTAAAACCAATCGTCCTAACTTACTACGAAAATGAATTTCGTATATACCGGGTGAGATATATCGACATGCAGCTCGCTCATGTTGGTACAAAGTCACGGGTCGCGGATGAACGGGGGTCGAAGGGGGGCAGGGTTTGTCGAAGGGGGTGAGGGTGAGGCGAAGGGAGAGAACGAGCGGGCGGATGTGTCTGAGGTAATTGAGGCTACGGGTCATCCGGGTCGCAAGAGTCACGAGTCACGAGCGAGCGGCCGCGAACAATGCCGAGCGGCCCTTCTTGTTCGTCTTCTTCCTCCTCTTCTTCCACACCGGTCCTCTCCGCTGTTTCTTCTTCCTTCTCCTCCTCTTCTTCTCCTTCTTTCCTTGAGGAAGACTACTCATCTCTTCCGCCGTTCTCCAGCGCTCGCCTCTGCGTTCCGTACGAGCGGGCGATTCCGCCGAGCCAATCGCCATCGGCATTGCTCCGCGTCGCCTCTGTACTTATTAGATTTGATCCGAGCCGCAGATTAACATTGAAACAAACGTTATTTATGACGCACGGTATCATTGCGAAACGGGCCCGGTATGATGACCCGCGATATTCCGCGCCGACATCGTGCTCGCATCGGGATCCCGCCGGCTTCGCGCTTTCTCTTTACGGGCGGCGGCAGACGAGAAGGGATGAGAGGGCTCCAAAGGAAGAAGGAGGGAGGGAATCAAAGGAAGAGGAAACGCCAGTCCTTTACGGAAGAACGTGGGAGTGAGAGAAACTCTCGGATGGATCCGGTATCTCTAATGCAAACCGCTTCGGGATTTAGCGGTGAGATATTGAGTTGGTAATCTCGCGCCACAATTTTGCTGATGCCGTAAGACTAAAATGGAAAGAAGTAATGACATTAATTGAAGAATTCCTTTGACTTTCTCTCAACTCTTGATCTGTGATTTGTTCATCCGTGATTTTCCGATAATGCAAGTGGTGCTAGAACTTCAACTGAAAAACCGGTTACGAGATAATCCGTAAAAATGCTCGCTCTTTCCGGAGATGACAACAGCGAACGTGGGGAAGGAGAGAGGAAGGGACAAACAGAATCTCCCACGCCACGAGGTCTGGGCAATCGAAGACAAATTAGCGTTGCGTGATGCGCGTTGATTCTCTTCGATAGCGGAACAACGGTTACGTATACACTCAATCGACGGTGCATAGCCGCGGGACTCGTTCGTGTGCGCGCGCGCAATGAGAATGTATTCTCAATATTGTACCTAAGCATGTTCAATTCCGATCGGACTTTAACACAATTTTTTATTTTAGCCTAATTGGGAAGATAGTCAATAATTCGAAAACTCGACGCTCAATTAAAGAAAAATTTAATTCTAAATTAAGAGAGTTGTTAGCTAGAAAAAAATGACCGCAATCTCATAGCGTCATATACATATATTATATATTTGCGTTGTTCTCTTAGTTAATTTTGTAAAATGATTTCTGGAAAACAACATTAAGCGCTGTTAATACATATCTATTTGATTCCGAGAAATAAAAGTACTTATATACCTTCACTAATTGGAAGTCATCCTTCCAAAAGGATAAACGCGAAATTTGGGTTGACACAACCCGAAAGGAACTGGATACGTCTGTATTTAAGTTGGTTTCGCGTGTCAACCAAATGATGTTATGCCTCCCAGTTCCGCGGAACCGGGTACCGCACTCACGCTTCATTTTTTACGTTCTCGCGCACCTGTTCGACGATAATTTCTCCTTCGGCGATTGTCACTCTGCTTGCAAAACGTGCTCAACAGAAGCGTATATGTGCAGTAGAGAGACAGCTGACAGTCAGTTGGCATAATTCTTTAATAAAAGCAGCCTTGCTTTCATACAGGAAAGGTCCTGTCTGAAGCGTACTCCGTACACTTTATATAATTACTTGTTACTCCTTACTATTTAAATGCTGCTTTAATGCCCCGTATATCATTATAAGGAGCGTGTAGTTTATAATTATTTTAAATTTCAAAGTTCTAATATTTTTCGACTTTTCGATCTTTCCTAAGATTTCCAAGTTCAAGACTTCGGGGGGTTTTGAAGCTTTAAATGTGAAAAATTCACGAGATGAAAGAACATAATGGCAACGCAAAGGTGCGATCGATATGGTGAAACATGGGCGAGCGGTCTCGGTTATATAAACAATTCCATAGTATAAGGAGCAAATGGACGCATTTGGAAGGAACTGTAGCGTCCCTCCGAGTTAATTACTAGCAGCGAGAATCTTCTCTCTCTCTCTCTCTCTCTCTCGAACGTCTTGTGTCTTTACCTGTAATTTACGTGCTAGGCTTTAGATAACCGCCATTGTTGTTTCTCCGTGCATTTCACTTCAGGTACAACGCTTAATTAAACTCCATGTGTAGCTGCTGAGACGCGAGGGCGAGAGTGGATGCTCCTCTCGCCGGCTGAAAATCAGCCGGCCGAATAACAGGATTCCGCATCGCGTGTGTCGCCCGCGACAAACAATCAGCGAGCATCCATGCTCCAGTTGTTAGGAATTAAGACTTTTTTAAGTATTTTCAAGTACAGCAGATGGAAGTTATTCAACTTCGCGGAAAGGTTGGTTGTCCGGGAATACTTCAGATAAAAAAAAAAAAATCTTCTGAAATCCATACCCAAAAAACAGAAGATTATGTACCATTTGTTTCAAAATAACGTAGTTTACTCGTTGCAGAATCCAGATGAAATAATATCTCAAAAAAATTTGTCGAATTTATTATAGATATTGATATTAAAAATTAACACTCGTATAAAAATATAATTTCAGTTCGCTTTTTTGAATAAACAAAATAGATATATCGAAAGGTCAGGAAATGAGCATCAATAGATGGAGATTAAATATAAATTTTACAACAATACATTAAAATAAACGACAGAACATTTCGACATTATTTTGTCATCTTCAACTGCTGTATAAAAAATAAAAACAAATAAATGAAGAAAGTAGCTAATAATTTAATTACTAGCTACAAGCCACATCAAAGATCAAATGCATAAAAGTGCATAAAAAGTGAAAATAAAAATTTATTTAAAAATACAAAATAAAATATAAAAAATATATCAGTGAAATGGTAAAAAATAATAATGTCAATGTGTTTAAAAATAAGATGAATCCATTTTTTCGTTTGAAGACAAAAAAGAGTACAATCAAAAGGATGAAAATTGTAAAATTAGTCAAAAAGAGCCATTGAAAGTGTAAAACGTTAGAGTTAAAACTATGAAAATAAAACAAAATTATGGTTCAGTTAATTAAAATAAAAATGTAAAATAAGTTCATGTAATGGACTTACAATGTGAATAGCAAAAACGTTGATGTTTTGTGTAGAAAATATATACATCAAACTGGTATTAATGAGGCTTCTAGTCAAAGCAAACGTTGTACTCGTATAAAAAGTTTAAAAATTCTAGATCATTTTTTAATATATTCTTTTTTTTTATATAAAACGATCGGATAAAGCGATCGGATTGACGGTTAACATCGTTTTCGTTCAACGGGCTGAATTCGCAAGAGAGACTCGCGCGAAAGTGATTCCAGGTGATTTCACGAGCCGATCGTGGCGGATCGCACGAATTATCGGGTTCCTGTTAGTTGCGCGTCGAGTGTTGCGCGCCTTGGCCGAACAGCTCTTCTCCTCACGACAGGACAATTGCCGCGTTTCCTGATATAGTTTGCGCCCTTCCAAGTGTAACGGACGGAAAGTCCGCCGCGGTTGGACGTCGCTCTTCCGCGAAAGGTCCGTCGCGGAAGATTTTCTTTCCGAGCCTCGCATCCCAATAAGTTCGCAATTCCACAATTTGCCTAATTAATGAGATGTCGATGTTGCACCAATTACAAGTGGAAGCCTATTTATCTTAAGACATCAATAGAATAACACGTGAAAAAAAAAAATTAATTGTACTAATTAATTAAATAAAATATATAAAAAAGTATATGAAAATCTGAAATTGTATATATTGCAAGGGAAAGGGTCGCTCTATTTTTCGATTGACTTATTCAAGAGTATCGGTATACGATCGTATTAGAGAGGGAGAGAAAGAGGGAGAGAATTACAAGAATTCCAAGCTGTACATATACAAATATTCAAACAGTGTACACTCAAACACATTATTGTAATCGGATGTTACCACGTAAGATAGGAAAGCGGTGACTGGAAAAAGTCAATAGTCGCAAAAATTGTGGTGAAGCATAATGTATGAGTACATACGGAACGAGACAATGAAAAATGAGCGACGCTTTAAATATACATATATGTGCTGCTACTCTCCCCTAAATGTACACGATGTAATACGGAGGATATTGTAGGGAAGTAACGTATCGGGGAGAGGGGGGGATATGGGGAATGACTGGAATCTAATACACTATTCCCCTTTATTTCTATCCTATTCGCTTCCCTCCGCGTTTAGTGACGATATGTGACAGCTTATTTTCCAAAAGGCGCAATCCCTAATGGGACCGATACGCTTCACAAATATAATCAAACGATCGTGGTTTATCTCTGCTACTCTCGCGTTACTGTTCGAAATCAATCTGCATATCGGAATGACCTTACGCGAATGTTGTTTGCAGATATAAATTCGCCTGTTTTCCGGCTAAATAAAACTCGTTATATTCCACAGCTATATTCCACGTTTCCGGAAGTCAAAATATATGTTGTTTACACAAATCAAATAAATTATATGTAAATAAGATTAATATTCAAATTAATAAGATTAATAAGTAGAAATTAATTTAGTGAATTTTGTAAATAAAAATAAATAATTTTGAATCTAGTCTTATCTTAAATTGTAAAAATTTGTGGAAAATTAAAATTAATAATATAATAATTATTGCCCATTTATATTCGAGTTTACGCAATAATATTAACCAACAAACTTTTTCTTCTCGCAGTTTATCCGTGTAGCACGCAGAAATTCAGAGAATCAGTCGACTTCGGATTCGCATCGACGAGTACAGTTGCAATTCTTACCTGCGAGGGGAGACTGCGCGCTCAGGCCAATCATCGTTGCTCGAAGGAGCGTGAAGTAGGAGGAGCCGAAGGACATCCCCGTTATCCGTGTCCTGACGTGGCGTGCGCGGTGCAAATTGGCAGCTTCCTTCCTGCCGACGCTTGATTCGCCACCATCGAAATCGCTCGAGCGTCGAGATCGAAATCGCGGAGCGGTTACCTCGATCACGGATCTCCTCGGCTTCGATTTACGAGCGAATCAAGCTCACGCGATCGCCGCTCTCGGGAATATCTCGAGTGGCCTCCATTGTATTGCTAAACAACCGACGCGGCATGGTAAATAGTAATCGTGCAATCTACTACGGATTGCTACGTAAATAAATTAGCGAATATCCTTGAAGATTGTCGATTGTTACAAAATAATCACATTAACGAAGGATATCCCTTTCCCTCGAGATTCTTAGAGTAAGCCCATCGCACAAATTGTTGATGGGTAACGACAAAAGCAACAACGAACCAATCGTTTTCGAGCGAGTAACGTTAGAACATCGGGAATGAAAGATGTGATCGAGCGTAGATACGCAAATAAAGTATCGTGTTTTTCTACTGAATAAATAAAGTATTGCGTATCCTGTGTAATAGCGATGTGGATTTAGCGGCGCGCTCGTTACATAACTTCCCGGGCTCGCGATGTTCTATTCGTTGCATTACTTTCAAAATACTTTATATAATGTGAAATGTATACTTCGTATCCAAATTGCATTGCGCTCGTTACGTAAGTGAATTAAAATGCAAAGGCAAACGAATTAAAAAAGTTAAATGGCGATGTATGACATGGTTTAAAGATGAATTGTGACATCTATAATAGATACAGATATAAACGATAAAAAATAAAATAAAGGACTTAAGAACATTGTTCTCCATAAATTACGAGATCCGTCATTGAGATGAAAATGAACATGCTCTTCCCGTCTTCGGATTCATCTCGGAGAAAACCGAGAGCAACGAGAAACTCGACGAGAGTCGCTCGCTTCATAGCCGCAGCACAATAGGATCAATATCCCGCTGGGGAATAAACCCCGTAATCCCCCGGCATCTGTGGGCCACCTGCAGTCGTGCATTTCGTCACGGGTTAGCCGTGCGTTTTTCCTCCGATGTCACCGCGAGATGATTCCAAATATTTGGACAAGATGCCGCAGCTCAAATCGAAGATTTTTCCCTAATGTGTTTGATCGACGCTTACAACAACTGACACTGTAATTCTCATGTTCACGACTTTGTAATCGCATAAATCGCCGAGTCCTTTCGTTTCTCAATGTCTTCGTTAATTCTAATAATTAACATAAGATAATATTATAATATAATGATAATAATGCAAGCTAATCTTCCGATGTTAGATGTTAAGAAAAATAAAAGTCAGGATCGTATTGTTGTTTTGTATTATTAAAATTGAATTATGAACAAAACGTATTTTTCCATATTTCTGAGTGATTTTTAAACTTTCTTATTTATTTATATATATATAATATACATATATATGTATACAAAAATTAATAGAAAAGTTTAAAAATCACTCAGAACTATAGAAAAAAAAATATATATATATATATACTATATATTATATATATTTCAAGAGACTTCTTATTGTTTGTTTGTTTGATCATTGTGCGAATACGCAAAGGTTGGTTAATTCTGACAGTTCAACTCGAGCAATCGCTCATGATCGACGAGGTGTTTCCCAGAAACCAAGAGAACTCTCCGGGCTCGATCGATCATGATTCCGACCGGTGACAACCTCGAACACAGGATTACGCGGTGAATCAAGGACCATAAGGGCTTAGTTTATTCTTCGTCGTTGCTCTCTTTTCCTGTCGTATCGTAATCTTTTTGAAAAGGGCGGAGAACGTCGCACCGGTCGAATCACAATTCAGGAATCTGTCGCAGGACTCCAAATATTTTCACAGCCACGCCAATTCTATTGTCAAGCTCGGGGATTACCAAGAAGAGTCTTGCGACCATCTTTGATTCCGCCACAAAGACTTGTCAATCGCTCGACTGACTTTCGCAGTCAAACTTTTTCAATTTGTAATGTCTACAAAAAATAAAATTGTCGCAAAACGTATCCTGCACAATTTAAAATCACTATTATAGAAATTAATATCATAGCTGTAGTTGAAATGATAAAATCTCATTTGGAATAAAATTATCAAGTTTTCTATATGTTTTCTATATGTTTTTATATCTATAAATTACACACACACACACACACACACACACACACACACACACACACACAAAATTCTAGATATATAATAATTTTGTACTATACTATAATTTTTTCTAAATTCTATTAATGTTAACTTTTTTTAATCTTAAGCGACTTCGAAATCTTTCTTGATCCAAATATTGCTACGTTTGCAACTGCTATATTGTGATTTCAACTTCGTCAAATTTTATTTTACTAAAATTTCTTAAATTTGATAAAATTATCGCGCGATGTTTATAGAAATTTGTGAGACCACTTGGGTGGCAACATCGAAACGATGGACTCTATCAGCTAACTTTCTTTTCAAGTCAAGAGTATGATCGATCATCACGACATTCGGATTACGTTCTATTTAAAAGGACATACTACAAGATACTCTCAGCAGGTAGCGGATCCACAGGACACGAATCGAATTGCTCGTGAAAGCGTAGATTTAACGCGGGTAACCGCTCGAGTTTTCCGCGCCGCGGTCGCCCGGGCTAAAAGCGATCCGCTTAATCGCGCGTGGCCGAGATTTATTATTTATCCGCAGATCCATTGTCCTTAATTTATCGTGCGTTCCGTTTATCGACGTTTACGACCCTAATGGCGCTCGCTATCCGACGCAAAATCCGCCGGCGGGGCTGTTTGAATTTTTCAGAAGCCGAAGCGTCAAATCCGTCGCGGATTTCCGAGCGCTTATTTGGTCTCCGCCGCCGTCGCAAACTTTCCGCGTGTCAAACAGATGTAAATCATTCACCGTGCCGACCGAATTTTAACGACTGCTCCGCTCGCGCGTTAAGCAGCGCACCGAAAAAAAAATACTGTGTACGCTTTTAGATCGGAGAACAAGCGTACGATTTCTCCGGGAAAAGAAATGTGAAAAAATGATCGCTCTCACGCAATTTAAAACGATGAAAGCGAGAGAGATTTTGTCGCAAAAAGCGAGATTTTATTATATTCGAATTTACATGAAATTTAAAACTAAAAATGAGAAAATTATTGCGTACATTGTGTGTGTGTGTTAAAATTATTAAACACTACTTTTAAAAGCTCATTTTTTTACGTACGTTTTTTTAGAAATTGTGTAAAATTATAGAAAAAATGAGATAGTTAAATCAGTAGAATATATCAATATGCGATGACACAAAGTAATTTTTTTCACATCTCTGATTCAATCGATTAACGTAGTTATTTGGGAGATGCAATGGGAATCGTTTTCAAATCGAGTTTTGCCGAAAAACGAGGGAACGAAAAAGGTCGCTCCGAGAAGAAAAGAAAAAAAAGAGAAGAAAACGCAGCTAACCGGAGTTTCGTGGCAGCCAGTATCGGAATCCGATTCCCGATTGGATGTCGAGCGCGATCGATTTTTCTTCCAGCTGTAAATCGAGATTAGCGGCGACGCGCGGTAGGTCCGTGCATGCGAGCGCACGCTCGAGAACGAGCGAACGAAGGAATGAATGAATGAATGAACGAACGAATAGTGGTGCCTCTATCCGGCGGAGATGGGGGGAGGAAAGAGTGCGAGCCTCCCTTCCGCCGGGGTCGGGTTTCGCCCTTCGAGGACTCCGCTTCTCTCCACTTCTCTCTCCATCCACCCTTCTTCCGAACGTTCGATAGTCGGGTGGCACTCATACTATCCACTTGCTTCTTAACTTACCTAACTCGGGTGTCGCGTAAGCCTGTTCTAACGAGGCCCAGGCTCCTCTCTCTTTCTCTCTCGGCCGAAGAGAACGTCATTAAATGGTGATCGCGATTCGTCGGTTTCCAGAAAGGAAGTCTAATAATGAACCCCTTTATCGCGCGAGGTGACCGTGAAACTGCTGATGCATATCTCAACGACGGCTTTTTCGGATCATTTGGCGTCGCGAACGACTTAGGATTTAATTAACTAGCCACCGGCGATCTCCGAGTTTCTTAGTATTATTTAAAGCCGTAACGCATGCGGTCATTATCTCTGCCGCGTACAAAAATGTGGAAGGTAATGAGATACTAAAAGTCAACTGCGGCAATAACGTGATAAATGAATTACAGCGCAACGGTCAGCTACCGCTTTAACAATTTGCTCTATTTACGTTTAGTAACTTATTAAATTCGCGCAACGCGCGGTCTTAGGCAATTACATTTACAAATCACGTTGGAGAACTACACAGACAGCCAACCAATCGTCTATGCGTCTATAACTCCACTCTAATTTAGAATTATCTATTATGGGGTAATAAACCTACGTCGTTCTCGCATGAGTGGCAAACGAGTGAAAACGAATTCGTTATCGCTTTACCCTCACTGTCACCATAATTAACGTGGAAACCGCAAAGTAAAACGCGCGAAAACGCGATTTTTTAAGGACCTCCAATTGTTCGTCCATTTTTTGGCACGTCCGATTTTTCGCATCGAGATATTTCCCATCGACGACAGATATCTTTCGAATCCCGGGGAGTCCCCGCCTCACGGCGTCCCGCACGTCGGCAAATTAATTCGATTAATTAATGCGTGCTTAAGCGAACGCGCGCATTGGCTAATAACCAACACTGGGTGCCATCTCGCCGAGTGTTCATTCTCCGCACGCGTCCGGGAAACGGCACCCTGCCCTGTGGCTCGCGTCCTGCGAAACGACGGTGGCGGCTGTACACACGCGTACACGTATATGTATGTACGGCGTCCAATCGATACCAGTGGCATTGCCGAACCGCCATTTCATTTTCAGCCCTTTCTCCATTGCGTTCTCCATCCTGACTGTTACTTCTTCAAAAGGAAGCTGTTTCTTCTTGTTCTGGCTACACGCGCCGAAAACAGTAGCCAGAAAACTTTCGCTCTTTACGCTTTCTTTTCAGAAAAAAAGATTTTTTTGTATATAAGATGTTGTTTACACACACTTTCTAACAATAATTTTCGTTTCTTCTTTCTGTCTCTACTTTCAAAGATCCTAATAAATTAAATTTAACTGTCGAGAATACAAGTAAAAACGTATATAAATTAGTCTAGTGTCGGAAAACATTTCGTTGTAATATGCGGAATGTCGCATAGTTCAGAGATGTAATAGATATTAATTTGATTTGAAGTTAAATTTTTTATAATCAAGTCTCGATATAAATATACGTTTAACAATAATAATTAATTTTAGCAATATAAATTTTCAAACAAACAAGTATTCCACTCCTTGTCATTTTAACGCATTGGATTTAATATATTTTCTGAAGTGTGATTCGAAAGAGTCCATGAAAGTCACGAACTCGAAATGTCGGCGAAAGAGGGTTGGTATCCCCGCTTTGCGTCTGCGACACCGATGTAATCGAAACGAGCGATCGGGATTCGATCGAGATCTGATAATCAGGTTGTTGGCACCTGTGCCAACCAACGTAATTAATAGCTAGTACCTCTCCTTCTCCCACTTGACTGTTGTTTCTCTTCAAAGCTCGTTAATTCTCGACGGGACATTACCGAACAAATTAGGCAAATGGACTCTTTTCCCTTTGCCTCCTTTCTGTGTAATTTTTTCTTCTTTTCTCTTTCCCTCCGTCGGCCTCTCAAACGCGGAATAAAATGACCATGAATCGGCCAGGCGTTTCACCATGGTGCAAATTCCAAGAGAGCGCCATTCAGAGCGAGCAAACAAGAAGTACGAAGAAAAAAGGGCACGATAGTGTGATTTCGTCCTGGTCCCCCCTTTTCGCCGTTGCTTTACGCAAACTGGCTCTCTCGCGTTTATTCTCTCCAAGTCCGTCTCTTTTTCATCCGATTTCTTTTCTCCCTTCAGCCGCTCTTTCTCCGGCTTCACCTTCTCGCGAGGGTAATTAACGATTTAACAGACACGCTGGATGAACAGTGCTGTGAGTCGGTTAAGCAAGTTGTTATTAAGACTGATGCGGTATTCCTCTGAGGAAGGGTGAGAGGAGACAAAGAAAGAAAGAGGGAAGAGATGAGGAGAGAAGGGAAACAAACGGAATCGGAGTCTAGAAAAGAGCGAAAGAAAGGAAAAGTAAAGCTTATTATACAGAATGAGTGTGTTTAATAAGTATGTTTAAAATTTCGCGAGTGTGTTTCTGACGATAAAAACAAACGTTCCTGTGAATATTAGATTGCAAATACTTCGTTGTCGAAATATTGGACACAAATACAGTAGTATCAAATAATGACTTTATTTAAAAATTTTAGGTTCTTTTATGTTTACAAGAAATGCTCAAAGTGTCCATCATTTGTCACACATACCTGAGCATGATGTAACATGACTGGCGCATTCGTTTGTGAACACCAAGATTTCTACGGATCATCTGACAAGCATTCTGCACGTATATTAGGTCTTCTTGTTAACTGGTATTTCATAGACAATGATCTTCAAATGATCCTCCACTTCTCCCACAGATAAAAGTCGATTCAGGTCCAGTGATTTCGGTGATTATTTCATATCTATTTGTTTCCATTATTTTGACAACGAAGCATTTGCGATTTAATGTTCATTCAGAGAAATATTTGTTCTTCTTTATTCAGGAATACGCTTACAACATTTTAAAACATACTTATAACTCACCCTGTATACATATCACAGAATACGAAACTCCCTCTGGATATTCTACATACAAGGAATTAGAATGTAAAAATAGAAATTAACATAATAAGATACGAAGTAGAAATGAATGCGTCTCGAAGCGAGAAGGAATGTAACAAATACGAAAAATTGCAAGTAGAAACGCAGCTGCACGTCGTAGCTAAAGGGGTGTATTACCTTAACAAGTATTGTAAGCTATAAAAGTTTGTAAAGTATGCGTTACGTAAAGTAAAATCACAATAATCAAACTGATGAGAGAGGGAGACGTTTTTATAAAATCGAATCTTTTTCCAACGTCTGTCATAATAGCATTTGCATCAAAGAAAAGTCGCGCAAGTTATAAGATAGGTGAATTAAGAAATTCGCTGGGGAAAAAAGCTAAACAGACCGTTTGAGAAAAAGTGCGTCACGGAAAGATGCGAGCAGGATCGACGCCAAGGATATACCGACGGGCGCGAGACGAAGACACGGCGGCGAGACGAGCAAGGCCGTTAATGTTTTGTGTATTCAAATAAAGAGTGGCGGCGATGGGCGCACATTCGCACGCAAGTCGGACCTGGGACTCGCCCATCGGCTAATGGGTTTATAATGCCTTCATTCCGCATTAAAACGCCACCGCCGACTCTCCGACACCTCGGCGACGGTTTTCGCGGCGTGCCCCGCAAAAGGCCCCGTCCGGACCCGATGGAATAATTCGCCTCCTGTCCGTGATAATGCGCCGTTCTTGCACGAAATTACACGAATTGTACAAACGCACTGAATCGGCGTTAGAAGAAAACGAAACTGAATATTTCTTTGCAAAGTCGGAAAGATAATCTTCTGAGGGAAATAATACGATGCGAAATTATTGGAACTTCTTCGTAATTTCACACAAATTTAAAGATGGTAATCTAAAATTTAACTGATACTTAATTTAATTTGTAATCTGCTCTTTGATAAGCATTTAATATAAATGATAATTTAATTATAATACACACACACACACACACACACACACACACACACACACACACACACACACATATATATATATATATATATTATATTATAATATACATACATATAATACACATATATACAAACAATGTCCAAGTGAAATTGAAAAAAATCGCATGTCCGAGATACGTGAAGGATACCCGAGCGATTAAGACATCTGGTGTCCGTGATAAATTTATCGTAAATTACATTCCCATCAGAAGTCGCTCTTGCGCGACAAAACGTGCCCCACTTTAATGAGCAGAGGCAGATTCATGTGTCGTCGTTCCCGGTCTTTTTATCGAAGGCGCGATCGCAATCGCGTGCTTTACGGCAACGCGACGGGAGAGAGGGGGCCCTAATCAAGCGGCCGGACATCCTCGATGTTTACGACGACGGGACGTCGCGCCGCTTTTTCCCTTTTTCGTCGTAACGCTCTCACCGTGTCACTCCTCTCGGCGCCGCCACTAATACCGGATCCCGTCGCTCTTTCGTGCCGAATGCGACGCGTGATTTACGGTCCAAGGATGGATCGGACTGCCGACCGGCCACGTCTATTCATATCCTAATGTCCGCCCGATACGGACCATAACGACGGAAATGTATTCATCCTGTCCGTTTTACGGCACGATGATCGCCCGACGAATTAATAAAGCGAATAGCTCGGCGAATGATAAATTCAATCCCAGTTTAGTATACTAATTAATTATTTCAATTGACGACGCAGTGAAAGCTTTCATGTATATTCGCGATTTAACAGATGGAAGCTAAAATAAATATATATTGTGATGAAAAGCACGAGATTAAAAAAAAAACAGTTTGTAGAGATTTGCTAAGAAAATGCTCAACGAAATGTTTCTTAATTCACGACAGAACTTTAAATGCAATATATGGAATCAAATGTACTCTCTAAATCGAAATCAGTAAAATTTCACTGATTTCAGTGCTATACTTATAACTATATCAATCAATGATATATGCACTGTCTTTCAGTAATAATACACTAATTCTGATTAGTGAAAGTACTCCCGTCTTAATCAAAATCGCTGAAAAACAATGAATACTCATTAATAATTATAGTTATAGCACTGCAAATCAGTGAATAATTCACTGATTCTTATTTAGAGAGTACATGTACTCTCTAAATCGAAATCAATAAAATTTCACTGATTTCAGTACTATACTTATAACTATATCAATCAATGATATATGCACTGTCTTTCAGTAATAATACACTGATTCTGATTAGTGAAAGTACTCCCGTCTTAATTAAAATCGCTGAAAAACAATACTCACTAATAATCACAGTTATAAGTATAGCACTGCAAATCAGTGTATAATGCACTGATTCCTATTTAGAGAGTACATGTATATTATATATATGTTGCAAAGATACAATCTTTAACGTATTTGCTTTTAAGATTCTTAAATTCCTCAGCAAATATTGAAATCAGAAAAAGTATTATTAAAGTATAAAATGTGTGTACATAAAATTAAAAATATATATTATTAAAATAGAATTATATATAATTCTTCATCGCGATAAACGCGTGTCACGTGCGCTGACAAAAATACTCGGCGAGAACGACGACGCAAGAGCGATCTCGTGACCGCGTCGGCGATCAGTCTCGACTTGCATTTCCAGCAAATGGTGACTCCTTCATCCCCTAATCGCACGGTCGACTTGAGGATCGCGTGATGATGCCTTTAAACGGGGTATCCCGTAGCCGGTTAACCGTACAGAACCGACAACATTTGCCTAAGCGTGTACACGCCAGCTCGAGCAGAATCACTGCGAATAATAGTTCCTTACTTCGATCACATCAGACTTACCCACACCACGGATGAGAGAGTAGATACTCGAGTGATTTGTCCGTAGGATAATATCTGCGGCGCGACGATAAATAATCTACAAGAGAGAGAGAAGGAAATGTTTTTGTTATTTATGAGTCAATTATATGATAACGATGATGTATGCTTCAATATCCTCCCGTACGGATTATCTTGAATTAAATTCTTACAGGTGATAAGAAATGCGATTGAGTCTGTTATCTTTCCAAAGTTTTCATAATTTAAACAATTTTGGGAAACGAGTGGAACGTGAAAGAAATGCGCGATCAAGGGGGAATATTCGAAAATGGCGGCACGGATATATTCGGTACAAGAAGTTTATTAGGGTTTATTTACAAGGGAGCAGCTTGCACAGCAATAGGTATGCGTTCCTCACAACACAAGCATTAACAATATAACGCTCTACACTAACACTAATCGCCGCGGCGATAATAATCCTTAGGTGTTTGCGGAGAACGCGCCAAGTGCTCTCGCTATGCTCGACTTAAGCGTGAATCGAATGTCGAGGTCCTCGGTTCCTCAAACGATTTATCAAAAAGGGTCGAGATCCAAGGATCCTTTCGGTCGAAACGTATCGCATCTAGCGCGCTCACTTCGCGCTCACTCCGCGTCGAAGTATGGAATCGAAACATAAATAACGATAACAATAGCTCGTGATACGAAATATACAGCTTATGTTACAAGAGATAGAGGCGTAGTTATCTTATATCGCAAGTAAATATATGTATATCTATATACAAGTAGACTTTAGTCGCCGTTTACAGTTTAGTTGCCCTTAAAGATGCATATACGTGTATCATGTCACGGCAGTTATGCCACCTTGAGAACCAGGATGATTACAATCCGTTCGTATTCTTCGTGCGTGCGATCCGTAGATCACTGCGATCTTTGCGGATCGTTCACTCGACTTAGAAACGACGCGTGACCGTTGTTTCTTGCGTACAAAAATACGCGGCTACAAAGTGACAGTTTCGTTGAAATATGGAAATATAATGAAGCGCGCAACGAAAATCTCTCCGCTCGAGAAATCGAGTTATCCGATTTGGCGTATCATCATTTTTCCTTCGAGCCGAGAGACTATTCTCCTAAATGAGAATAGTCTCTCGGCTCAAGCTGTATGCTGCAAGATGCATGTCAAATAAAACGTAAAGTCGAATGAAACTTAAACTTGTCTTATTTTCGGCATCTCTTCCGCAAGTGCAACAGATTTTTTTCACGCGACGATACTTCTTTTTATTTTTATCGATCTCGAAGTGCGTCCTTAGGTGCATCCTGACTACCAGGATCGGGGCTATCGCTTCCGATCGCTGATCAAGGCAAGGATATGTACAGGTCGGGCTTCTCTCGATCCCAGGGTTCAGGCGGGAGAGACAACGGAATCGCCGAGTCACGTGAGACGGCTCCGGTCCCCTGCGCTTGCCACCACGCTCGCCAAAGGTCGAGAGTTCAGCCGAGAGAGGCAGCATTCAGACTCTCGGAGAGCGTTGAGCTTTACGTTTCTTTTCTCCGCTCCATCTTCGCGACGCGAGAGAAGGACGGAAAGCGACAACTCGTCGTGGCCAACTCGGGAACCTTTGACACCACAATTATCGTCGCTATTCACGCCGGATTCTGCATGTTTCGTCGGTATCCCCCCCCCCGGGCTCGCGGCGACCACCTCTTGACGCCTTTCCGGCGCCGTGCGATACGTGACACGCGCGACGAAAATCGATCCCCGTTTTTTATGCAAACATTTTATAACGGTTTATCACGTTACGCATGCATATGAATGTGCGAACGCTCGTTCATTCTGTATTAATCTAACGAAATGGAGGCCGGCTCCTTAATAATATAATTAGAATAAAAAATATAATAATTAACTGTATGATAGATATTGCACTGCTAATAAAAGAACTGCTAAGAATTCTAGAACTCTGAAAAAACAAGTATTATTTCAAATAAAAATAATACGATGGAAATCGACTTTCACCGCGCGCAAAAAGTTTCGTCAGTTCTCCGTGAAAAACGACGAATATTGCAAGGCGAATTAATCGCTACGCTCCGGTCTCAGTCAAGAAAAATTGACTTTCATCACATGGAGAGGAATTAAGATTTATTCCTTCATAAAAAAGTCATAACGCAATTATACGATCCAATTGTACTGATTTTCCTATTTCTGAATGAGAAAAGTCAGCTTTCGTCGCGCAGTCTTAAAAATGTTTCAAACACCTCCTAGAGTTTCTCCACGAGAAAATCGCGATCATTGTTTTCCTAATGAAGCCATGAAAGACTACGAGGGCGAAAGATCTTGGGCCTCCCTGCTGAGACTATCCGTAGGCGACGGCGTGGCCCTTCTGGACGGCGACGGCGACGGCGCAGCCGGCGTCGAGGACTTGGGGACAGTCGTATAGGGTGAGAATCGGTGATGAGCCAGAGCAAGGGGCGACGGGTAGAGCGGTCGGGGGGCCGCGGGGCCCGTCGGGTTCTGCTGGGAACTGGACGCGACCAGCTGCTGTTGATGATGTGCCGCTGCGAAGATAGTGGATCCGATCGACGAGGCCCACCACAGATTGCCTAGTTGCTGTTGCTGTTGCTGCTGATGCTGTTGCTGCTGCTGCTGATGGCTGGTGCCTGCGGCCGAGGCGCCCGGATAAACCAAAGCGGGGTTGACCAATTGGGCGTAAGGACTGGCAGCCATGGCCGCCGCCGCCCTCAACAACATCTGAGAACGAGCAGCCCACAAGGCTTTCTCCTCGAGACTGAGATTGCTTACGGCGCCCGCCTGGAGCTGTTCCATCTCGAAGGGGAGCCGGTGCGGAAACCTGAGTGACTGCTGTTCCGCCAGCATGGACTCCATCGTTTCCCTGAAAGGGAAGCTGCTCCATTATGCATACCGTCTTCTAGCCGCGGAATTCTCCGGAAGGACATTGAATCGGAATTTCGTCAGCAATGTCGAGCAAATTTCATTAATGAACTGTCTGTTCCGTTTCCAGGTTTCGTTTAATTTATCTTCTTTTGACATAGACTTGGTGCCATTAAGATTAATGATCTCCTTTAAATCTGGTAGCTACTTACAATACAATTTTACACCAGCAAATAACTTTAACTCAGAAAATACTCAGAAAAGAAAGAGATAAATCTCTTTCCTTCAGGATTCAAGCGAAGTCATTGATTTATGTTCCAAATTTTTCTATTAGAACAGATTCATTAAATTCGGCACCGAATTAATACTACTAATGGTGCGACCAGACTATGCGTGATTCGTGGTGATTCGCGTACTTTGATTTCGTTAAAAAAACCGCTAGCGAATTGACACAAATATTAAACGACGAGTGCAAATTCGATGAATATGTCATTTGCGAATCTTATATGAATAGAAAATTGCGAGTTTTGAACTGTCACGAATCGCATAGTCACGAGTCGCATAGTCGCACCATTACAGTTAGCAAGAAGCTTACCTCTCGAAGTCCGTGAGACGAGAGGAATCTCGAAAGCCCTTGGCAAACGGATTACTGTCGATCTTGAGCTTCGTGATCTGTAACAGGCGGAAAAACGGTCGCCGATTAGTACACGGCGAACAGGAGATTGGCGATCCGGTCGCCCACGGATTCGCATTAACATCGATGATCTCTCGCAAATTCTCCGATCTTATTACCCGGCGCGCGACAGCTTCGCTCCGGGAAAATTACGTCACCGGACGGCCAACGGCGCGTGGCGGAAAACGGCCGGCTGTTTCGAAACGGTTCGTTCCATCGATCGGGAGTCAACGGCTCGTAAAATTAGAAGAAGGCGGCGAAGCGACGTACCTATACGGGGAAAGAGAATAGGAGAATCAGGGGATCCGAGAAGAGATAGGGGAACGTCGCTGATGCACGAGAATCCTAGCGGACGTTACGGGACCCGAGGATGCATCGGTTTCCAGATTTTTCTAGCAAATAGTAGCATCGCTGGCTGATTCATCGCTCGAACCGAGAGATATTACTTTTGACTAAAGCGAGATAAGCGACCGTGATATTGCTCGATACCGACTGCGACACCTTTCGATAAAATGTCCCTATAGCACAATAGATTGAACAATTTGTCATTTATCAAAAGAGAATGATCGTTTCGAAAGTGACATAAGAAAAATTATGGAGCGTAACAAATTTACCAAAGGTAGAAAATAATTGGATTTAATGTGTATGTTTATGTGTGTATGCGCTGCATGCATTTTAACAAAATACCCTTCACAATACATAAAAGATATTGTTAAAAGAAAAATATTATTTATTAATTTTCCTATAAAACGCAGTAGCTCTCTTGACTTTCTTTAAAGGTTTTTTTCACAAAGTAAATAATCTTCGTAATTGTACTTGTAATAAATGATCTTTCGTTTTTTCTTTTCATTTTCCTTACAATGGGTCCATTTTATCTTAATAGTTTCTGATCGTTAGCAGGCAAAGGCTACCTCTCACTGCGAGGCCAAAGAACGCTTTGTTCACACTCGGCATTTAATTTAAACCATCGACTAACACGGTGGTCGACAGGAAGAAATCCGAGAAAGTTTGTCTATGTGTTGTCTATGTGTTGGTCTACATATCGTCACGTTTGTAGTAGCCTCTTAAGTGGGTCGGGCTGCATTTCCTCTCTCGCTCGTGTGCGCCACCCCTACGGAAATCTACCCTAAGTCAGATCCGCTACCCTAAGTTGGGTGTTTCGCATTACCTACAGGCCCACCCACGATGGGACGGATACACAGGTGGCCTCGTTTCCGAGATCTCTGGTATTGACCGACGACGCCCTTCGCCTTGTATCGTGTACTCTCCCTCTTCGGGAGGGTAAAATCTTTAAGGACAGATTTCGTTGCCTGATTCCCAAGGGATACCTGCGTCTCAAGGGATTGTTGCGAAGTTTTCAAACATAAAAAGATGTGTTGAACCGACAAAATTTTCCGCATATTTAAGCGCGAAACGCGTCAGCTTACGCTCACAAGACGCTCGTGACCAGACACTTTATAGAATAATGATATGGCAATTGAATTCTACAGAAAAATCAAAAACTTTCTCGCATCTTGTACTCGTGTATGACGTGTACTCTCTCATTATGACGTGTACTTTCATTAATATAATTAGTAATAGCTATTACTAGATTAAAAGAGAAAAAATTTTTAAAAATTGCCTACGTTTCAGTGGGATATATTAATAATACATCATGAAATACAGATTGATTATTGATATATCAGTTGAGTATATCGATAATCAATTTTAATAATATTTTTATGCTGATTTACTCCTCAAAGTAAATCTAAGACAATTAAGACCATCGCAAAAATATGATGCAATTATTATAGAAAAAAATAAATATGCATAAAATAAATATACATATTTGAAGGATTAACGAAACGTTTCCGGTGTGTTACGATACTTTAATATATTTTTTTAATTTTTCAGACGCGTGCGCGCGCGCGTCAAAAATCGGGCTTGAAACCGTGCTTGGTAATTGGGTGATTAGATGCCGTTAATTATCGTCTTCCCACGCGCGCCGGTGCTTGGACGAAAGAAAGCATCGGCGGCACCGCATAAAAATGTCAAACAAACGCAGTGATATCCCTCGACACGAACCCATCTAATTTCCGTCCGGCGAGCCAGCAGGCATAAATCAGTCTTGTCTTCCGGGTCGAGTGTCACGGACGAGATGCGGCGCGGTACGACACGCTCCTGCTGCTTCGACTGGGGTACCGACGTCTTTCGGAAGACCCTCCCTCTCGAGATGAGGCACAACACCCGTGTATTTATTTGGAAAAGGGAGCCGCTTGTCGCAACTCCAGTTGTCCGTAGGTGGTCCAATTAATCCGTACTGTCTCAAAAACTAGGAAGCAAACGAAGCGTTCCTACATTTCTACGATAATAATCCAATTTAAGAAAGACTGTCGCGACGCATCGTTACTTCAATATTAACTCAACACCATAAAGCATTAAAAAATATTTGATATTAGTAATGTGCGATAAAAACATTATACATCAATATATCTGTAGATATCTGATAAATTAATGATCCTTGTGAAAATACTAAGCTCCTATTCTTCAGAAGAGCAAGAAGGAAGATTTAAAGACTTGTGTGAAGGTCTTTATAAATATATAAAAATAATATAATAAAATTTATAAGACATAATTATCTCATCATTTAATAATAACAAAACAATTTTAAAATAACTAATCTAATATCCAAGATAGCACTTTTTCCGAGCTAATCCGATATTTCTTTAAATATTGTACATGTTAAATACATAGTTTTTAATGTTCAATAAGAGCTTCTCCAATAAGCAACAAATCTCAATAACAATTTACATCTGTAATCGTATATGTGAAACAGCTGTCGTCTCAATTCTTCTATCATTTATCCGATAATCGCAATAACTTCACGAGTTGTGGTAAAGCAATGTTCTCGATAAGCTCCGTGAAACATTAACGTCCTCTCTTTCCGCGTGCAGCAGCATTGCGAGCGAGAGCGAACGCATCGACGACTGTCGGGACTGGAAGTCGTCGCGCGACTTCCAGTTTATCTGCTTGTCGAAAGCTTGCCGCCGTTTTCGCGTCCTCGGCGACGGAAGACAAAAAAGAAGGAAGAGAAGAGGAGGAAGAGAGGCAGCGAGGGAACGACGAGCGGAGAGTGGCACTCTTGGTGTGTCGAGTGGGTGGTCCAATTACCCTACGGTTTCGCGCTCACGAGCAGCACGTGCAGGCCCCGGTAATAAGACTCTTTCCTTCAAAGCTGAGGCTAAGCCGGTGCTAAGTCCGGGACCGCCTCGGTTTTAGTTACGATTCCGCTGACATCATTAGCCAAACATCTGGTCCGCCACGACCACTACCACCACCATCGTCGTCGTCGTCGTCGTCGTCGTCGTCGTCGACAGCATCGTCGCTCCCTCGACAACACCTCGCCACCTCCGTCTACATTCTCATCTACATCTCCTCCTCTCTGTCTGCATTCGCTTCTCGTCATCGGTCGGCCTGACGATTCGCGTCGTCGTCGTCACTTTACGAGCGGATTGCCGGCGATATTCCGTCGCGCGGGTCTTTGAGTTCCGCGAGACGGACTATACCGGACGCGAGTTCAGAACGACTTCTGGTCTTTGATATCCGTTTTACCGCGCTTTGCCGACCGACATTCTTGTCGAGCTCTTTGATTTACTGTGGTCCACAATGGCGTGGCATTTACGGTTGCAAATTTCATTAAACCCCACCCTTCTTCCCTTAAAATTTTCCAATCCTCAACTTTGAATATTTCCCTGAAATTCTGTTGAAGAGTGAAATTTATCTTTTTAGATGAAGAATAGAATTTAATCATTCTTCGCAACCCTGATTTGCGAAAAGCATTAGATTTTCTAATGACTTGTTACTGTAAAATTGCAATCTTATGAAAACGTTTAGAATTTTATATTTGACAAAACTAAACTGAACAGTTACATTTAGATCAATGTGATACATGGGAGTTCGATCGCGTTGATGAATGAAATTTCCAACAATGTGGCGTTGAAGCCTCGACGCCACTGGGGCGAACTCTCCGACGCGGTCGACCCGTCGAAGTTATACGATTTCGCTGACACGGTTCGGCCAAACGCTTGGACCACTTCCCAGACCGATTTACGATGTCGGCTGTAGCGCGCAGCGAGTGGTACACCGCGTGATAAATTCGCCTCGCATGCCCGACGTTCTGCACGGCCCGGTAGCCCCCGAGTCCGATGCCCGAGCGCATCGCCCACCGCGTGCGAATAAATCCTCGAGGGAGACGCATCCCGAGAGATGACGCTCAGCCACGCACGTATGTCGCGTCGGGCGCGATACGCGAATGAGACATCCGGTAATCTTTCGCATTCGCGAATCATTAGGAAGAACGAGATGATTAAATGTAAGATTAAATGTAAGACACTCGAGCCGATGTAATAGAGAAGTTCCCTGCATGGACACGCGTGATAGAAGAAATTAAATTATGTCAAACGAAGCATACTAATAAAACGTGCAAGTTAACAAGTTTTATAAATTTTGAGGTCACACAGAAAAAAATTAGACTTGAATCAAGACAGATATTTCCATGTATAAGCAAGAATATTAAAATCTTCTTAGGAGTCTTAATATACTCTTGAAATACTCATTATTAATACTCTTGAAATCTTATACTCTAAAAATAATACTTGCATCGATACAATTTAAATCAAGACTAAAATCTTCCTAAAAAGATTGTAATGTTCTTGCTTATATATGAGAATATCTGTTTTGATTCAAGACTAATTTTTTTTCTGTACATATTTAAAAATCCTTAAATTGTTCATTATTTTATTTTGTCGAAGGAGAGAATGGAAGAATATTTATCTAAATCCTCACATCAAGACTTGAACATTTTTATTCAAAATCGAGATACGCACGCGCCCGGAATACGTCTTGGGTCTCGGGAGGTTGTATAAAAGTTACGAACTTGCCTCGTTACTCACGACAATGTCATACCGTCATCATGCATGTTCTTTTGTATGATCTTTTTTGCGATACATCACGTCCTGCGGAAAGAAGTCCCTTGTCTTTGAACATCAACCACCGACATACGTATGTACGTCACATATCGCGCTTGCAAAATGTACATGTATATATATATATATATATAATTTTCAAGAATCTTCTCTACAATCGGTACGGAAAGGTGCCGTCATTACAAGCGGCTAATGGGCGCACAAAAAGCCGAATCTACAGGGTGTCTTGACGCTATTGGATCTTTATGATAAATACTTTAATAGAAAAGAGAAAGAAGGAGAAACAAAGAAATTTTAATTTTAATTATATTTTACTTTTTTAATAAAAATTGAATGTAAAGAATGTAACTATATACCAAACAAATATCCTTTCAACAAATTAATGTTAATTTGATAGATACACAATGTTACATAATGGTCTACTGTACAATTTTCATTGATCAGTAATTTCGGCAAAACAAAATAATATTTTACACCTTAATTCTAATATTGTTGTTATTATTTAATGTTTATTCAATACGGAGAATGTTGGAAAAATCTTGCATTGTAAAAAGTGACGATAGGACACCCAGTATATTTGTAAGCGCCGCAGCTTCGACTTTCAAAGCGCGTCACGCGACGAAAACTTCAATGCGAAATTCGCGCGTTTCCAAGGTCCACGGCGGAAAGCAATTTTCTGTCGGGAACGCACGCAGGGCCCCGTCGTCGGCCCCGACCGGCGGCCCGAGGACAGATCGACACAGCCGATCGAAGGACAGGTAGCCAATTACGTCCAGCTGCAGAGCGCCAGACCCGATGAAAATTGAGAGAGAATTTGCGAACACGGTGGGCGGAGTGGACCCGGGCGGGTCCGGATATTCCGACGTACTCGCGGTTAGCGTGCCGATTGGACCAGGAAGTCCTTCGCAAGGGAACAAGAGAAGGCGAAGAAAGCCGACCGCCGCTCGAAAACATCGAACCCTAAAATTAACTGCTTGTCCCTTCACGCAAACAAATGAAGTTCTAAGAATAATATAGATCTGAATTACATGTGAGATACAATTACGTATAATATAAAGTTGAGCACTCTAAAGTGTCAAGTCCGTCAAGTCTATAAATAATCTATCACTAGTTTCACGTGAAACTTTTCTTACACGATTGAATAACTAACAGATCTTGTCATTTCATGATATTCTTTTATCTGATACACGATTAATGTACGTGTAAGCTGTCACGAAGTTATAAGAGTTACTTAACGTAAGCGTGAGTTATTAACGTGGTCTTTGCGTTAATAAAAGATACGTAGGGAAACGCTTCCCAGGTGAGAATTGTATTTTAAATTGACGTGCAATATATTTTTCAACGCCACTTCAATTTATTCCATTCTGAGTTATGGCATCCGATCTTCGTGCTCGACGATTAAGATCACCGTAATTGAATAATAAGCGGCTGATTTCTCCCAGCTCCCGAGATAACTCGCGACGTCGTCGTAGATTTTTGATAGGCGACCGCGATCGTTAATTGCGCACGCGCGCGCGCATGATAGTCATTATGAAAATTCCGAGGAGGCGTGTTTGAGGCCCGATTTAAAATTAAAATGCTGGCGGAGCGTGCGCGCGAAATGATTAAAAGGCTCGTCTAATAACCACTCGATAACGCCGCGCATATTGTTCCGGCGCGCGCTCGTAATCGAATTTGCAAGACTAATTGCGCGAGAGGCGACCGGCGACGCGGCGGATAAGCATCGTAAACTTCAGCTTAGCGCGGAATAAAGTCGGCATTATTTCACGCAACGATAATATTCCGTTTATCGGGGAATGCGCCTGTCGATCGCGTCAAAATGCGTGTGCGAGCGCGGCATTGTGCGTTACCATATATTCATGCGTTTAACAGCGGCAGCGGCTTTACACGGCGATAAATCATGCCTCATACTGAATAACTTGATGGATTTTTAAACGGAAACAGTAGAAACGTCATGGAAACCCACTTGCCTATAAAATAAAGTATAAGAGTATTGTTATATATTTCATATAATAATTATTTTATATAATCTAGTATATATTATAATGTATTATGTAATAACGTTTGTGTTGACGGCAACAATGTCATCTATCCTTTACATTTCCAAAGCAAATAGTTTCTCGCTTTTTCGAAATATATAAAATAATGTATAAATTATAATCTACGACAATAGATTTCGAGAAGATCTTAAAGTATGATTTCTTTTTATATTAAATGCTATCTAATGCAACTTTTCAAATCTTCTAATACTAAGGGATTGTCATGCTTCATGGATTATCAAATGTTGGATAATTGGTAAGATTCGATTAAACTCTCGAATTTTAAACCCCATCTCCGCATCCGCGGATTTCGAAGTGCCTGAATCCTCGAGTTTTCAAGCCCTCTAATATCTACATCCTCAGATTTTAGATCCTTAACTTCTCGACTTCCTTTGGTACCTTAATCCTCGCATCCTCGAATCCTCCGATTTGAATCGCGTTAGATCCCCGGATAATATCCTCGGTTCTCGCGAACCTCGAAACTCCTTCGAGGAGCTTACGCGGAGCGTTATCGTCCCCTTTTACTCGGATCTCCGAGACACACACACACACTCGGTAGAGACCGCGCGAAATAAAGCCGTAGGTAATTGAAAGGGATGCTTTCGCATCCGAGGCCCGGGTATCTAATAATAGATTTAATAGAGACACGCTCATTGAGGAAGAGGGGCCCCCGCGCGCTCTCTCGCCTCGGCGCGCTATTTAGTGCCGCTTGTGTGCTCGCGCCGCTACGCTCGCTCGCCCATCTCGCCGCCTTTTTTCGCCCTTTGCCGCCGAAACGCCGCTCTGCCGTTATGGTGACGACTAGCGATAAAATTAAATTATCATACGCCGGCTGATTTATAAATACGTCGCGACGCCGCGGGCGACGTTTTAATCCAAACGCGACGGCTTCGTCAACGGGGTGGTCCCGAAGTCCGTCCACATGCGATCCGAGTTTTTAAAAAAATTGTACGTTTATAAAATATTTCAACCAACTTCTTCCTTCATAATATCAATGTTATATGTATATAAAATAATGTACAGATTGTAATTTATGATAATTCGAGGGGGAGGTCTTAATACTCGATTTTTTACTGAATGATACTTGATGAATCTCTAGATAATTGTATAAAATTTTATACTTTGAATTCAGAACAATCAAGCATATATGCGTTTAAATAAATTATATTTTTTAAAACATAATTCCGCGAAGTCATTATGCGAAAAATTTTTCATATTCCATTATAAGTCTCGGATCTATTCATATTCATATTTAATGTTCAGAGGAAAGAGTCAGAGGAAAGAACATTGATACTGATCGTTATACCTCTCATTAAAATTACAATCGGAAGGTCTTAAGTATCTGCATATACTAAAGAAGAACGTTATATCTCTGACAGGAACAACTGATGTTTTTGGTATATGCTAGATATCGCGTATATAATGCCGAACTCATGAAAATTCACGCGGCCACTTGAGCGTTAATTCCCGACGGCGGCTAGCAACACGCAGCCGCTGCCGCCGATGCCGAAGTGCTCCCGAGAAGAGGTGTGATATCAACACGATCATTAACGTCGCATTGACGTCGACGAGCGAAAGCGCGCGTTTTAATCTTCTCGCTCACGCAACGCGCGTGTGGAACGCGAATTAATTAATCCTCGCGTGCGATTTATTTCGTGCTCTAATATCCGTCCGTAGCTTTGAGGGACATCGAATCGCAAGGCTGTCTCGTCACGAGACGTCGGATCGCGAGATGAGCGTGAAGGCGATACGGCGCGGCATCACGGCGGCGATCCTCATTGTGCCCCCCGTGTCAGCTTCCTCTTCAGCTTCGCCGAGAGCGCGACGAGAAGAGGGCGGAGTAGTATTGCGCACAGGCGGGCATCAGGTTCGACGAGGTCGAGACACAGAACCGGCGCGCCGCCGTGTGTGGCTCCGAGAGGGGGTCCAGTCCTTCCTCCTCTTCTTCTTCCTTCTCCTCCCTGTCTCATTTGAACGCGATTATTTATGTTTTCTTTCGTTCGCGCCCGCGCCGACGCCGACGCCGACGCCTGCAGCCACTAAAACCATAGCCTCCTGCCTTTTCAGCCTCTCTTCTGCCTCTTCTGCTTCCTCTTTCCTTTCTCAAACGTCGAACTTCGCTTCCTCGACCTCGAGAAGAAACAGAGAGGCCGAACAGAGTCGAGAATTTAAGAAATTTATAAATGCGACTCAAATAATCGAAGAACTCGGTCAGATCATTAAAGAATTGAAAAGATATCTTAGGTGTTCCAAATTCATGGAACATAAATCCAAATTTATAAAATAAACTTTTAATAATCCGAAGACTTAATTATGTCAATACTAAAAATTCTGAGAACTGGAAAAGAATCCTTTTAAAATCTTAGAGAGATTTTCAGAAAGTAATTGTAAAGTCCAAAAATCTGAAAATGTTTCTTCTAGAAAAAACCGCGAAAAATTAAATTTTCTATTCCGTATCACTTCTCGTCTTCCTTCTTCTTTCGTCTCTCTTTCTTCCTTCTGTTTTTCTTTCTACCTCTTTCTTGTTTCTGTTTTTTATTTGCCTCTTTCGCGTTCCATTTTCTCTCTTTTGCCGAGCTCGGCTCATTTGGTAATGCTCGAACGCGGTGGCAAGTGTCTGAATTATTGCCCGACACATATGGCGATTGTTAAGGAGCATAGTCGCCCATATTTTTGGACATTGCCCTACATAGACTAGCGACGGGTTTATGGCGCTACCGAGCGATTATTTCTGGCGTGTCGTTACGTCGGGACTTTATGAATCCAGTCAAAATGTTTACGGCACAATTTTATTCCGGCGAGTTCAGTGGCAAGGATAATATAATTATTCTTCAGTCAATTAAAAAAATAATTTACGGTCACGTTTATGTATAGCGACATTTACTGGAATATTCTTTTAATAACGAGTTTTCTGAAATTTGCATTAACGAGGATTTCTGTGATTATGGATATGGGAGAAAAACAAAACTACGCAGAATCATTTTGATGACGCCCGATGTTTCGCAACCTTGAATGTAACTTCCGCGTCGCACCGATTGCAAAGCAAACCGCGCTCATTTACTATTAATGCGCACTTACGCACCTAATTTACCGCAATTTTGCAGGCGGGCATCCTGCGCCGAGGACACGACGAGCGTGCGCAAACACATCGTTAAACGTGTGTCGCAATTACGTCACCGGGTATATCAAGTAAAGCACGTATTGTGCTTGGAAGTACAATTTTGCGCATCCGCAGGACACGGCGTCCTGCGACGTACAGAATAATTATTCGTAATCGCGTAATTATCAGGAGTCCTTCTTTGTACCCCGCGTCTCCATTTTTGCTTTGCGCAATTAGGTACTCGGAACTGAAACGCATGCCACCGTCATGCGTGCGTTTCTCCTTAATTCTGCCGTGGAACGAGAAGCAAAGTTGAAGGAAGAAAGAAAGAAAAACATCATTTATTAGGTACCCTCTAGTCTTCTAACGTAATTTCATATGATTATTTCAATTAGTTTGATATAACTCAGATACAGGGTGATCGACCCAGCATTGTTTTGTTCATTTTTATTTATTTTTAACACAACTTTAGAGTTGCAATTCCTACTAAAGAGTCATAAGTCGAGACATACATATCATTCTATAAGTGCCTACTTAAAAACTTCAAAATTGTATGAGAGGAAAGTATGTTAAATAGTAAAAATAATATAAACGTTATGTATTTTAAATAAAATCATAGAGAAATAAAGATAAATTCAGCAACTCATTTATTTTTGTTTAATCCGGCAGTAGTCGCATCATTTTTTTTTTTTTACGTAATCACCTGGGGTGTTTTTTTACAGTTAAAAATAATTGTTTATTAACTACATATTGTATATATTATTAATTATTTTTAAGTTATTTTTATCTAAGGACATTATGTATAAGGATTTAATATTTTCTAAAAAAATGAAGGCAAAATCAAGAAAATATTAAACAAATAGAAGAAGCATATGTGAGCTTCATTTTTCCGAAAAACGCTGAAATGTTAAACATCCCAGATGAATATTCCCGGATTAAATATCATATTACGATACGCTCATTATTATTTGGATATTTGGATATATTTTTGGCAAACTTAATTCTCAACGCGAGTTTTGTTGATATTCAATCTTTGATTTTATGAGAAGTCTTACATAATGTTATGTAAGATTATATATATCAAATATAATCCGGAAAATATATAATTTATTATATATACATATATTCGGAACGGCTGATCTAAGGACAACAGCTTCAATTAGATAACTCTCTTCATCAAAGAAATACAATACATAATTTGAGGGCAGTCAGAGAAGTTTGAGCTTAATAAAGATAACAATGAAAAGTAGAATAGATGAAAACGAATCGTAATATCGTATTCAGTCGAGAAATGTCGAGCTCGCCGTGCGACGAGTTGGACTTCCAACACGACGACCAGAAATACTACAAAGCGGAGTGCCATGTTGTTGACAAATAAATTTCTAAAAGTGGGAAGCGCTGGGCATCTCTTCGGGTCGGCAAGAGCAACGAAAGCTAATACAAAGTGCGCGGATCGCGAATAATAGACGACCACGAAAACGTCGACTACGTCGTCGATAAATAAATGCAAAACAACGAAAAGGGCTGAAGTCTGTATTGTGGTGGTAGTGTTGTAAGTAACGACAATCAGAAAGACGGAAGGCTGACGACGGATTTCGTACTGACAAATAAATCTGAAAAGTCGAAAATTCTTATTGAGGATAATGGACATGTTCTGATATTTAAAAATGCATAACTTTTTTTGAATTGTAAATAAAAAGATGTGTGCAATTATAGATAGATTGAACCTGGCTGAGATGATATTTCTCGCAAAAAAATCCTTTGCAGAATTTTAAGATGCTAACAGCATTATATTATTGAAATTTGACGATCAATTTAATTTGTGATATTATTATTCTAGCTTCACACACATGATTGCGTTTCAAGTCCGACAGTAACCGGCGTTCAGTTTATGAACTGATAAATATATTTAAATTTACATAAAAATATTATTAGGCACAAGATCCAGCCTCGATTTTCTTCACTAATGTGACTTATTTAGATTGAACTAAAATGAGAAATTCGACTTTTCTTTAATAAAAATTTGATGAAGCAGCATTCTTCTTCGCAACGTTTCGCTTTCTAATTGAATTGAATAGTGCAGAGTGTTTGCAATAAAGATGCATATTAAAATTGAGTTTACTCTTGAGATTATCGTTAGCGAGATTTCATAAGTCATTTGCGTTCCAGAAAAATTGTAAAAGGAACGCCGAAGTCTCCGGCCGTGGAAGCGTTAGCTCGCATAATGGATGTCCACAACGACGGGAAGGAGAATAAGGGGAAGGGGGAAAACGACGAAGAGCACGACTACCATGAGAGAGGAGGCGACATTAGAGGGCGATAAGGAGTCGGCAGAACGGATGGAGGAACTCCCCGGCGAGCGCGCGGCCGGAGGGAAGGAAGAGAGGTGGCAGTTAGGATATGAATTATGACGTGGTGCGAGCGAGAAAGACGAATCGAGTCGGTCGCGTAGGTCGTTACGAGGCTCGAGAAGGGAAGCGCGAAGGCCTGCCGGGGAAGTAGAAGGCAAAAAAAAAAAGAAAAAAACGTCGTCCGCAACGATACGCGACATTGCGGGGGGAAAAAAAGACAGTCCTCGCTAAACGAGCGCACCCCCCCGACAATGAACTGTGGCGATGACGACGACGACGAGTGACGAGGAACGCGCTAACCGCGACGAATGGCTTTCGAGCCGGTATACCCCGAACGGGGAATTCGGTACCAAAAATCGGTGCACATGGATATGTACCAGCGCGCCGATGGGGAGCCAACCAAACCAAAATGCTGAGGATCGTTTGCCATCGGTAACGAACCGCGACTCGTCGCCGCTGATCGTGGCAACTTGCGTTTCGCACGAGAACTCCTCAAGCTTTTTGTAAACTACCAGAATACCAGGAATCTCTTCGGCATTGCTTAGCAAGAACGAATGGTCGAAAACGCTATGAACGCTGTATTAATCAAACATAAATAAAATGCAAAAATGAAAAATTGGCCGTTTACATTGTTGGCGCTGAAATTGCTGGTACCGTTCATTTTTTCCACCTGCATTCCATTAACGTTATTAATATTCTCGCCTTATCTTATTGCCCGCAACTATTTCAGGCTCGTATATCCTTGTAAGCTCATCAACCATCTCTCCGTGCGGTCTTTTTAATATATCGCCGATTCCGATCTTGTCAACAACTGTAGCCTCCTTTTTTACCGAATCTCGGGGGGCTTGTCTCACATTCTAAACAAGTCGTATCTATCTATCCATCTACCATGCAACATTTGCCGTCCGTCGCGCGCTCGACTGCATTTCTACGTCACTAACGCGCATTCCACGATGCAACCTCTGTTCCTCTCCGTCTTCTTGCTCTTGTGCGACCGCGACGCCCACCGTCGACGTTTGCGATGATCGTCCGCTGCTTCTTCCACCCCTCCATCACCCGCCGCTTTTAAATTCTACCCCGTCTATTTTCGAACTCGTCGAAAAGCCATAGAGACAGTGATTTTTCGCACGAGCCATCATGTTCGCGAACGTTCATTCTGATAATGTGTCAGAAAAATTCAAGGACTCCTCGCTAATTTGTCTTTCTATAATTTTCCTAATACAGATCATTAATTAATAGAATAAAAGATCAGAGGGAATACTGATTGCCTAAGGTACAGAGAAAGTTAACAAAACACTTTATACAGTGAAATTCTCCGACAAATCTGCCAACATTTATGACAAGTTTCACATGAAGCTTCTCTTCGTGACTTCCGCTCAGCACGAAAGAACGTGCTGGCTATCATCTCGAAGGAACGTCAACGATCGAGATGACGATCGGTCGACGACATTTGACTCTTCAAGAAGATTCGGAGTAAAAGAGAGAAAAGAAACGGCGACACACAGGCGGACGGAAGAAGCTCGGAGGCGACGAGGAAACCGCAAAGAACGATAATGACAAAACGAGAGGACGCAGAAAGCGAGAGGCACAAAAGAGAGGACGCCGTGGAGGAGAAACTGGCCCGAGGTAATTGCCGGGGCGTCTCTTCGCACCTCATCATCATCATCAACAGCCGCGTCGCCCTCGTCGTCGTCGTCGTTGTCGTCGTCGTAGCCGTCGAGGGCCCTCGAGACCACCCGTTAGAGTCACCGACGCCGAATCCGTCGGTTTTGTCCGCATCGGTAGACGAAGAGCGCCGTCTTCATCAAAAGCTACGTCGAAAACGACGACAAGCCTAAGCGTTTCGCAATGGTCGAACAACGCAGATAATGATCGAAGGACATCCGATACTTGAGCAAGACACTTAATTATACCGAGTGTCACGCTAGATCGGGTGGATCATTGCCGTTTCCTGTAATTCTAATTGGAGTTACTGTTATGTATTATTTTTTTCAATTTTTTGTGATTAAAATTATCTATTCTAAAAACACGTCCAAGAGAGCAGATATTTTTAATATTTTTTTTTTATAAAAAAATAAGAGAAAAAAATAATAAAAAGAATATAACATTTAAAAGTCCAAACAATATTATGCACACATAATTAATTTAATTTAAAAAAATTATTTGCGTGAAATATAAAAGCGCGATCATCTTTCTACAGCGGCGTATTTTTTAACATTTTTGTTCTTGATAGCAGAAACAAGTATCATATCGCATTGTCACAACTCTTCAAGGATTAAAGCGAGGAATTTCGCCCGAATCGAACTCGAGCTATGCGTTCTCTCTCTGAAAAAAAGCCTGTCATCCCTCGAGGGGATCCACGACCGCCGTGCTGCTTCTCGCGGCAACAAGAAGAGAGATCGATTAAACGGGACCGGGATAAGCATCGGACGATGCCAGATAGTTGTCCGTTGTCGCCTCCGAGGATCATAGATCTTACCTACGTCGAGATCCGAAATTCCAGCCGCCACCGTGACGTGGAGGGGACGACGAAACTGTTGTGAGTCCCGCTCGACGGCGCGGCGGCGATGGCGGCAGCGGAACGGGACGCGCCGCGACGCTCGTGGAATGCGAACGACGCTGACCTGGACCACACATGACGTCGCGGTCGGCTCTAAACGACTATCGTGAAATACGATAATGTCCCGTCGTTCTCGTGCGCTGAACACGGAATCTGAACTTGGACACGGAAGACGGCTCGTCGAGAGGTCGGGACTTACGACTGGCAAACGCGATGTTCTTCTTACGCTCTCGATTATTGCAAGCGCGGCCTTTTAGTTGCATGCTGCTCTCTAACAATGACGAGCCTATTTGAGGAGTATCGTGTTCCTAGTGCACATCTGTTAACTCTGCCTACTGCTTAATGAGACTTAAAGTATATATTTTAAACTACACTGTTAGAAATGTTTTTTTTACATGTAAATAAAGTTATGAACGAAATTAAAAGTAATGAATGATTTAATTGAAAACTATGTTACAATAATTACTTAAATGTAATGAAAGTGCACATGAAATTTCATAAAATTTTATGAAAAATACATTACATTTCATAAAGTTTTATGAAATATAAATTAAATTTCATGTACATGTACACAAATATATTTTTCAGTTACAAATACATTAAATTTAATGTAATGTAAAGTGTACATGAAATTAAATTCAAATTGTATAACTTAAAATACATTAAACTTCATGATATTTTTAACAGTGTAGAATATCGTACAACCTGTGTATCCAATTCTTATACATTATTTATATAAAAAATTATGTATGCGATTGAAATATATTCAATAAATCATAAATCTATAGAAAATACGTATTTCTCATTTCATATAAGTTTTGAAATAGGAAATCATTATCAAAAGATTAAATCGTAACAGTTAATAAGTGTGCAATATACACATTTTAAAAAAGAAGACAGCAAAAGCTAAAATATTCCATGTAGTATTCGATACACGAGAAGGAAGCGAACGGTTCTCTCGATACGCAAGAAGAGCATATCCACGGTACTCGTTAACGTCGACATATCCGCGAGACGTTACGCCAGTGTCTTCGCGCGGTCGCTCTCGACAGAAACGATTATCGAGGATGAAAGAGAGCCGCGACGGGCGAAATGAAGGAACCAGTCTCGCGCGGCCGAGACGTAGCGAGACGCGGAGGGCCGGAGGCGACCGGACGGACGACCGGACAGACGTTACCGGCCCCGCCGGTGCGAGGGAAGAACGGAACGTGCGGGGCGCGAGAAGGAGAGCGAGCGCGGGCAAAAAGAAAGGCGGGAGTGCGCAACGGTAGCGAGAAACAAAGTGAAACTTACGAGCTGATTCTGATAGGCGGTGACAGCGGTGAATATGGCCTCCGGGAATATGAAGGTCTTGTGCGGCTCCTTCTCGAGGTCCACGATCGGCTTCGCCGTGCCCGAGTCCGGCCGCTTCACCAGGTGGATCCTCGGCTGATACTTGTGCATCGAGTTCAGAACCAGCTGCAAATTATCACAAAACTGTACGACCAGCCGTAGACTCGGCATGTAACGAACGGCGGGACACGTTCGCAAATAAACGCTCGATTTTTCAAATAAATAAATACGCTTTCTCTCTTCTTCCCGTCCCTCCACTCGCGTTCGTCACCGAAGTAGAGCTTTACAAGTTACTCGTATGATTTAAAACGCTCCCGGTATGTATCTGATCTTTCGTATCCCAAGCGCATAATGCTATAAATGTGTCAGCCTTTCATGATTGATGTTCTCCATTTTTCGACACGCTACGTTTTTCTTTTGTCGAATTATTGTTTTTTGCGACGCGAAATTTAGACGGCTGTTCCTTCTTGAGTCATGTTATAATCAAAGAGATGAAAATAACGGTGCAATCGGGAGATCTCTCGACGCAAAAATCGCGGGTGTCCGATTTCGTCCAATTAAAGCCGTGACGAACTAACCGAACGATTCGACTAAACGATATGGATATCGTCAGACAGTTTCACGCGTCTCTTTGTGCAATGCATTTTCATTCAGCCCTTATTTTCGAAGGAACCATTAGGGTTCTCGAATCGCTGACGGCTCATCTTTTTCCGGCGACGAAGACGCGAGATTACATCGAGTTTCACGTTGCGTTGACTTTGGTCGTTCGGGGATTTGAATCGGCGACGAAGCCGAGGGCGTGCGATAGCATTAACAACAACGGCGGGGATCGGCCGTCGGGGAAGAAAAAGCGTATGAATTAGGAGCGTCTCGGGCCGGGCGCGCTCTCCCCCGTTACCGTTCAAAAGAATCACTTTGCCCGCGTCTGGCAGCGTGTAATACCCTGAATACAAAATGAGTACCGTGAAGAAGCGCTGCCCCGATCGGAGTTCCTATTTACGTCAGTCATCCAATGAATTAAGGGCCCCGATGCGCGCCGGCGAGAAAGAGGAGCTCGGGCTGACAATGAGACGGGGGAAGGGAGGGGGCGGGAGGGGGAGGATCGAAAGAAGAGCGAGATGGGCGAAGACGCGGCTGAGATTCTCTCGTGTCTTATGACAAACGAGACAACGGACTGTCAAATTATCCCGTGGAGCGACTAAATCGCGCTACGATGAAATACGTTTTATCGACGTCATTTTTCTCCTTTTTGTAAACGAGACGACGTGTTGCGGCGGGTCGCGACGTTGGTTGAATTTGCGGTGATGACATCCTTGATGACTTTTTGATTTTAAAGCAACGTGAGGAATTGACTCAATTAATTCTCTCTCTCGCTCTCACTCGTTCTCTCTCTCTCTCTCTCTCTCTCTCTCTCTCTCTCTCTCTCTCT
>JANQDE010000055.1:917181-984264 GCA_037157785.1 Cephalotes varians
CCTAACGATATTCTTTAAATGCGAATATAATTTCCATACATTGAAAAATCATCCGTTCGTCATCACTTCATTTCCTCGTAACTTCGCGCCTCTCAAAATTCTTATAAGCGCTTCGCAATGTCATCACCGTTGCAACTCCACCAGCTGCACACTCGCCTATGCAAATCCGATCGTGTCATACTATGTGTGTGATTACAGAAAAAGAAGACTATGCGGGGAAAAAATGTATTTCGAAACGATGTAAAACGTGAGAGGGTAAGATAAATGCGGCGTAAAAGGCGACAAGGCGAAATGTCGCTGTGTTACGTTCCACTTTGCTGAACTTTGTTGAACCTAACAATCGATGTCGGTCGATTTATTAATGCAACAACCGGAGGACGTCGTAGGCGTGCACTCGCTGTCTTCGACGCCGGCGATGTCGTACTTTTAGTCGCAGCTGCGCCGAGTAACGTGTAAAAATTTAATGCGCGAGCTGTCTCGGGACGGTCACGTTTGCCCCTCGTCTCCCTCCATCGCGAGGAAAAAACGTAGAAAATTTCCCGACTGTCAGAAAATGTCGACAGTTCGATAGAGTTCTCACATTACGCGGCAATTAAGACTAGCTAAACGAGCCAAGAGAAACAATTATATAATATTGCTCCTCTTGCTAAAATGCGATTCTTTTTTGTGAAATCTTGTTTTTTTGAGATGTAGAAGATTTAAGGAATTTTAATTACACATCGAATTTAATCTTAAAACTTTTTTTTTTCACGATAATTATGAGACTTAAACATAATCCTAATAATTTACTAGAATATTTATCATAACTATAAATATTAATATATCATTAAATATTGATACCTTTCTGCGTATATAAAATATATAGCGTATATAAAGCGCGTTATCCTTTTTTAAATAACTTAAAAGAAATGTATTATAATTATTATATGTAAAACCTAAATCAAATATAAAATAATTACAATTTTGTATCTTTTTTTATTTTCACATAAAAATGTAATCTGTTTTTCTGTCCTTCCTGATACTAATATTTTCTATCTTAAATCTGGAAATGAGAAAGGAATAAATTGTATATTTTATCTCATCTCGCTTGTCACCGGTTCGCGGATCATTCAGAACTTTACATTCGCGCCGGGAGAGATCGATACGCATTACTATACGTAAACGCGCAATTAAGTTATTCATCTTGCAGTTATAAGAACTTAATAATAGAGGTCGATCTTCGCGGCGGTCTGACAAGTGTCACGAGGAATTAACCGGATGCCTTCGTGCGAGAAATAGACAGCCGAACGAGCTTATTAATTAATTAATCTAATAAGAAACTTAACACATCCGTCGCAACGCAAATCGGAGTCTGCACTTCGTCGGGTCTTGCTTTTTATAGCGAGTCGATAGAAACGCCGGAAGTACGAAGATAATTCATACAAAATGATCAGCGCTGAACTGCTAAGTTTTTATTCACAGCTTCATTGAATTTGAAAATATAATTCGATCACCGTCACGAAACTAATACGCTTTCTATCGTTCTTCCTCTCCTCTTTAGTTATTCAACGTCGTTCGAAAATTGACGGAAATTATCATAGCAATTCAATTATTGTGCAAATTCAGCGGTTCAGCGATTGATCTTAATGAGACAGGACGAATGGGGAGGGGAAGGTCTTTTTCTAAAGATACTCACGTGCCCATGCCTGTCCATGTCGTTGTTGGTGAGCTTGACTTTCTCAAAGGAGACGACCTGCTTTCGGAGCTGCTCGCCCGTGAAAGGTGAATCCGGATGGACGTAGAGCCGGGCGGGCGCCGGCGGATCTGCCTTTCCGGCTACCAACCAGCAGCTCCTGTGATATGCGTACCGATACCTCTTATTGTCGACCGGCACGATGTCCATCAGGACCGCGTATCGGCTGTCCGCCTTCAGCCCGTTGAATGAGACACGACACGTCGGGAACATCCGCCTGCGCAAACACGAACGTATGCTCGGTCAAAGGAGAGATCTCTGGAGTTATAATCAAACTTAAATATTATTTCTAAATAGGTTTTTTCAACTATTGTACTAACTGTCGTTCAAATTAGCAATTCAGTTTTCGCAAGTACAGAAAGCTACATTCATTAAATCTTATTACTGATTAACTTCCGACTCGATACAGAAACCATAAACAGTTTTCTAATGATTCTGTTATGAAGCAGTTCCCAGAATCGTTTGCGATTGTCAGGTAAAATTAACTGAGACCTAATTGATTCTTCGTCTCCTAATGACAAAATTAGATTTCTCTTTGGATATTTTTAAAAAAACAAGAGTCCCACATTTTGGCAATCAATGATCCGGGATGGTCCGCGATAATTTTAGGGTTGACCCGCTCACGATCATCGAAGGGGCACGAGAAGAGAACAAGCGAAGAAAAGAGAGCGGGCAGGGGCGAGAGGGTGATGGGCCCGGACTGGGGATTAGTGGCGAGGGGATCGCGGGGGCAGAGGACCTGGCGTGAATGTTTTGCCTCGGAGGCCAAACATTAATATCGTGTCGGGCTCCCCGCTGCTCGACCACTAAAACGCGGGGACACCCGCCGATCTTATCTACGTCTTCTCCTCGGTCCTTGTCGACTCGGTATGCATTCATCCCGCCAGCGCCACGAGTGTGAGTAATGCTTTTATTTATCAAGCCGTCTTTTGTTAATGAATTGAACGAGGGAGAAGGTAGGCCCTCACCCTCGCACCGCATTGCCCCCGACTCCCTTCTCCCTCGTTTGTGCCTGATTTTCAATCCTTCCCCCTTTCGCGCGACCATTTCTCTCGTGACGCGGGGACAAACTCCGAAGATGCCTGCGACTTTTTTTCCACCGGATTATCCGCCAAATTCCCATCGCGAGGCTAGTAGCTTTGTGTAGAATGTGTCTGAAAAATCTGAGCACCGAAATCCAGGAGCACAAAAATTAAGAATAAGAATTGTAGACAATCCTTTAGACGTATTGATAAAGATTTTTAAGCAAATGTTAAAATTAGGGTACATAAAACAAAAATTTAAATTGTATATCCATTAATAAATGAAATAAGAGATGAAATAAAAGCAAGTCTTTAAGATATTAAATATACAACCACAATTAAATACATTCACTAATTTACACGATCAATATTTTACAGCTTCGCATTTTGCAACAGAAATTATATAAAAATTTGTCAACTTCTATGAGCAGAACGTAAGCAAAAAAAATTGTGCCCTGAAAATCTCCAAAGACAGCGAAAAGCGTAATGAAAGAAAAGCAAGAGAAGAGGTCGCCGAGGGTAATTCTCTTCAGTACTGCCTAGTTTAAGGGATAAAGGGGCGGTAAGTTGTGTGTGTGTGACGGGTGAAGGGAGCGTCGATCAATGTCGCTAAGACGCAGATCTAATTACCGACGCACGAGTAGGCGCGCACCCGACTGGAGGAACGAATCCCCCGCAGAAGGGGGAAACCTGCGACGAATAAAGAGCAGGGATGTTGCCCGTCGCGGCGGGCAATTAGGCGCGCGCCGGCCGCATCGTCCTTCCCATCTTTTCCGCCTCCTTTCTCTTCCGGAAAGTTTCCCGGTTCCTTGAGAATCCCGCCAGTGTTATTCTGTGCGATCGTCCTCGCACTCCATCCCTGTTAGCACAGGGCTGGCGACCTTAATCCTCCCTATGAAGACTCGATATTTTGTTTTGTCCGCGGAAAAAGTACTTGGCAGATGTACAAAAAAGAATTTTGATGATAAACTAAAAAAAGTGTAAATTCTCTGTGTCGGCATTAAAACCAATTGTAACACAATTTAATTGAACGCAATTCTTTCACGATATATCATGATCGCTCAATAAACAGGATTTCATGACATAACTCGCTATTTCATTCTTTTTAAATGCGTACCGTAATTATTTAAAAAAATGCGTTTCTTATTTTACAATCAATTCCTGTAGGACATCACATCGATGCAAAGGACTATTCGATATTAATTTCGCATCCAATGTTAGCATTTCCGTCGTTAAGTCGAAGATATATGTTTGAGAAGGTGGTATATCGCGAGCCTCGAGACAAACCGCGAACATAAAACTTCTCGACTGCCTTCCGCGAATATAGGCAACCCTGGGAGATCCCTCCCTGGACTTGTCCCCTCACAGTGTGATCCCACTCGAATCCTCACGCCTCCGGTCGCCACCGCTCGTCCCAAGGACCCTTATAAACTGGCATAAGCTCGCCCGGTTTCTACACCGGCCCGACTAATTGACTGACGGTCAATATAGCAATTTAACCCGCCGGCTTGCCACCAGCTCGTTCCCCGCTTTTTATTCTCCTACCTCCCCTCGTCACGATCCCTTCTCTGCCCCCTGCGCTCAGGTAGAGTTAACTCTTTCGCAGTTTTATATTACTGAAGTATATTTGTGTGCGCGCCTTCTTTTTATCCTTTTATTTGTACGATGTGTTGCATTATGTTACTTTCTTGTTATCCGCAATTGAATTTGTTTACTCACAAAGAGGCGAGCGAAACGTTGTACACGTACACGTGTGTTAAGCTTACATTTCACCTAGCCGATCACTCGCTGCGTTTTTATGTTCCCGAACCAATTGAGAAGAGTTTTATGTTTAAGTTTTTACTCTTTTCTCTCTCCCGCCGTTTCCGAGTTCGTGATCCATACCGCGTCCATATATTTCTTTATTCGCGATCTCCAGTCACTTGTTAAATAACGTCGGTTTACCGCAGTTGCATCGATCTCACTAATATTCTCGCCAATTTTCTTTCTCTTGCTTCTCTCTCGAATTTTTTTTCTTATACATGGAAATCGTAACAGATAATGGACTTTGCTGTGCGACAAAAAATTTACAGCTATGAAAATTTTATATTTTGTAAAACAGAACCTCTGAATTTTTTTCAAACTGTTGTTTTATACTTTTATCATTACACATATTTCGCTTATAACTACGGAGTTTCATGCGATGTAAAGGATTGTCCTTAACAAACTAGGATGCCGATTGTTTGTCGAATAATATCATTCTTTCCCCTGTTTCCCCCGTTCGATTCCCGATTAAAGGATCGTAATTTCAATGCGATTAGGACGTTTGCTTATGTTTTGGTGTAACGTGTCAGGCGAGTGACAGCTTGCTCGGGGTAACGACACCTCTCGCCCTAACCCTAGCCCGTTTCTATCGCCGGGTCCCCCCACGGGAATTTTCGTGGGTGTCGCGTCGTGACCCGTGGCAGGACGTGATTGAGTTTGCAGCGACATCGCCCCCAGAGCGACGGCGGTTTCGGGACGAGGGCCGAAGGGGTGAGCGGCCGCGAGTAATGAGAAAGAGTCAATCGCCCCGACGTTGTCCAGGAGAGAAATCCAGCCTGCGATGCATTAGCGGTACATCGTCCCGAGGGAATTCCCCGGAGCATCTGGTTGCCTCGGGGAATCGCGTTTATCCCCTTTCCCCTCCGTTTCTCTCGAGAAACGAGACTGGAATTGTTTCCAATTGCGATCCCTCGATTAATCGTCGCGAAACACGCGCGACACCATTCTCTCTTTTCAGCGTCAACGTACAATAAAATAATAATCACATCTCGGGCTGTCAAGTATGTTGCACGCAATTTTAGATTTATCGTTTGTTATGTCAACTTTGACGCTGGCGGAGATGACTGCAGATTGCGTGCAACTTACAGTACAGAATCATGTTACATAATATAGAAAAAATATGCATCGAATGCTAAAAGTGAAATTGATTTCAAAATTTTAATTATGATATAATAAAAAAATAATAATTTATTATAATTAAAAAATAATTACACGACGTCGTTGAACTTGAAAATCTGACAATCATCAAGATTGATCAAACATTATCGATGTCTACCACGAATATCCGCAACTAGATTCCGTAACTTTTAACGACAATGTCATTATTGTTACATTATCGTTGCGCAGGTATAATATGTAATTAAAAAGCCGCGTAACAACGGTATAACGATAGCTATCATTAAGCGTTACAGAATCTAGCTTTGCCGTGTTATTTTCAAAAACGACATCTAAATCAGCGTAACAATCCAGATATCGATGACTCTCTCAGGCAGCGGAAGTCGATAATTTGGAGGATAATTTTTACTTTGACCTTACCTGCCAGTCTTTGTGATGATCATCTCCGTGCCGAGCTCGTTGAATTTGTCCCAGAGGTCCTTGGTCTCGAGATGGCACACCACGTGCCTCAGCTCCTCGCAATTCGAGCGCTCCTGGAGCAGAGGATTCACCACCGGCGAAACGCCCTTTCCACTCGTGCTTCCGGTGTCGTCCGTTTCCGGCTCGTCCTCCGGACTGATCGTCTCCGAAACCGGCGGAGCGCCGCGAGCGACCCCAGAACCACTGGCTTCCCTTTCTGCAATCCACGTTATCGTAATGTTCGGTATAAACATTATCGTGCATGACATTAAAAAAAAAATTTAATGTACGTCTATAAACTCTGTAATGCCATATAATACCGCATTATCCTCTCCAGATCATACTCGTCGCCGCGTCATTGCTATGAATTATTATCCACCTCACAGCCGCGGTTTTTATTCGTCATTTCAGCGCTGTACACACAACCGGAAACGACCGCGAGAGGGAAACCGCTTCCGGCACGGATCCGATATAAAAATCGAGGATCGCTGAAGCGTAGTAAAATTGCGAGCGGAGGCAGTCGAGCTTAAGGACCGGCATTTATCACTGCCGCTGTCATTGACGCTCGTTTTTATCCGTTCAACCGTAGTCACTAAAATAGCGACGGCGAACGGGAGATGACTTGAATGAACCGCGCACGATGAATATTTAAGAGCCGTTCAATTACAGTTATATCTCGACGTTCGTTCCTCGTTTCGCGTCGCACGGCGACGATGTTTTCCTTGCGAGCCGCGTCACTTTCGCCGCCTCGCGCGGCGAGCGAAATTAAAAACAAGGCCCGCGTTCGTCGATTCGTAATTTACGGGAGGCCGCCCATTATCGCAAATCGTTATTAATTTTGTCTGAAGGAGCCGACGCGCGCACATATTGCGATAACTCGATTCTAAATTACGTACATACAGGCCTCGGCACCGATTAATATCTATCCCCGTGCGTTTTTTATGCCGCGCTGCAGCCTACTTGCACCGAACCCCGGAAAGTTTTTCGATCCTTCTCGCAAGGAAATTCTCGCGTTTACGTATGCGTGGACGTTAATGAAAAATCGCTTTCGTGACGCGCGATTATTTATCGCTTATTCGACAACTCTATTAGCGGAATAATGAGGAAAGGGAGTGTCTCCGATTAAGATTTTAATCGAAAATTAAATGAATGTCGAGAAGCTGAAAATGGTAGATGGACGATGCATCGATGTCCCTCAATCGTGTCGCGAAAATTTCATACATAATGTAAAATTATATTACAGTGTTCCAATAAAAAATTCAATATAGAATCAATAATGATGTACGTAAATGTATTTTTATCTACTTCAATTAATCCATTTTAAATTCTTGTTTCTCTTAAATATATATCGAGATATCATCAATTCAACACAACGACAATTTTTATTGTGCATCGCGCGGTAATGAGATCGTATCGCAGAGTTGTGTCAAAGCGCTTGAAAGATACGGCACGAGAGGTGTAAGAGAATTAGAGGTATGGGAGAAAATCACGTTGATTGAAACAAACTCGCTTGATTAATGTTGCAAATTAACTCGGAGACGCCGCGTCTCATTGAGGCGTTTCATTTCGCGTAGATCGTGCTAATCGCTCGCGTTTGCACGCGCAAATGTCCCCCCGTTTACGCGCACGCCGATTCAACGTCGCGTAATTCCGCGCCGTTCAATCACACCGACGTAAATCTAAGCGTAATCCATTTGGCGGTGGTTATAGGTATCCGGCTATCGATGATAATATATCGTCGGTCGCGCGATAAGCGGGTTCCTTCGACGGTTCGGCATCGCGATCGATTATAAATAACGTTGCAAATGTCGTTTCGCGCGAGAAAAGCCAGCTTTACAATTATATTACGCAGATTGTTTCCGATTTTAATGACGCAAGGGAAAAGTAATCGGCTGATAAAGCGACGTATTGCCGTCGACGGTGATTAATCGTTGCGCCACGACGCGCAGGCGACAGGAAGTCGAGCTCTCTTTTCAAGACACACGCGAAATTTTCACAGGATGTGATTGTGCGACGTGAAGATTGAACACACTCGGCGCGTGTGACTCCGCCGGCGCGAAGGGTCAATTTTGTTTTAACGATCTTCAACCGTTGTTAAGATAAACATAATCGTAAACGGATAAAATTTGAATTAAAAAGGTAGACAGATATTTATTTTACTTCAGCAAAAGCCAAGAAGGGACTTACAAATTGTGTCCTTAACTTCATTCGTCCTTCCACTCATTACTAATTGCTATACCTTATCTATATCTTTTTATAATTTCTTCTACATATCACAGACTGTCTCTCCTTCCTTCCTCCTAGTCTTCTCTCCTCTGTATTCCTATCTCTCTCCGTCTTTAACTTTTCCTTTTCTTTCTATATCCTTACTAAACTTGAATTAAAAAGAAATAATCTCCAGTTAAAATTGAGATATATAAAATTGATTTCATTCGCACGACGAAGCAGAATAAATTTTTTTACAATACCGTAATTCGTAGTTCGTGCAACGTAAGCCGCATCGATGAGAACCATCCCGACACGATTCTTTATTAAATTCGCAGGCAATTTTTCGTGGCTTTCCGATAAGAGTCTTCTCCACGCGCGCAGTTGAGATCAGAGTTATTTATATCTAACGGGAATACGAGCGAGACCCAGCATCTGCCATTTTAACAGGTCCCTTCTCCGCGTAATTCGCGGACACGTATTTACCACGTGCGCCTTCGCGCGTTTCGATGGTAAGAGTCGTCGTTGTACTCGGGGGAAACCGTAATAAACTTCGTAATGGGCAGTTACGAAGTACCGACCTGACTGGTATGTCAGGTGCCGGCCATCAATTTTGCACATTGATGCCGCGCGCGCAAGGAATTAATTGTCCATTCGGCATAAGGCGAAATCCGGCGTCGCGTATTATGACCTCGCCGCTTTTCCGGTTTTCTCTCCGTGAAAATCCGCAATTGATCGCCGCGTACATCGCGCACATTTCTCTTTCCTTATCGGAAAAAGAGTACGTAAAGAAAGACGAGAATTTCAATGTCACAAGATAATATGAGACGATTATAAGCCGAAAGCAGGGCGGAGGCATTACGCGAAACAAATATGTATTGAAATGATTATAATTTGTATTAAAATATGATAAAAATATGATATATAGACTCTAATTATATAATTATATAATTATATAATAATTATATAAAAAGTAATTATATAATATACAAAAATAATTATATAAATATATAATTAAATATAATAAATATATGACTGAACACGCACACACATGCACGCACGCACGCACGCACAAACATCCCAATATCTCACGATTAATGTCATAGCAGTTTTTCAATATTATTTTGATTTTATATGAATATATATATTGTGCGAGCGATGAGGAATCATCTAATCGAAATATCCATGTCACGACGATTTTTCAATCTCTTTTCAAGATAAAAGCTCACTAACAGACAAACGAGGAAGTAACGCGGTTGATGAATAAAATCTCTCTTGGTTTACCTTAAGTTTCTGCAGGTTATAATTTCACGTACCGCCGCTCTTGCTCGGCACCACGCTAATAACGCTAAACTAAAGCAAGCCCCGTCATAAGTGGATAATTATCCTTTTTCCAGGCGCTACCGCGCGTTCATTACATCGCTCGCCGCCCGTACATGATCGTCCTGTTGTAATCGCGAGCATTAGTCATATTGCATTTAATAACGCCTAAACCGCGACGAGACCAGAGGAACGATCCTCGAAAGTTCGGCGATATTGTTAATCGGCCGCAAAAATGATTGACGGTAGTACGTGCCACGAATTATTGTCCAGTTCGATATGTAAATTATCATCACGTCCTTCGTTATTTCTCTCCGTCGTCACATCACACGCATTTTGCGGTAAACGCGGCCATTCGATTCCCGGCTTACGACTACCTTGTATGCGCATGAATGCGAGAAGAGGAAGAGAGAGAGAAAAACAAAATTTCGTTTTACAAAGAAATAAACTCTAAAATCGAATGTGTTTTGCGCTCTTGTATACTTGCGTCATAAAACAGTCTTCCTAGCACAAGTTCAATATCATAAGTTATAGTATACTCTCTGTGTAAATTACAATACATAATGATCATAATCTCCATTTTGTTTCACATATTTCTCGATTCACGCCGACCAACCCTTCTGCCTTCTCGCTCTGCTGCGTCTCAAACAAAATATATTGTATAAAGTATCGAAAGTTCGCATTATGACGAATATCGCACACGATGCGTAAATTATGTAAATTATCTCACGATTATAACATCGCCAATTCGCTTCACATCGTGGTATCGCGCGTTTATATCGCTTGCTTCTCTACATGAATCTTTATAATACGTGTAAATTATAGAAAATACGTATATTGAATTCATGTACGTATATTGAACTATCTTCATGAGCGTGGAACGTATTTATTAAACTGTGCAATATGGAAAGTGCTTAGCGTTGATCCTTGGTTGTTAACCCGCTGATACGGCATTAATTTGCACGCGGACAAATGTATAATTCCAAATTTTTCAAGCACAATCCGCAAAAGTCATTCGCGAACGTTGAACTTTAATTCTTGTTAATAATGCACATGTATAATATTTCAAAATATGTGGGGTAAAGGCAGCAAATATGGAATATCAATTTTTAAATTGATATTACTCTGGTACAGATGCATATTTAGACTTCTAATAAATGCAGAACTCTTGAGCAACATGTTAGCTATAACATCCAATAAATAGAAGTCCTCGAAATTTAAGTCCAACTTCAGTATTTGCAAAAAAGTGAGAAAATGAGAGAGAGTGAAGAAAAAGGGATATAATATGAAATGGTCAAATTTGAGGAACAGTAATAAATAACACAAAAAATGAATTGTAAATTTGTTTCTTTTTTTATGTAAACTGATCGAAACACAGTTGAAAATCATATCTTTAGTGTATAATGTAGCACATAGAAAATAAAATTACATCATGAACATGGACAATAAAATCAAATCCTAATTTGTTAAATTATTATATAAAATAAACATTAACATCAAAAATATTCTTTATTATTTATAAAAAGAACAAAAGTTATATTCTCTATTCTTTATTCCATAATAATTTAATTCCATGTTACCAACACGTCTTAATATAACATATACTCTTCCCGTTTCCATAGAGAGTTAATTTATAAATCACAATTAAATGGCATAATATTATTCATGCAACATTATTAAAAGCGTTTATGTAATATAAACATTAAATAACTACATTCAGCTTGTAAGAACACTTTTTAAGATAGTGCTATCAGATTTCCAGACGCAACAAAAATAAATAAATGCTTATATTAGAGAAATTCATTGTCGCATCGAGTTCACTGTTTGATATGGCACGTTTGACAACAATTGCAACAACTTCCAGTTACCACTAGAATGCGATGCTTAGTTTAAAAAATAAGCCTCTATTCCATATATTAGTAACCTATTCCATATTCGCTGTCTTTACCCTAATTAGTTCTTACAGTAACCTTTAATTTCTTTGAAATATTTTAAGAACTTTTTGAAAAATGTGTCAAACAATTCTAGAGAAGTGTAATATGCTTAACCTTCGTAAAGTAATTCTAGAAATAAATATCTCGATGAAGAGAAATAGATATCATGGAGTTCACAATGTAATTCTAAAAGAGTCAATAAAATCTCTTGTCGCACAGAAAATTACTTGCAGTTTTTATTAATTATGTATCATATATCGTATTTTTATTTTACATGTTTTTATTCATCAATAGATTTATTATTTGTATAAATGTGTTATTTATACAGGGAATTTATATATTATTTATACATCAATACAAGGAAAGAATTTTGCTGAGGAATCTAAATTTTGCTGGAGATGGAGAGATATGAAAATAATTTTATTAGGCCAGCAAAATAATTTTGTTGGAACTTTAAAAATAATGAGCAATGCTGCAAAAAATGTTGATGTTCTAGCAACTAGTTTGAGCATTCTATAAGTATTTTGATAGTTCAACAAAATTAATTTTCTGATCAGTATCTAATTAAAATTTTAGAGCTTTCAATAAAATCGTTCTTTCCGTATAGATATTATTTTCCTTGATGATACGCCTTTTTCCAATTTTTCCTTTATTTTACAGTTTTTATTCATCGATAGACATTATTTTTATCATCAATAGATATTATTTTCTTTGATAACACGTCCCTTTCTGACTTTTCGATATTTTTCATTTCCAAAGAATATTCGCCTGTTTAAACAAATGGACCGCTTTGGGAAAGGTTAAAATCCGTTTGATCCGATAAACTGAGCGACTTGTTTGCGCAATAGTAAACCCCGCTACACATCGCGGAATATTAGGTACGAATTACCACTTGCAATAACAGTAATCTTCATTCGTCGGTCGGCTTTTAGCCGTAAAACGCCGCGGAGAGTCCCTTGCGGTCGCCGGACTCTGTATTTACGTTGCGCTCCGAGCTCTCGCGGCTGCGAACCTTTCAATATAGAAGGATCTTCGTCGGCGAGGATTATCCGCACGCAACTCGTCGTTTCCACCGCAAGAGAGCCGATAACCACAAAGCAATAATTAATTACCGTCGGCACCGATACGCCGATTTATCGACGATTATTACCCGGCGAGAGGGGACCCGCGTACACCTGCACGAGTCGAGCTACGGGCGCGTTTAACACTCCGCGAAGAAGTTATTTAACAGCCGCGAGATCGAGTACATAAATTCTGAAATGGCCGATCGATATCGCTTCATTAATACAACTCGATGGGCGTAGCCGGAATTATGGTTACACCTGTGGCGAAGAACGTGAAGATGTTCGCACGATTTTCCGTTACAGGTATTATTCTTTAAAATTGCATAAAGCATCGTTTAACTCTTGCCAGCGCATTAAATATTGTGCAAGTTAACAGAGTTCTCCCCATTCTCTCTTTCTTAAATTTAATTCTCTATTCCTGTCTCTGTTCCTATCTTCTTGAACCTTTGCCAGACGTCTTCATTTATCCAGTTAATGCGCTAATAAATTATTAATACTGATAAATTTTTGATCCCGCTTCGTAACTTCAGCTATCTTCATTTCTTCTCAATAGCGACGCACTGGGATTGAAGAAAAATTGATTTGGAATATCGAGAATTAAAGGACTCTTTGATTTTGTCGCGTGCGTGCTCGACACTCTTCGATTAGAAACGATTATCGCCGACGCATTATTTCCCAGGAACATCGCGTGGTCTGAAATCGAGCGTGTTTCCTCACTTAATTGCGGAGAGGCAGACGAGAGCGACAAGGGAAAGAGAGAATCGGCGTCCTCGGATATCCGTGATTAAGTTGCCAGCGAGGGTCGCGCGTCTTGACGTGATAAGAACCCGGCATCAGGCGATCCCTGCTGTGTCACGTCGATCGCGGACATACCGAGAGAAATATCCGTCGGTTTTTCGAGACGTCGCCAACACAAACAAGCGGCCATCAGAAACTAGTGATTTTCATCGGTCGCGCACCGACGTTACGTAAAGCGGTGCAATTGGTGACATGGCGGTTCGATAAATCGCGTAACCGCCCCCTTTGCATCAAACTGACGGCAGACACCGTCCATTGTATTTTCTGGTTTTACATTCGTAATAGATGGAGGAAGATTAAAAATTAAACTCGTTAAAAACGTATTTTTTAATTTAAAAAGATCAAATCACAATTGCATTGAGATGTTCGACATCTCATCGTTCATCGGAAAGAATTTTCGATTTTGTTGAAGTATTTAAAAATTTAGCTAGATACAGATTTGAAAATCATTTGGTTGAATCATCAAATCATGTACACAGAAAAAATAGTTTTGCTGAGAGATCTAAAATTTTAGCTGGGTATAGATCAAAAAAGTAATTTTATTGAACTATTAAAATAATTATACAGAACGCTCAAATTAGTTGCTAGAATATCAAAATTTTTTTGTATTGTTTGTTATTTTTGAGATTTCAACAAAATTATTTTCTATATCCAAAATTTTAAATCTCTCAGCAAAATCGTTCTTTCCGTGTAGAACATTGATGAAGCAAAAAGCTGCTGTCTGAAAATAATTTTGTTGCTTCGAGAGTTAACAATGTAATTTAACAGCAGCTTTTAACATTCTAGCAATCAGTTTGACCTACATATAATTATTTTGATGGAACAAAATTACTTTTAGAATTACTTTTATTTGTAACTAGCTAAATTTTTAGATACTTCAGCAAAACCGTTCCATGCGCACAATCATTTCATTTCTTGGTCCACGAAAGTGTCTCGAATCGCCAGGAAAGTGCTCGTATTTATCTAATTGCGAGCGGCGGCACATAATTGGGGAGATGTAGGTACGCGAGCGACTCTTGCGGACTCTCGATGTGTGGTCCGTCATCCGCGTATTTTTATTCGACACGATCTACGACCGTGTTAAACGACTGACGAAACGGATGACGAGCCGCCGTGTCGACCGAGAATCTGCCTCCCGGCGGCCGCGCGTCTTGTCTCTTGGCGAATCTCTCGACTTTACGGCACGCCGAGTGAGTTACGGTTGCGAGTGCGCGCGAAGGCGAAGCGGATCAAAGCGCTCGCGGGACAGATTGAAACGGGTCGTGAGCGCGGACGACGATCTACGAGTCTCGCACTACGAAGAGAACGAGCACCACCCTCGTCCCACCGTTTGATCCGATTGCGCGCTAACAAACTCGTTAGAATCAGTAAGCATCGCCAAATTAATGTCCTCACGTCTGCGTTTGATACCGTAACATGAACACTTGCATAACTGAACTGATTTTGTATCAATTGAATATATGAGAGATATTAGGATTTTAATTTTAAAAGATCAAACAATTGCATTGAGATATTCGATATCTCATAGCCGTTCATTGGAAAGAATTTTTCGATTTTGTTGAAGTATCTAAAAATTTAGCTAGATACAGATTTGAAAATAATTTGGATGGACCATCAAATCATGTGCTTGGAAAGAACGGTTTTGCTGAGAGATCTAAAATTTTAGCTGGATACAGATCGAAGGCATTAGGATTTAAATAGAAATTTGATTTTTAATTTTTAGAAGAAGGGACACGCTTCACGGGCATTTAAATTTCTCCACTTAAAAAGAACGATTTTGCTGAAATAATTACAAATTTAACTAGATACATTCTGAAAATAATTTTGTTGGACCACAGAAATAATTATGTAGGAAACTCGAGCATAATGAGCGATGCTGCAAAAGATTTTGATATCCTAGTAATCAGCTAGACGTACATAATTATTTCGATACTTCAATAAAATTGTAGTTCGATAAAAAAAAATAAAGATTTCTTCCCAAGATAAAGCTTTCACTCCGTTTGAGAAAATATAATATATGTAACTCGATGCTCCGAGAGTTAACAATGTAATTTAACGGCAGAAACGAGGGTGATATCATAAATACTTTCCAGCGGAAGTCGACGTCTGTTCGAGGAGACAAGTTTACGAGCGAGCGCAGCGTGCGCGAATGAATTACGATCGTCAACGAAAATCGAAAATATTCGCGGCCGACGGGAACGCACGTTCCCGTATATTACGAGACCGTGCGGTACGTATCGCGGCTGTTTCTTCGAATCGCATTTTAATTTAGCGTCACCGATAACGGGTCCTCCGCTAATAAAACGAGCGCGCTGTTCCTCCGCCCTTTTCCTTTCGAGGTCTAAATATCTAATTAAGATAGCGGAAAGCGTATTAAAAACGCTCTGTCGAGCGTCGCCGGAATTACGCCGACTCATCGATTCGTCATTAATGAAAAGTAAATTAGCGATACAAGGCAGGCGTGCGTTGCGCGCGACCGCGCGCGGAGGGAAAGACTGTCGCGGAAGTTTGCGTTTGCCGTGCAACGAGGTAAATTGAGTATTGACGCGCCGTATCTGATCGCGCGATAGCGCGGAGGAACATCTTCGGATCGATCAATCAATCTGTCGACAGGTAATTAAAACCAGCACCTTGTTTGTTCGCAAAACGTAAATTAATCTGAGCGTGACGCGGTGCGTTCCTTCCTCGTTTCGAAGATGACGTACTTTCGCGGTCGCGTTCGGCATATGCAAAAAATTGATTACGCCATTCGACGTCTCACTTCGCGTCAATGTTCGAGAATTTTTGCAAAAAGAGAACGGGACCCCAATAAATAATTACGGCGGGAGATAAAAAAAAGTATGCGAGTTTAGAATTAAACGATACAACAATGGATATCCACCCGTCAGGAAGATATTGAGAAAAGTGTCTGATATATAGAAGTAATTAGAAATTAAAAAATAAATTTATACTATTAAAAATTAGAAAATAAATAAATTATTATTCTAATATATTGTTAAATGATTAATACAAGATACTATCTGTTGATACTTAATCTCTTTCCCTTTTTTCTTTGCTGTAACTTTCTCTTACTTATAGGATCTATGTAAATAACTGATATAATATAATTGATATAATTGTGTATGCATGTTATTTATATATTTCTAATAAATAAATCAATATATATAGGAAAGAGACAAATATAAAGCCGGATACATTTCCTTTCTTTGTAGATAATATTAAATCGATTTTAATCGCGTGACTTTTGGCAAACTTGAAAGTTGCTATTTGATTTATGATCAATAAAAAGACAGAAGTTTACATTTTATCGTTAATACACGGCTTGGCACGCAATGTGTTAAAAGAAACTGGGATTTAAAAAAATGCGAACATAAATAATAGCGAACATAATAATATTTTATCGCCTATTATTGAAATCAAGACTACTTCATTATATAGTCGATGTAGTCGTTAATCATTACGTTATTAAGAGTAGTTCATGGCAACATTAACGCCATGTTAAAAATAATCTTGTTCAGATTAAGATTTTCAGATGTAAAGAGAACGATTTTGCTGAAGTATCCAAAAATTTAGCTAAATTTAGATACAGATCTGAAAATAATTTTGTTAGACCATCAAAACATTGTAATTATGTAAAAGACGTTGATGACAATGCTGCAAAAAGTTTTAACATTCTATCAGATTGAACATCTTACATAATTATTTTGATGATCTGAACAAAATTTATTTTCAGATTTGCATCTAATTAATTAATTTTTAGATACTTCAATAAAATCATTCTTTCTTCTGTGTATATAAGAGAGAGATTCTTTGAGTTATATATATATATATATATATATATATATATATATATATATATATATATATATATATATATAAAACTAGAAAATCTAAAATAAAGTTTTTCAAAATGGTTTGTTTTTTTTAAACAAATTTCAAGCTTCTAAAAATTTTTTCCGTTTCTTTTTATTCGTAACGCTCCTCGACTTAAAATTATTTGATAGTGAAATCTCCCTTCGCACATGAATATGAGACCTGACAATGGCTGAGAGATAACGTTGTCGTCCGAGTTGATACAAACCGCCAACACGCGGAAACGTAAAAGGAAACGCGATTGGCAAACCGAGTGAGTCTAGCCCACCGTGTCTCTCTCGTATTATATGCATATCTCCTCGATATCACCGCGGAACGCGCGTCAGCGTGGCAGGAAGGCGCTAACAAATGTCGTTCGCGCCTCGTATTTCAAGCACTGTCATTTGTACGTTGTACCGCGCTCTCGACAGAGGTAACGAAGTGACGATGACTTCGACGATTCCTTCATTTTCTCTTCCTGCCCGCCTCTCGCTATTATGAAATTGAACCGGTCCTCTCCGCGGATTGTCCGTCATAATCGCCAAGTCATTTGAACGAAATGCGCGCGGTTCGCGCATGCCAAAATATATCACACGTCAGATATGAATAATTATGTGATTCTTCGCGGTCGAGTTGTACGAGCCAAAAATTTTTTTTAATATGTAAATCGCTCATTGTATTATCATACTATCAATATTTCAAAGTTTGTACACGGAAAGACCAATTTTACTGAAGTACTTAAAATTAAAAATTCAGCTATAGATCTGAAAATTTTGTTGAATTATCAAAATTATTATGTAGGACACTCAAGCATGAATAATGTTGCAAAAAATTTTGACATTCTGAGAGAAAACAAAATAGTTGTGGCAACTATATTTTTCACAACTCTGTAATTTAAGTATCTGGCACTAGTTTTATAAGGTAACAAGAACTAAAGTAGTATTAAATACTATAAAAATATAGTAACGGTAACAACATATGTCAACTATTAATTGATAGTGAAATAGAGATCCAATTATCATTACACAGTTATATAGACTTTATACAAATAAGATATAACTACTACGTTGTTTTAGTTTAGACAACTACTTTTTTTAAGTAAAGCATAACTAATTAATTATTGTTGAGATAACTTGAAAAAAAAACATTATTATTATTATGCGACTATTTTTCTGTAATTTGTTGAACAATTTATTATAAATGATTTATATTACTACATTTTCTTAGCTTGTATTACTTATTCATTGTTGTTATTATAATTTTATAATACATAGTTGAGGCGCTATCTATCCTTAAATTTCTAGTTGCTGATACGACTTTTTTCTCTGAGTGTAACAAGCGGCTTAAACGCCCTACCTAATTATTTTGATATTCCAACAAAATTATTTTCAAATCTAGCTAAATTTGTACATAAAACCGTGTATTCTTAATTTAAATCTCCATAAAATTCTTAACAAAACCGCGTATTCTTTCCGTGTATTAAAATGCAATGTATATCTATTTCTACAATTTCTATTTCCGCTACTTTTCTAATTATCAATTTGCATTTTAAATCGGTTACAGGAACTTGGTGATCGATAATCTGATCAGTAAGATTCCGTAGGTAGGCGGAGAGAGGCAGTCTGTGATTTCAGAGCGCACAAACCAATCGGTTTTACCCGAGTAAGAACGCAGCGTATAATCGCGGCTGAACGAAGCATATCGACATCGTTCGATGCTCGCCGCTGCTTTCCACGAACAGTTTCCATACTCTGGAAAATCGGTCGATCGCCTGTCATTACCGGCAATTTGCAAAACTATCGGAACGGAGGAATGCGAATGTAATATCCAGCTCCATCCACGCCTCTCTAATAACCGCGCTGTTGCGTTGCGTTTCGCCTTTCGAAAACAACGTCGTCGCTCGTCCATCTCCACGCAAACGTCGTTGTAATGAGTGTAATATCAACCGCGAACTCTTATCTAACGAACTAAATAATATCTATGTGTATACCGACGCGAATGGGGTAATAACACGATATATATGTACATTTATCACGTATTCCCAGAATGTAACGACTTGTTTCCGTAATATAACGCGATATTCCGTAAATTAAAATATGGCTGATAAAACGCAGCTGTCTGCGAAATCTTACAAAACGATTTGCAACTCTTTGGCGGGAACACTGTGATCAGGTAAAATGTCATAATGTAGTGTCTAGTGGCTGTCGATCGAAGATCATTTCACGATATCTCAGCTGCATTTTTGTCGCCTTGGGGAAAAATTTAATACCGAGATTACCGCGCACATTTCAGATATAGCCGCGCAACATTCAAATTGAGATCAAACGTTGATTCGCAATAAGAAGAATCACAAAAGTGTAAATCTAATCTTTGTATCCTCATAGTTGGTGCACGAAAAGAATGGTTTTGCTGAAAGATTTAAAATTTTAGTTGGATACAGATCAGAAAATTAATTTTATTGAACTATCAAAATAATTATAAACGCTCAAACTAGTTGTAAAAATATCAAAATTTTTTGCAGCATTGCTCATTATTTTTAAACAAAATCATTTTGCTAGTCTAACAAAATTTCAGATATGTATCCAGCAAAATTTTAGATTCCTCAGTAAAATCGTTCTTTTCGTGTAATAAAACGCATTGATTCAACCAACAATGTATCTCAGTTGTGACGAAGAGAAGTGGATTACCTCGGGACCACCTCGAAGTGGAATCGTCGCTCTGAACGAGAAAATCGTCTTCGAAACCATCGCGTTCGACGCCCGCTCGTGTCAACGATCGTTTAAGTATCCGGCGTGAACCAGGTGGGTGAAGTGGAACTACATGAATAAGGGATACAGACTAGATAAATGTTGACTGCACCTTCCGTTGCAGTCAACACTTTGTCTCGGCTCGCGTGTATTAATTATTAATTAAAAGAGGGATTTCGCGCGTATGTTCGCTTATGACTCAAATCCAGATTATATCATCGTATTATTTTAATTGTAACTTGTAAAATTGTGTACTAACGATGTGGTATCATTAATATGATAATGGACAATTTTACACATATCAATTAAAATAATTTACTAATTTACAATAATTAACTATATTAGTATTTTTCTGTCTTCTAAAAAAGACAAAAAATAATAAGGATAAATGAATATCTCTGAAAATAATCGCTCACAGTATTTTCCAGTTGCATTAAGTATATTTTTTGAAGTTGTGCACAGTTGTTATTATTCTTATATTTCTTTTTGTACTTGTGTTACATAATATTATATTTATCTATCGTTAAATTTACATATCATTCATTGATTGTGTTAACTTTCGACTCAAAACGCGCGCGTATCTTTCTTTTTCAAACATTTTACTTTACAAAGACTCATCGCCCCACCACCACCTGTTTCCCACTCAAACCGACCGATCCAACCGGTCGGAATCGGCCGGTCGTAACTTCGCTCTCGGTCGAGTAGCTTCCCGCTTAACTAAGTCATTGGCTATTTATTATGGTTGACACTCCGACGAAACCCTATATGTCCCCGTGACGCTCTCTTTTATTTCGCCGAGCTCCGCGCGACCGGCTCGTGAAAACGAGCTACCGTTTATTCCCGCGTATCCCGGGGATATCTGGGGACCGTTTGGGAATTAACGCGCTGCCCGGACCCGCTTTGTTCGCGTCGTCCGCGAACCCGCCGAGTTTCAATCGAGAATTCGCGAGGCCCCGCACCTGCCCGCGCATGAAGAAATAAAAAGACTGGGGGCTTAAGGGTCTGCGATTACTCAAAACGCAGGACCCTCAGATCCCGCGAGCGTCGTTCGAAGTCCGTTCGAAATCGATTCGAAGAAACACTCGGCGCCGGCGAACGCGCGACTTTAATTCTATTAAAATTCTTCACGGCGCGCTTCGCTAAATTTATGGCGGCCAAACAAGGAGTTTTATAATACGGAATCGCGTTGATGCTCCAGATGAAATACAGCGTGTCACGTTACGATCGACTGCCACAAAATGATGATTCTCCGAAAAAAATCTCGTATTATTACCTTCACACATTTATAGCATCACGTATTCAACGTAGAGTATTTTTAATTCTTCGTTACTTGAGAAAGAAGAGCGAGGTATAGAGAGATAAATTATATTTATCGCTAAATATACCAAAGTGCTTGTTCTAATCAATTTCATTCGCGATCGCACAAGATAAAATATTTGAATAAACTGCTTTCCTGTTTCTTATGGTATCGTTACATCAGAACGAAGAGCGAAGTATATGTAGAAAGAGTGAGAGATAAATTAGATTTATCATCAAACATGGCAAAGTACTTGTTCTAATTAATTCTGTTTGCGATCGCGCGGGATAAAATATTTGAAGAAATTTCCTGCTTCTTACGACGAAATTTACAATATGGATTGATGCTCCAGATGAAATGCAGTGTCGTATGTTGACAATACTGTCATAAAATAAGTTCCAAAAAAAATTTTGTGTTACTATCTGCACTGTTAGAAATGCTTCCTTTACATGCAAATAAAGCTCGTAGTTATGAACGAAATTAAAAGTAATGAATGATTTAACTGAAAATTAAGTTACAAATAGTTACTTAAATGAAAGTATACATGAAATTTCATAAAATTTTATGAAAAGCACATTACATTTCATAAAGTCTTATGAAATATACATTAAATTTCATGTACATGTACACAAATATATTTTTCAGTTACAAATACATTAAATTTAATGTAATGTTATGAAATTCAAATTGTGTAACTTAAAAGTACATTAAACTTCATTTTTAACGGTGTGTATTACTTGTATTACTTATACTGCTTTTACATTTTTAATATCACACATTCAGCGTAGAAAACTTTTAATTCTTTATCGCATCAGAAAGAAGAGCGAAAGAACGAAGAAACGTCGAAAGAGAGAGATAAATTGTATTTATCATTAAATATGCCACAATATTTATTCCAATGAATTCTGTTTGCGATCGCGCGAGATAAAATATTTGAAGAAACTTCCTGCTTTTCTGCTTCTTACGGCTTATCGGTTATCATGGCCTCCGCATTGCGACTTCCCCAAGGGCGTGTACAACTATAAATTCACTTCTGAATATACCACACGGTTCTCTCAACAACGGGAAAAGTATGGCGACGGCCCAGGTTCGAATTTGGCCGCGTGTCTCTCTCCTTCTCGTACTCATCGACCTCGGATCAGTTCGGGCAAACTCAAACAAACTCCGGCGTTGAGATAACAATGTTAAGCGTTAAGCGCGGGGCCGATAGCATGCCAAGCTTAATCCCGCAGTTATGCCCGATGAATACCGGTTTCCCCGCGGTACGTAACACATCGGATTTAACGCAAATGTTCGACGGCCGATAGTAAAAATAAATCTCGCCTAACGGCCGTCGATTCCGTTGGTCGACGACACACGGCACTTTCCTCGTTTTAACATCTCATTTAAATTTCTCGCCCGCGAGAGAACGAGCGAGCGAGCGAAGGTGCAAGAAAACAAACGTCGGCAAACAACGGCATCAAGCAGCACGAGGACCATCGTGGACAGATTTACATAAGGACACAGCTATGGCGCATAAGCGTATCTACCAGAGAAACGACCGATCTAACTCGTTATATTGTTATCCAGAGCTTATATTGGAAATTTCGATTGTTAAGAATCGAATCGTGCTCTCGAGCAATTCCATAATTTATTCTAATAGCGCGATTGCCTATCTTTTCGATGTAACACAAAGATTCGAGCGTGAACCGTTACTTTAGAGTTAGAATAGAAGAATAGGAAACTTGTTTGAAAATCGATTATTAGACACTACAGAAAAAAAGTGACTGTGACAATGTTTTCAGAGAATTCAATAATCGATATATAGATGTATATCTTAAAGTATTTTATATTATTGACTGAGATAAATTTTAATTCGTGTATTCATTTCCACGATGAGAATCAATTTTTACATCTAGAGTTGCCTCTTATTCTCTTAATTAAGAGAGAGAGAGAGAAAAGGAGAACAAGGATAATTTCTTTTTGCCCTGCTCGTTGAAAGGAAATCTTTTTCTCGATTTACGCGACGAATACGGATCTCAATGGAAGAGGTTCGCCGCGACGAAGTTTTACGGCACGGCGAAGTTCGCGGGATCGCAGATTTACTTCGCACAATCCTCTCGACGCGTCCGTACACACGCCCGTACGCGACCGCATTTGCGTGTGTCCGCCGGAGGAGAGCCCGATTCATGCCGCCGTTTGCCGGAGTTTATTTGGGAATGGCGGCCCGTTTCCGTGGGTGAATTGCAGCGAGTCCGACCGTAAATTTCGCGCCGCGTAGGATCTTCGTGGGCGATTATTCGCCGCGGGCGTCCAAGATACGCGATGATGAAACCGAACATCATCGGGTCTCGTTCGGACGTCTGGCTGGGCCCGGAGAGCGGCCACGGCCGTTTCCAGAATTCCGATGGAACACCTCACCTGGCCGAGCCGATACGCTGTGTACAACGGGTTTTTTTTTTTCTCGAGCCTCACTTCGGCTGGGTCCCTGCTCGACTACGTATCTCACTACGCACCATCGAAATGTCAATTACGCCCTTCCGGTAGCCGGTGCCGCAAAACGAGATAAGTATAGGATAATTTGTCAAATCTATTTTAAAAAATTGTCCAAAAATTGACCGTGATATTTATGGACCGTTTAAATCCTGTAAAACGAATTGCCCTAAAAATGCCTCTATAATGTCGATGCATAACATACGTTTGCGTAATCGTGTTCAAGAATAAATTGTGATGAAATATTTGCAGTAACTGCAAGTGTAACTCTCGCATCTGCTGAGGTTGTAAATTGTTATAAATTATATGTTATAAATTCAGGCATGTATACTCGAAGCTCATATGTTCACATCCATAATAATCTTTCAATCAAGAATACGAAATGTATATTGTCTCAATGTTTACTTCGATCAGTCACACAGACTTTGCGGATGTATTTTTATACATGTGTAATATAAATATGTATGTCTTCCTCTCTACATAACCTGCTATGTCACGAAGAGTGAATAGGATCGATTTTCGAAGATTGAGTATATCGATAAAACTAAATTTGAGTATTCCTCAGTCACGACTCGTATTTCATTGACGTGTAACGAACGTTAAATAATTCATTAGCGCAGCAGCAGCAATTTATGCGCAAGAATCGAGTAGTTTCGAATCTTGTTGTTTCGCCCGTCGTTTCGTTTAATGGACCATGAAGCTAGTCGATTAATCGAAAATTTGTGATTCTAAGCAAAATCCACGATTGACATTTTCAATTAAGCGTGACACGTGTTTTTGAATAATGCAGCGTTTCTTATCTCGTCCGAGAGTAAATTCTGCCTAACTAGTTAATACCCGATGAAGTCTATTTCGATAGTGAATCACGGCGAATTGACGGGATTATCCTTCACCTATCGCGATGTAAAACTAACAGACACGCGCGAATATAAATTGTTGAAATAGAAATGTATACCTCGCCCACATATCTGAATCGATTATTTCGACAAGATAGCATGTGCTGAAAAGCAAATTTACAGAAAAAGAGAAATCTGCTTACAAGAACGAATATAAACACATTTTCACCCGCTTTTAGAAACGCTTATCTTAATGTAACGGATATCTAAATAATTTTTTAAATTGTGTCTTATATTCTGTATTCTGAATCCTATATTAAATGCTGTATTCTATATTCTGTATTCTATCGTTAAATTCTATTGTTCTGTATAAATAAAATTTACATTATTACAAACATATCCTCCTCGAAATTTATTTTATTCGTTTTAATTATCAACATACTCATAAAAATTATCTATTGTTCTCGCCTAGCATAATTGATTTACGTTGAAACAAATTACAATACGTATTTCGGATACCATTGTCGCGCAAATTTCTAAAGCGACGAAATGCACGGCCGCGCGGCTCATCTCTCGCATAAAATATTCGCGGCTGATTATTTCGCGAGAACAAATTTCGACGATTTATGCGAGCGCATTGTTTACCATTCCATTCACGCCGGTGCGCGTTAAATAATTCATTAATGCCGATATAATTTACGATCGTTATCCGAACCAGGAAAATATTGGCGTCGAATTTGCTACAATCCAATCTCCATTATCAGATGCATAATCAGCTATTCCGTAAATGATTTTCGAAAAGAACGTTTAATTCAGAAATCTACATTACAAAAAATATTATATCCCTTATATAAAAAATATTACATTTATACATTTATAAAATATTTATATTTTATGTTTATATTATTTATAATATCGACAAAATTATTAAAATTTAGAATTATCAAACTCAACTCTGTTATCCATTTTACTAGTAATTAATCAAAACTCTCTCTATATATATAAAATATAGCATAACTATAAAAGTAATGCTACGATAACAAATAATCACAAATCCATGAATTTGTCAACGTTAAGATTATTCTCTTGAAAATTCAGTAATAATTGATAATTAAATTAAAAAGTTCTTTTTGTAAAGTTCAAAGAATACAGCGAATTTTTTTACTATAAAAAATTCGATTCTTTTGCTTGCGTTATGAACGAATAATTTAAATCTGTTTATAATGAGAAGAGAGAATACAATCGAGTTGTTGATTACTTCAAAAAAATGTTCACACATGCAAAACACAGCAAAATTATTAGCAATAATGATCACTTGCATCATAATAATAATAATAATTTCTATTACACTTCTACTGTAACATTAATTCCTTTATCGTGTACAGTAATTTTCGTGCATATCTCGAGGAACTCTTTAGTAGCTCTTTAGATCGATTTACTTCCATTTATGAGAGATATAGCTATCCAAATGTGCGCGACGAATTACGGAGTGACTTCACCGAGCGAATCCCCGCTCCGAACTCCTTTTTCGGTCGTTAAAAGAAACGAAAGTGACGGGCCATTATCCCGTTTCCCCACAAAAACGCTTTCGTCCTCAGCTACGAGCCGCGGCCCTCGCCGATCATTTATCTCGATAATGACAGTTCGGAACAATTTCTGTATTAGAGGGCCTCATTAGAGGCACCGCGCCAGCTTGTAATTTACTTCGTCGACATTTTTATGTCCGCAAATGCGCGAATTAAAACGTGGCGGCGAGCATGTTCCTACACTCGTCGCGTCTTAGCACTCAACTCTTTGCTTAATCGCGAACAAAAAAGATTTTTTTAAAAAAGAAGATTCTTAATAGACGTTGGCAGATGTCTTGAACCGAGATAAAGCAGCGAAACGATTCTCGAAGCAGTGTCTGCTACAGATTTGGCATTACAACATTGACATTGCAAATTTTATAAATTTTCTAATTCCGAAATAATTCCTTCATAATTGCGAGCGTAATTCATACCGCGATAATGTTATCATTTACATTAATGTAATGAAACTGATTTTTTGTGTAGCAATAATGTCTCAAACAAATAAAAGTCTAATTGTACACAAACGTATCACAATTGTTACATAATTATTTCATCGCCTATACTTGCATTAATTATTACGCAGTAGCACTTCAGCAAGATATTATCGGTGTAGTTTTACTCGTGTTACAATTTTTGCGATAACATCGAATAGGGGGCTTTATACAGTTCACATTGACAATTGTCGGCTCGCAAGTAATCATAGCCCAAGTTCGATGTGCGTCATCGGCGCTTCCGGAATTAATACTTAATCGCGAGAAGACGTCAAGCGGAAAACTTTCCGCACAATTCACGCTCCGTCGAGGAGGTTGTCGCCGTATTTTATTTCCCGACACCGACGAGACACGTCTCGTTCTCAAGAGCCTCGCTGGCGAGCCTAAGAATCAAGCGTCTATAAGCGTCTGAAATATTTACTACAAGCATCTGAAAAATTTACTCTCGCGTTGATATTTTAATGCTGCATATAAAAAAAATATTGTATGCGCTAATTGCAAAATTCTCTTCTTTCACCTAAATGGAAAAAATTTAGAAACTGAAAATAAAGAAGACTTCTTTTATTTCAGGATAAATTATTTGCATAATTATTATTGCGTAATTATGTAGAATAATTTGTCATCCACGAATAATCTGAATGAAAATTATTCGTATTATTCGTAAAATATATATTATAATATAATGAAGTATTTAAACTGGGCATGCATTAATTTTTACCGTTTCCAACATTTCACATATTTTGCAACATCGTCGCTCATCCGCACGTAATGGCGTCGAGAAGCTCCAAAGGAATCGGAATATCACCAGTGCGCGCGATAAATGTTAATGGCCGAAAATTAATTGGCAAGTTTTTAACGGGGCAATAAAAATAATGAGCCATGACGGCGGACAGGTAGGCCAGGGATACGACGCAAAAATCGCGCGATAGACTGGCCGCTCCATTTTCGTCGGGAATGGCCGCATTAAACGTTATGGATGGCCGTACCGAAAGGGGTGAGCGATTTTTCTTCGAGTTAATGCGCCACGGCAAGAGAGGTGCGCCGCGCGAAGAGAGTTATGACTCGCGCAATATCATACCGGAGCGGCGACGATGCGTCCGCGAGAGGCGCGATAACAATAAACGTAATAGTATAATGAAGCCGCCGGCTGTTAATGAACGACGATCTCGAGGACTTCGAATTCCTCACAAGGACTCGATCGAGACAAGTGTCTCGATCGAAGTGTGTGACTTGTCGCTTTAATAAATGATCCAGAGTTTTATTCCAACTCTAAACTTCATCATAAAACATTGTGTTGTAAAATGTTTTATTATGTTGCATTACATAACTAAATGTACGAAACATTGGAACTAATATAAAAGCAGAATAGTAAACAATTATAAAAGTAAGATTTCAAAAATTAAGATATCTATCGATTTTGATAAATTTGTTTCTTGAGAAAATTTAATTTTTATTTTTTATAACCGCGCGCATATTTCTCCTTGAAATATTTTCTACACGATATTTTCTGTACGATAAAGTTGCGACATTAATTGCAGCAACATAGAGGAGTAATCGCGCGTTGATACATCGACGTGAAATGTCAATTACCTAACTGTCGACTAATGAGCTCTCGCGAGCCAAGAGAACGGCGTGAATTTATATCATGAAATGAATTTTCGGAGAAATGAATGTGATCGAATTTAGAGTTAATATTACTGAAATGTAACCTGCATGATCATATTTAACTTGGATTACTGGACGGACCAAATTGCTGTCTTGCGATTGCATGAAAAGATTTCGACATATTTTAATGGATATCATTGATCAAAATTAAATTACTAACTTAATCAAAATGTAGTAGATATGCGAAACTTAGATATGCAAAAACGAAATCATAAGATATGCAGATTTGATTGCAAAAAATTATTTGTTTCTTAATGTTAAAGATGATTCTACGTTATGCATACTCTCTTATTCGTTAGATTTTTCATTATGTAAAAAGAAAATATTTATTAATATTTATTGAAGTAATACGAAAGTCAGCAATGAAATGTGAAATATTCGCGTGACATCTAATGACTCATAATTTATTTAAACAAAAGGAAAATATTTAATGATTCACGTAACAGTAACGATGCAACACGCGATGCATTGTGATCGAGACTTTCAAAGCCAATTAATTTTTATCGACAAAGCGCGCATAATTAAGATGCTCGTAAAGTTTACACAGATGTTATAAACCGTATGATCGATTGCGAAAGGATTTCATAAAAATTTCAGAAGGCAAATCTTCAACAATGACTCACGTTGGAAGAAACTATGTTTACGCGATAAATTATAATAGTTCTAGTACAAAATAAAAATAAATTTAAATAATCGCTTACAACTTTAACGAAAATCATGTCAAATAGCGACAGTTCTTCAAAAAGTTAGATATATTTATAATAAATAAACTAGCGAGTGTTGGCAGTTAATTTAATGTAAACCTCAATCAAAGTCATGTTGGAAAAACAAAATGAACATATTGGAGCATCGGATACATCCGTAAAAATATTATTTAAAGACGAATGGCAGAAGTAACAATTGATTTCCATTCCCCTGAAAAAGGAAATTAAAAAACTACTTAAAATGCGTTTGCTTTTGATATTTAGTCTCATAAACAAAAACAATGTCGTTTTAGATACAAAGTTACTATTTTCCCACATTCTGCATTTAACAATCCGTTTTTAACGAAAACGTTACAAATATCCATCTCCCAATTCTTCAAATAGTCTCATTTTGCTTTCACATTTTCTATAGATCACTTTCAAATTCGTCAAACACTCAAAAATGTCTATCCGGAATCACGAGTTTGACCATCGATTGTGAAGAGACTCACCATGCTGATGCAACTTGCCGCCTCCGACGGCTTGTTGCTGTGAATGTTTATGATGTGATTGTTGTTGCTGTTGCTGTTGCTGTTGTTGCTGCTGCTGCTGCTGCTGCTGCTGTTGCTGCTGCTGCTGCTGCTGCTGCTGCTGCTGTTGACGTGAGTCCCGCGCCATAATCGCAGCGATGCTGAAGTCGGTTGCACATTGACGGTTTGAATTGCAATTATTGTTGAGATTGTTCAGGAGGCTGCTGTTCGGCGACGGGCTCGAGCTCTCGTCGCCGTCATCGCCGGCGCATCCGGACAGCCCGGTGGGTACCGCGGGGGCGGCGGTGCCCTCGCCCTGCATCTTCCTGCCCAGGTAGAGGTGATGTCGGGATTCCTCGTCGTCCTCCTCGCTGCCGGCTCCTCCGGCACCACCGCCACCACCGCCGCCTCCGCCACCACCGCCGCCACCGTCGCCGAACGAGGTCAGTGTCAGTCCGTTTCTCTTCCTACCGGCGAGGCCTCGCGACTCCAGCAACATCACCTCGCGCGCTGCTTCCTGGGCCACGTGAGGTCTACCGATAAACTAATCGAGGCGGATCCGCTTGACGTCGCGACGTCGCTACGGGCGTCGTGCGTCAGAACGATGCCAATGATGATCGCGACACTGATAATCGCTGTCCGGGAGACGATGTACGTTTCTATCCTCGATACGCGAGTACCGCTGAAGCGGCATCAGCATCCTCTCTTACAATCGCACGAATCAGCTCTGATTCCCCGCTCTCGACATACGCGCGTATACGCGTGCGAGAAGGTGACAGCGCGCGTGCACGCACGTGCGCGCGGCGGAACAGAAACCTGCAAATGGAATCGGACACGGATTGGTCGGTCACGATCGCCGCGTACGTTGTGCGGCCAATGGAGTAAAACGTTGGAACCTGATCAGAGTTTTTATCGAAGTAACGATAAAAATCGGAGCACAACACTAAACCACGCCAAATAGCTAGTCGTGATATTTAGCGTAGCGATGCAGTAGATGTAATCGCTAGCAAACGATGGCCAAAGAATTATTCCGTCAACAGCTTGGGACTCGAAGAAAAGTTACGTTGTCGCGGAAACACCAATCGCTTCTCTTTTATGCGCGCGAAAAAACGGAGTATGTATCGTTGCTTGATGTATCGTTTACTCCAGACCGCGCGAGCGAAACGTGGCGCGGACAGAGCAGGGAACGACAAACCGACCGGTTGCCCGACAGACTGACCCGCGCCACCGCCGGTCGCCTCTTCGTTTCGACCCCCATCCCTCCTCCCAAAGCGATCGAGCTTGGTCGGACGAGCTGAAGGGACGGTAAAACATGAGTCGGAATGAGAGGAGAGAATACCCGGCGGGTTTCGATGGGCGGTTCCTTGGCACGCTCCTCCTCTGCGATCAGCACCCAGCTCCGCCTGCAGGCTCTCTCCCGCTTGAAATCTACCTCGAGGTTCGCCTAAACGTTATTACCGCGTCGTTCTTCCTCTCATCTCTGCTCGTCCCTCTCTTTCTCTCGCGCCCATGTCAGACCGAAACTGCCAACCGGGAGCCGACGATACAAACATGCACGAGCGTCCACAGGAGGAGTCTCTCGGTCAGTCGGTGGTGGTCCTCGTCGTCGTCTTCGTCATCATCGTAGTCGTCATCATAGTCGTCGCTGTTCACCCAGGTCGTCCCTCCTCGTCCTACGTCGCTTTTTTCCACACTGTCTGTCTCTTCCCACTTCTCCCTCTCTCTCTCTCTCTCTCTTTCTCTCTTTCTCGCGTCCTTGTCCCTTCTTCCTCACGCTTCTTCCTTTCGCCCTCTCCTCTTCCTGCCCCTCCTAAGCGTAGCAATCCGCCCCGCCCGTCGCGCTCGCACGCTCGACGTCCACACGTACAGAACGAGGTAGGGTGGCGGTATTATGGTCTCGTACGCGCCATCCAGCCACGGCAGCTGCCATTTTTTCTTACGAGAGGGGGGCAATTGCTGACAGGGACCGCTTTCCTCCGCGCTAGTATGCCGCGACTCTCGCCTTTCTTTCTCTCTCGTCTTCTTTGCCTCCCCCTCTCTCTCTCTCTTCCTCTCTCGCACTCCGCTAGTCTCTCGAGCGCAATTTATTGTTTTACTGGCAGAGCTTTAAACACGAACGACGGTGGCGGCGGCTTCAGCGTCAGCGTCAGCGGCGACCACGGCTAACGCAGGTGGGTGGTTAGCTCGCTGCTGGCTGGCTGGCTGGCTGGGCGGTGGATAGGTGAGTGGGTGGCAGTTGCTCTGGTGGCTCGTCTCGGCTGAGCTCATCGAATGGGGGCGTGGGAGTATATCGTCGTATACTTCTCTGGGAAATCCCGTCAACGTCTACTACCGCGGCTATGCCACTTCGCCGATCGCGCTCTTATTATTTCCGATCCCGTTCTTCCATTGAGTATTCTCTGTTTTTTGAATCTCGTTCCATCCGACTTGTTTTTTTAACGTTTACGAATATCATTGCGAAAATAACGCTGCACTTCGCTGATCTCGCAGCGATTAGAACAATCGATTTCCATCGATTGCTCTGTGCGTCGTTTTTATCTTCTTAGGCGTTTTCTTAACAAGATCATGATACAGGTCTGTAGATTATATTTACGTATCTTTTATTTATATCTCCTTCAATCTTTATAATCTTTTTATAAGAAAATCTTTACAAGTTTTATAATTTTTATAAAAGTATATATTTATAATATATTCATGAACTATAAGAAAAAACAGAATAAAAGTACTGTTGGATGCAGTTATATTATAATAAAACGTAATCTTTGCTCTTTATTATATATACTTTAAAATATCCAGAGAACATCCGGAGATATACATCTCATGTCCTTCGATAAAAGTGTGCTGTATAGCTAGAAATTCGCTCAACATTCATCCTTAACTCAGAGAACTTCTTCACTATTTTGCGCGAAAATCGCTTTGTTTTTATTTCGTAATATCATCATTTTTCGTCATTTCATAAGTGGCGAAATACGAAGATCCTAGAATTAAGATCTTTGCTAATCGTTAAACCGTATCGATCATAATCCTGTAGGATCACGGAAAGCTTCGCGTCTTGGTTTACGTCTATATCCACGGAGGACCCTCGAAATCTCCTTCTATCTCATCCCTTCACGATTCGGCGCGCTATTAACGTCGTTATTGCCATTTGTCGAGGAACCGGGAAGTACGCGTGCGCCAGCAGCTGCAATACCGAACTGCTTTTTCCGCTGGGCGATTCTCCGACAGAAGTATTACGGTAGAAATAACGTTATCCTCGGCCGGAACGAGCGTCGAAGATGAATGGGGGTTGGAGCCCGCTTACCCTGCATCGCCGGCGCTTTTCCTCCGCCCCTCTCTCTCTCCTCCGCCCCTGCACCATCGTGATATTATTTCGTCGAATATCTCGCGAGTCGTTTCGAACGCGGCATTTCGCTGGAGATAAGTCTTGGCTTTATAACCAGTTCGGATCCCCGATAAAAAAACCTCGAAATCGTTAAATCTTGCGCACGAAGCAACGCGGTTATATTTTTCTATTGCGATTACATCGTCAATTGTAATTGAATTTCGGAGATAGTAGAGTAACAGGTATGTGTATCAAATCTTTGTTATAAGATATAGGCAACGGGTATAATTGAGACAAATAATTTTAGAGATAAATTCACGAAGAGAAACATTAGCACGAAGCATCTAGCTTTGACCGGTGTAGCGCATAATTAATTGTTGTGTTTTCACATACCGGTCTATTTGTTATATAAATAATTTTGTTAATAAAATCGTTGGAAAAAAAAAATTATCACTGTAATTATAAGAAAGCTTCCTATATTTTTGACTTTTACCATCGTACGAAGTCTCATGAGCACTCGTATCATGTTTTCTCATTGCAAATCTTTAAATTATCAGCTACAATTAGAAAAATTGATTCAGTCGGTAATTTTTCTCGCGGCCGAGCGCGGCGGTGCGAAAACGCAAAATTACCACTGCAACTGCGCAAAATAATTAACGTCGCGCTAAGGCGGTACGAGGCGGTTAACGAAGAGAAGCGGCGTGTTCGAAAATAAGAAGGTATTCGGCGCGCAGGCGGAGGCATATTACCCCGGATATTATTATAATAAAGCAGGAAATTACCTCGTGTGATAAATGCGCGGGTAGCGATGCGGCCTCGTAAATTATATCATCAGCGGATTATCGTAATTACACAGCGCGGCACATCGCGAGTGAAACAACGCAATGCACGTTGTGTTGTTGCTGCCGTTGCGGGAAAGAGCGGGAGGAAAAAAGAGAAGGAGAGAAAGAGAGAGGGGTCTGAAAATCTCGCGATTCGCGCGGTGCGTTCTGCCATTATCCCGCGGGTGGTAAACGTAATCGTTCGCGTACAAAATTGCGAGCCGTGCGAAACAGTTAATCGAGGCGTGACGCGATTTGGCGAAGCGATACATTTATGCGCGATCGGATATCGATCCTGCTTTTATCTCAGCGACCGGAAGCGGCCGACGCGCTCTCGGTCCCGACTTTCGGCGAGGCTGCGCTCGATTCGCGCGCGGTTACGTCTGCGTTCTGATCGAGTTAATTCAATTAATCGATCCGGCGCGCCGTTGAAGCGTCGGTCTAATTTCGGCTCGCAAAAGCGCGAGAATAAAGCGCCTAAAAATTCCTGTTGGTGCGATTTGTCAGCCATAATTTTCTACGTTATGTATCTTGACAATTAAGTCATAAATAAAATCTCTATTAATATGGAAAAATTTATTAAAGTACAAGATATGTTTAACTACATCTTCGAATTAATTTGCCCGATTTCTTGAATTCTAAATAAATTGTTCTACAAATTATTCTTAAATAAATTATAGCGAACGCTTGTTTTTCTTAGATTGACGAGTAAAAAAATTGATGTATAAAAGGCGACTTTAATTAGCGTAATAAAAATCTGATTGAGTTTAATAAGCATCGAGACCGCGTGTCTTGTTTCCTTAATGAAGTCGCCCGATTTAATTATTGCCAAGCTACAGCGAAGAATAGTGATTCTCTATTCGCAATTAGCATACTATGCAACACGTGCGGCGGCAAAATCGGCGATCGAAACCCGCCGCACCGATTCCGCGATCCGATCTTCGCGGACACCAGTAATTAGACATGCCTGCGAAAGGCGACGCGCAACGCGCGACCGGTGTCAATTAGCGGTGGTAACGACGTGAGCGGTTAACTAATTATATGAGCGGTATGCACTTTTACGTCCGCCGAACTATCAAGCTGTACGATCAAGATCGAACAGAAGACCTTAATTAATCATATGCTTTTTCAGCCTTTCGTGACGTGACTACTGTATTCCCGCATCAATAATTAACGCCTTATATTTGAAGCTGTCCTTCTTCCTAAGTTTAACAAATTCAAAATGTAGAAAAACAAAATGTATGAGAAATATTCCGTATAGTTGCTAATGATAACGATTTTTCAACTGTAAACTCCAGATTTAGACCTGTTTTAATTAGTTCATTTTTTTAATTAATTGATCTATTCTAATAAATATATGTACTATTAATTTATAATTATTTGTGTATAGTAATTAATAAAATATTATTATATATGTTATTTATATCATTATTTTTCTCTTTTTCAAACAAAAAGAATTGTAACTGTAAACTCCAGATGTAGAATACAATTACGTAAAAATATTTGTCTCAATGTAGAAAAGATTCTGGAGTAACTTGAAGGGTTAAATACGAGAGATAATGCCCGAAATTGCTACTCGCGAATGCCGTGCGAAATTTTTCGTCCATCATTCTCACGCGAGACCGTTCAAATTTTCGAGAAGTTAATTTCATTTACGCCCGTCAACAACGTTTACGCCGCGCCGACAGGCCGGGCAGGCGCGTAAACGCGGCATCTTGCGAGCTTCTAAAAAGCTACGCTTTACCGTAGTATCAAAGAGAATACCGCCGTGCCGCTTCCGGTCGTTCGGCTCTTCCGCCCACCACCGCGGCTTTTTCGTCCCGAATAATCTGCCGCCGCCGTACGGCGGCGGTTATTGCCTACATTACGATCAGGTGAACCCGTTTAATACTCGTAGACCAGCGAAAACCACTTCAAAGGACCGCGTCGAAACAGACGCGTTCCGGCGCGACCTTTGTAACTTTATGTATCTTCAGTGCCGTGTGGTAAAAAAGATCTTTCTCAATCTCAGCACGATGCCATGAGGATAAATTTGGCCGACAAATGGATAATGAAAATTAAATTCGATATTTCTGCGAGACTGTAAGAAATATTTTAAAAATATCAAAGACACGTTCAAATAAAAATTCAAAAAGAAATTAGATTTTTTCGTATGTATATCTTCAAAGTATACTAGACTTTGAATTTTTCAATATTGTTAGGCGATATAAAAAAATATGTGTATCATTTAAAAATTAATTGAGCTTCTCTTCAAATAAATATCTGTTTTAATTAGTTCATTTTTAAAGTTAATTGATCTTCTATTCTAATAAATATATGTACTATTAATTTATAATTATTTGCATATAGTAATTAATAAAATATCATTATATATGTCATTTATATCATTATTTTTCTCTTTTTCAAAGAATTGTAAGAATTATATCGCTTTATACGTGCGTAGAAAAATAAATATGGATTCAGCGATTATTCTCTGAAGGCTGCAGCCATCTTAATCAATTTAATCGAAAGTGAAATGTTAATTAATCATGTCGGAATACGCGTAATAATGTGCGCGTAATAATAATGATAAATGCACGCTCATTACATCTATGTAATATCTGCGCATGTCGGTCGGCCTAGATCTACCCCGCGTAATCTTCCAACTGAACAAGACCAAGTCAAGAAAATAAGCTGTGATTTAATTATGTTTAAACATCACGTAGACAATAACGTAGGAAAAATTACATATACGCATAACTTTATAGTCTACGGCACAACCTACACTTTATACGCGCGAATATAATACCGCCGCGCAGATTAATGCTTCGCGATTCTACACGTCGTATCGTTCTAGACGTAGCGCGATTTATATTCGCACGAACATGCCGTGAAACGAGCAATTATTGTTATAGCCATTTTGTGCTGCACCGATTAATACCACGTTTCACGAGCGTATCGATCCCGCAAAATTGATTCGCGCTCAGCAATCGTCGTTAGGAAATAACTTTTCGCTATTACGATCTGCTGAGTCCTCGCATGATTTATGCGCTGCTCATTTTGTTTTACGTACACGCGATTTTAAACAATATTTACATATTCACGATCATTATCATTTTTTTATCACTCTAAAGCCGGTATTCATAATCAATTCTTATATTCAAGACTGTTTTAAGTATAGTCTTAAGATGTAAATCAATCACGTATTAGCATCTTAATCCTTTGATGCATAGTGTGACATATATCTTTTGAAAATTAAAAAAATATATATTTCTTGCACTGCAATTTCTTTATAACTGCATACTTAGTATTTTAAATCGTTGAATCCAAATCTGAAATAAAAATTTCAAATGGTTTACTCAGGATGATGATTCAAGGTATAAAACGTATTCAAATTTCCATGAAAACTTGTACTCAGTTCGTGACTAATCACTAGTTTTAAGTCTTGAGTACAAAAATATAAAAATTTTATTCAAATTTTATTTAAATTTTATTTTAATTGCAAGATTTAAAAAATTACAAATTTTCTGGAAAATGGAAGGATTTTGAAAGTTTTAAAATCTGATTGCATACTCGCGTAATCGACGATCCCCAAAAATCCTCTGTTCCAAAAAAATTTGTATGTAAGGAAAAATGTATGCTTTAAAGGGTTAAGACAATATTTAAATAAAAACCAGCTTAAAACTCACGAGATTATTAATAATTGGAATTTTTTTCGCGATACAGGTAAGAATTTTCATAAAATCGTTTTCGGTATCACCGGCGCATCTACATACTTTTTTGTTTATAAACAAAAACAAATTATGAGGATAAGCTCGTCAATGTATAAACAAATTCAAATTAAAAAAGGCCAAGCTAATGAGCAAATAACGTAGGTGACAGCGTTTTTATTTTAGTTTAAATTTCTCTAAATATAATTATTACAAATCTCGCGGAACATGTTTGAACTTCACATAATTTTTTCAGCCGCAATTAAAAAAACGTACATGAAGTGTCACATAAAGAAATATAATATAGTCAATTAATTAAAAACGAATGTCAGATGTCGAACGTATTGAGGAGTGTACATATGAATGTCTTGTAGTAGTATCGTGGGAACTAACATAATTGTAAAATAATTTAACTTGCTGGATTTTTTCTTTTTTTTTCTCCAATCAAATTAAAAAAATTTCTTTCTAATTATCACTTCTCTCCAAATCGTATGATTCAAAATTGTAAAGGCCATTAACCGTTATTGTCCAGTTTTGTTGTCAAAATAATTATTGTCCATGTTTGCGAATTAAGTATTAATAACTATAAATATATATTTAATTTAGGAAGAGTAATTACACTATTTTCTTCAATATAATTGAAAATAAAAAAACTTATAATAGTCAGATGTTTAGTTTCCAGAATAAGAGATATATGTTAACGCTGTCATTTAGTTACACACTGATTTTGAACATGATCGGTGCATAAGAACAATCACGGCTGCCAAATGTTTGTACATCAATATTTTTGTTACGTTATTATTTGTTGTCAAAAATTTTCGAGAGTAAATTAAAATACAAAAGGTCCAACAATTCAATATCACACTGACAGAATTAATTCCATTTTCTGTTTATATTATGTAAAATAATAATCAGATTATACAAAATATCGCGGATAAGTCGATGTACTCCGGTTCTTGTGATTTTTAACGAAAGATTCAGTCGGGAGAGCATTAATCGCCTAACAGGAGATCCTCCTGTAAAGGGGATTGTAAAGAGTGTCTCGAATCGGTCAATCACACGAGATAGGCGTTTCTTTTTTTCAGCTATAGGCCGATGGACCTCCCAATGAACTTTCGGGATTGCCACGGGCAGTCGACGGGGTTGCTGCTTCGTTTAGGGGAGCCTGTGTAATCTGCTTAGCTCTGACGCTGATCCGGACAAATCGCCGCGCGGTTACGCGGCACTTATTCTCGTCTTTCGATGTTCCTTCGCTCTCGCTCTGTTACAATCCCCCCATTCTCTCCCGTGCATCACGAACCCACACGAATCCGATTGATGCACACGCGTCGAATATCCACTATCGAATCGATGAAAAATGCAATGGGTCGATCTTAATTTCGACGCGCGGATGGCGACAGTTCTCTACTGTGCTTTATGCGAGTGCATTTTTATTTCAGCAAACATTTCACGAGACATGTTACGCTATTTAACATCTTATAAGCATCTTATATGCATATCTTATATGCACATCTATATGCATTATTGATGTGCAAAATTTCTTGCTCCCTTCGTAATTGCAAATATGAAAGATATAAATGCAAATATTATGATATAATATTATCAATAATTACAATTTAACACTTAGGGAAACAAAGTGCCAAATATTTTAACGAAACTTTCTACATGAGCTATCATTTGCAATATATAGAGATACTGCAATGGATATGTTATTAGAAACTATTTATTTTAATATATCGTATTTTTATATTAATAATTAATTTTTTTGTCAATATTTGTACAATAAAGAGATGAAAGAGCTTTTTATTTATCTTATTTCTTTTACTTTTTTTCTAAAGGGAACTTTTTATCTATATGATACTAACATTTATAGTAATTGATAAATTGATATGTAAAAAGACTATAGGATGTTTTAAAAGTACTCGTCAATATTTACACAATATAGCGCGAATGCTACGAAATAAATAGAATTTAAACCCTCGCCGAAATGTCAGCTGTCAAGGAATGGCGACTGCGAGTGTTTGGCGCTTATCAGATATCGCGGAAATATCAGTACGAGAAGAAGAACAAGGCACAAAACAATGCCCCCTCGGTAATAATGGCGGTGCTATTAAGTATCGCCCGTATCATTAAGGTAAGTGCTCTTTACCTTTTCTTACCGTTTTTATTCCCATCGAGCGTGACGCGCGAGTTCATCACGGTATTCGAGTATCTTCGCAATATTATCTCTCGAGATAACACCACATCCTTACAAGAAATACCGGCTGCTTTTCAGCGAAATAATTTATTAATCGAAGGAGAGTCTCGTCGATGAAATGTACAAAGTGACTTTTTGTTTCGCCCGAATGTTGCAGAAAGATATAAATGCATACACTTATGTTGCATAGAAAAAAAAGTATTTCGATTTTAAAGGTTTTATCCTTTTCTTAATAAATTCTCGCTTTAAATAATTATTAAGAGTCATAAATTTAAGTAGAAATCTAATATACACCTGTACGATTACTAATTTTGCTGCAACGATAGTTAATAACGTTGAATCTCGTATTTCTTATACAATTCTCAATAAGATATTACATATTGTACAACACAGCTCACTGATGCGAGTCGCAAATCAATTGAGTTGAAAATGACAGCAATCGATAAAATGGCGCGTTTAGGGGTTGTAAAGCAATTTCGTAAAGACGTGAGGGAAGGCAGCGTGTCGTGACAAAGGACCATTGTCCATATCCTTCGAGCATGATTGACATCTGTTATACAACGAAACTCGGACGACTCCGAAAGTGGTTCGGTTAGGCTTGCGGTTTTGGCGGACGCAGCCGTGCCCGTTTACGTCGGCATATAATGCCGACCACGTGGCAGTCGTAGCGCGATATTTAATATCGCAAAACGAGAGAACAACGATCGCGTCGGAACAGAGGGCCAAACAAGATCACATGACGGCTCGCAATGGGCCAAACAACGTGGCCTTTGACAGCCGCCGACCGTGCTCGAACAGACAAATATATAATTGGTAACGGAGAAAGAAAGAGAGAGAGAGAGACGAAGAATTTGAAAATAATTTTTATTTCTTTCCTCAGATCTATCGGTAGCAAATTCCGTGTGCATGAACTTATGTAGTAGAGTTGCTTGAAACCAATAATTATTCTGAAATGATTTCAATGAATATTCGAATTTTAGCATTATTATATTTATTAACAGCCATAAATGATTTTATAACCATAAAATAATGTATAAGGATCTAAACATATATATAGAAGATTAAAATATTAGGATTATATTAATTGAAAGATTCGTATCCAATAAATGCAAGTGAAAATTGGGAAATTCAAGAATCCAAAGGAGCAAAAAACCTGAAACTAAAATACGAGGAGCCAAATATAAAAACTTTACGGATCAACGACTCAAGAATTTGTAAGGGGGTTTAAAAATAGTTTTGTTATCGTCGCGCGATAGCGCTGAGCTATGTTTCCCTTGTTTGCTCACTATTTCGAGGTTTCGCTGTACCGAGATTCGAGTGTAATTCGATTTTCTTCATGCCGGCAGCAGACGAGCGTACGATTCACCGCATCCCCTCGGTCGCCATGGCGACCATCTCGAAAAGACAGCGGCTTAATTAAAAGCTGATTCGTTCTCCACCTTGCCAATTTTCTTAGCGGATACCGCTTGAAACCACTTAATCGCCCGACCGCAGAAGTGCCACCAATTTGCCGGGTATACAGCGCGTCTGTTCGAAGATCCTCGAGGGATAGAAGACTAGGGAAAGATAGGCGGCAAGAAGGGGAGACGGAGGAGGAAGGAGTCGAAAGGAACGGAGCGATCGCAGTTGGCACCCAGAGAACCTTCGAACTAATCTTGGAATCAATCGAGAGGCACGAACGTCTATTAAGTCGCGATTATCCGAAGTCACCTCGGTTGCCGGACTTTCTGAACTTTTCGCAGAGCTTTTTCATTAACAAGATTTGTCGCCGTCTTAGCTAATCAGTTATTAGGCTCAATGAAATCGCAAGAACACTCGCGTGCTAATCTTAATTTTTTTCAATCGTATGCAATTATTTTTCTCTCATATTTTTACTTTCATATTCACGTATCCAGTTTTATTATTCTTTCTCTCTCTCTCTCTCTCTCTTTATATATATATATATATATACATTATCTAAAAAAAAGCATGTTAAATCGATATATCTATCAAAATCCTATCAAAAGTCTCGAAGTTTATTGTTAACTCTATTCCGCAATGCTGATTAGTTATCTCGCTGCGCTAACTTCATGAACAGTTATCATCGCGGAGTTACAAACGACAATTTGTATATATGTGTATTTATAGTTGATTATTAATGCAATTTATTTTTAAAAAATAAAAAGAGTTAAAAAAAAGCTAAATAGCTCGCGCGAAGCGTCTGTGGAGTTTAGTTACTCAAAGAATACATAAATGGAAGGCAAGATTAAAAAAATACTTAAGTTTACGTGCAAGGTTTCATCTTTTCAACTAATATTTCTATCAAGCTAATGAAAGATTGATAAAAATAAGTTTTCACAAAAGATGGATGTTTCTTACAATAGAGATAATTTTCTAATTTTCTAACATTTTCGTTTTATATATTTAAACATATATTTGAACTTTCTGACAATGGTTTTATAAATTGCATAAATATTCTTCCTTATTCTTATTATCTTATAATATTTATAATATACTAAACCAACCCGCATAGCGTCTCAATCAAAATTCCATCACAAAAGACGAAGGAAAAGTCCCGTGTTTTTCCGGTGCACTAAAAACGACGAGCGAGTTTTTCGCGTCTCGTCGCCTCGACGATCCCGCGCGGCGTTTCGCGCATTATTTCGCCACGAAATTGGCCGCTTTTTGCCCCGGTCTCGGCCGAACAGAGAGAACGTTGGAGAACGAAGTGGGATGAAAGGAAAGAGGGCGAAGGAAAGAATAAGAGAGTGAAAGAAGACGAAGGTTCGGAGGAGCGGCGGGATTATCCCCCGGGATGAATATGATGTAAATAAATGACGAGCTGCCCTTAAGGGAGTGGATATTAGAGAGGGGGTAAGAAGTGTTATGAAACATAATTAGCGGCCGCCGCCACTGACTCGCGATGATTACAGGGCGGTGAAGCGAAAGTCGTATGGCGCGCGATGGCGGCGGGGAGGCAGTCGGTGCCGGTGCCGGTGTCGGGATAGATTTCCTGGGCTACGAGCTACTACCTTCTTGCCTTCTCTCTTACCACATTCGCGAAGCGAGCGAACGGCCGCCGACACACGCGCGCGACTTCACACCCACGTGAGAGATCGCAGTCGCATGCACCCGCGCAAGCACGAGCGCGCGCGAGCGCGACATGCACACGTACATGCACACGTGGATTTGCACGTGGTACACACCAGCCGCCTACGTGTCGACTTAGCCACTGGCGTCGAAATAATTTCCGACTGCCTCGAAGTTGAGTGTTTTCTTTTTACGAGTTTAACATGTATGAATTTCGACGGAAGAAAACGCCTTTTGGCGCAAAACACACTTTTTGTGACACGTGGAGGAATAGTTAGAAATATATAATGGTCCGATAATAGAAGGGATTATGAAAACTATAAATTAAATTATGAATACATACATTTTAATTTTAAGATGATCTAATTCAAAAATTTGTTTTCTGAACATGTTCGAAACTGAAATATCAATTGCTTGATAGAAATCAATTGCAACTTAAGTTCTCCACAGCGTTACTTAGATTATTTAATTCAAATTTTTCCTTTAAATCATTAAAACTAGGAACAATCTTTTTACAAAAGAAAAAACTTAAATTATCTTTGTGATTCGAAATAGTTTAAAAAAATAGTAAAGGATTAAACGCAAATAGATGCGAGATTTATTATACATATTTGCGATTCTAATAATTAATATTCTCCGTCTGGACAGTCGATGGGATCTTCGATTTCTATTAACATGTCCTTACGACGCCTCCGCCCCCGCCTGTATGAATATATCATGTCAATCTAGTCCTGATAAAGTTACATTATACAGACTTCCGAGTATTAGAATTTAACAATAACCCCAATCATTATCGATCCCGCCGCAATCAATCAAACGTGTCTAGACGTTTAATTACATTTCTGCCTTAAAATTATTTACGTTATTATAGAAACTTCGCGCGAAATATGAACCATGGCCATTTTCGAATATCGAGAAAGGCGGACTACGCCAATGCGTAACCGCGTGGTGTGTACGCGAGCTTAATGGTCGCCGGGTATAGTAATTGGTACCAATGCTCCATGAGCCGGTAGGTAGGCGGATCCTTGATCTTTTTACGGATTTAATGATCGACCGTTGAAAACGAACGAGTACGCGGCGAGTCCGTTTCGTCTTCTTCCTGCCGAAGCAGATCGAAACTTGTCATCTAGATGAACGAACTCATCTCGTGATCAAAGTCGTTATAATTCGGTTTCGATTATTACGACGTGAAATACATTTTGAATTAACTCGTTGAGAAAGGCAATATCAATTCTGTATTTCTATTATTTGTTTTCATGAGAAACAAAAAAATTCAGTCACATCATGAAGATATTAAGAGAACTAAAACATTGATTCAGAATAGATTACAAGAGAGAGAAGGGGAGAGACCACGAATTCTTCCTAATATAAAGATATTATGTACAAAGATTTACATTAAAAAGATGAGAATTTCTATTGTATCAATTAAAAATTGATTCTACAAAATAAGAGTCTTGCAGAATAAAAGTAGAAATTTATATTGATATTAATAATCTAAAAATTTATAATTTAAAATAATCTAAAATATTAATAAATAAAGATTTGTAATGAGATAACGCCGACTCAAAAAAAAAGATCATGTAGAATTAAAAGAAACTAAAATTGAAGCTGGGAGAGATCTACGCCCTCGTTAAGGATTTTATCAAAATCAGGCCAGCGCCCATTATCGTACAAGAAAAAAGAAAGCCCCGTGGTCGCGAGAAGATCGATTAAGCTAAGGAGACTCAGAGGGCGACTTTGCGATGTACCTAATTTATTAGCAGCCATTCTCCATAACGTTTATGGCGACCGAGAGCGTCCTGTCCCGACGTACCGCCTTTCCGGAAAAGTATCCCCACAAATTTTTACGGTGCCTCGCGAAATAACTCCGGGACCGCGACTTTCCGCCGGGGGAGAGTTGTTTAAGGGCGTCTTATTCGAGGAGAGAGAGCGCGCGGGGGAGTAAAAGCGCATTACGGTTGCTGAGACGCGGCCGCCGACTTTGATCCGAAATTGCGAAGCTAAGTGACTGCACCTGCAGAATGGTGTATGAAATTTTTATGCAAATTTAGACGGGATGTAGGCCACCGGTATAAATAACGCGGCGCGCTTTTGTAGCCGAAATATATCCCCGTGGGGGGGAATTTCCAGGGGAGGCCCCGAAGCGATGCGCCGCGTTTACGATCGCCGAAGGAGCGAAGGGGGCGTATGGTAAGAGCTGGATGATAATAGCCGGAGCGAGCCCACTGATATACTTGAGATACTTGTTTCGATGAACGGGAAGCGATGCTCGCAAATAATTGAAAATTCAAAATGATTCAAATTAAAATATATTAGAATTAAGATTTTGAAAACTTTCGCATTGTCAAAAGGCACAAATTCTTAAAGTACCGTAATTCTCTAAAATAGAAAAGACAATTATCTAACATTCGAAAATTTCAAGATCTCTCAAATTTGCAAAGCTTTAGAGTAGCAAATTTTAAAATTTTAAAAAGGAAAAAAGTTATTTTCAAAATAACTTACTTTTCCGTGAGACCACCGTAGTGAAATCGCGAAACCTGACGAATCGTGGATCCGAAAATCCAAGCATCATAGAACTAGCAAATTCGAGGAATCAGGGATGCATATTCCACGATGGTACGTGAATCTAGCCGGCGGAACCGGAATAATAAATTGAAAGGACTGTGCGAGGGAGCTACTCAGCCTACCCCTTCTTAACCCTCGTATCCCTTTTCGCCCGCGTCGCGGAATATCCGGTATATCGTGGGATATTCGGCGACATATGCGGATGTGCACGGAGAGGCAATATGCAGAGAGAAATGAGAACACGAAGCATACCGAAAGGTACGTAGAAGAGAGTAAAACCCGATTCACACTTGCAATTTAATTGCCATAAAAAATGTTAACAAGTGTCCTATCCATTTGGTACTGCCTTGTTAATAAATAACCATTTAGTTCGATTTAATTCGATTTAGATAAAATATTTTTCTAAAAACGGACATCATGACAATTGATTGACGTTTATAATAGTTTATTAATTCATAAATAGAAAACGTTCACTGTATTGTAAATTATTGTATAAAACACAAATAATGCTATATGAAAAAATATTTTATCTCATGTATTGTAATATATGCTGTATGAAAAAAAATTAAATATATATTTAATTAAAAATGTTTCTTTGTAATGCAAATATAACGATAATTTTGTGATTCTATAATGTCTCTACAACAAAACACACGTACGTGTATATATATATATATATATATATATATATATATATATATATATATATATATATATATATATATACATATATACATATAAAGTGTAAATTTTATTTAGAAGAACTAATAATAAAAGATATCAAATAGGTCCGCAGATCAAAAGCGCGTATCGGCCTTAAGACAATAGTACGGTGGTGTAGTCCGGCCACAGCTTGCGAGGATACGAACCCGAGGCGCACCCCACGAATGTTAACGCGCCGCATTAGCCTGGTATTGGTTAGAAAGGCGAGGGGGAGAGCAAACAATAATTCTGATAACGCAGCATGTTCTCATGTTGCACGGCATACGAAATGGTCCGCGCGCGTCTTTATGGTAAAGACGAAGCCACTCTTACCCTGTACTCGGAACTATCCTTGATCGCCAAAAAACGACCTGGTTCGCGACACGATCCCTACCGTACGCTTCTATAACTTGTTTTAACATTAGAACAATAATGATTAAGACGATGCTACTGCACATGTCACACGAGCATCATGCAATACTTTAATAATAATTCTAGAGATTATTCTTATATGAAAACATCGAGATAACAGTTTGTAACAGTTTTCGAGTCGTAAATGATCGAAGTTTGATCAAATTTGCGCAAATAAATTCATCATTATGCTTATACTGTAATTAATTTATCAACTATTATTGATTTTTACGGCTTAATTAATTGATTCCTATTGCTCAACTAATTGTATCTTTTGATTTTTTATAAACTATATACGCTATATATTCAATCAATTGATATTGCAGAATTAATTACTGATAAAATTTTGCATGCAAATTTAATCAATAAAGTTGAATTATTAATAAATATAAACTAACAAATCACAACAAATAAAAAAATAAAACTGATATAACAGAATAGAACTAATATAATATAATAGAATTAATAATTATTATCATTAAAAAATTAAATTAAACTAAAATTTTTATTTTTATTTTTAAAACTTAATCACTATTTGTTATACTCTTGTGTTATAATTTTATTTCTTCTTTCCTTATTTTTAATTGTTTATTTTTTTAAGCAATCAATAAATAATTTAATTAATTAGAATATATTTGAATTAAAATCTTAAAATGATATTATGACACAAAATTTCATAAGTGACAATGTATCATTCTCATTTCCTGAAAATTTTGTCTATGTACAGGAATGTTCCAACGTGATTAAATATTGATCTTAATCTGTTTTAACTCATCCATTTTAAAATAGATCTATGATACGTTCATATTTATTTGTAACAATTTCATATCGTTGTTAACTTTACATATATTTTATATTTATATTTGATACAATTTTCACATAGATCCATTGCCGCAGTATAAATAATATATAAAATAATAGTTTGTCACTCACCGAAACAATGCGCAACAGCGGAATTGTAGATTACGTTGAAACCACGTCGATCTGTAAAATACAAATGTAAGATCCAGATTATATAGCGCTCAAATGTTCCAAAAAATAATTATTAAACGTATACAATTTTATAGTCGTCTTTAAAAAAATTATTTAATAAAATAATTATAATAATTTAAAAAAACTGTTCTTATATATAAATATGAGCTTTTACAAGATTTACAAGATTATTAAAATCTTTTTTTCTACATACTTAATTTTTGTTTAAATTATTAAAATAAATAATTATTAGCATTTAATAAAACATATAAATAACAAATAACAAATTACTTACCCCAAAGTTGCTCCGCTGTCGCTCGATGCCTCCCAGGCCTCCTCCTCCCCTTCCTCTCAGATTCCTTGCACTCAGATTCACTCGCGAAAACACGTTTTAATCATGCGCGACACTTTGTATTCCCGATATTAATCACTTACAAATTTTATTTTACTTTTATTTTTATTAAAGAATAACAAGTACGAACGCACCGACACTTGTGAGTCTCGCAAATCAATAGACGAATCTGAAACAAGAAATTTTAATGAACTGTCAATGTACAGATATCAAATTTAGATAACATGATTGAAATATTAAACAAGAAATAATTATATATTTGTAATTATTTATTAATATATTTATTAACATTATATGTTATATAATAACGCGTTCAATCAAGAAAATCATAGGTCTCGCAAGGTATCAATATACCAATTTCTAATTCTTATTTCTTATCATTTTGATTTATATTGTATATTGAATCCGTCGTCCCGATAAATTTACGTAACCATTTATCATGGAATTTAATCGCATGTGGTTTGGAAATCGCTAAAGAATCTGTTCAGGAACTGATCGCGTAAATGCATTAAATAATCTTATGTACGCACTGTATACAAAAAAATCACTGAAGCGCCGTGTGTCAGCATCTACGAAATATTTAATGTATTGCCAAAATAAATTTATGTGAAATATTCCCTTCCTCGGTTTTTCTAACTAATTATTATATCGATATCACGACACTTTTCTTATTTACTTTTTTACTAGATGACTCGATTCGGAACGCAGCGACTTGTTACTCTGTATTCAATTTTAAAACGACAGGTAAATTTTCTTCAAATCGATGACACGGACAAAGTCATATAAAATCCAAACAAGTAAACAAACAGTCGCTAAATGTCATAACTGAAACTTGTAATTGCTCCTCATCACTTCATTCCTATTTGAAATTAATAAGTCGCGTGATATATTTACTACAAGCAATTGTCCATGCGTTTTGTATAAGCTTACAAATTTTGTAGATTAATTATTCGCGTATGCCGATTTGCTGATAATTGTAATTATTCGCAAAGATTGCGTCTTCTCACTTTACTTGCCACGATCGTGAGAGGAAATGCGAGGACATGCGGAGCGGCTCATGCCGCTGCTAACCGACTTGAGCGTCGCCGCGCGAATAATAATATTCTGATCTTGCATATGTGCCGCGGTAGGTATCGCGAAGGAAACTGTCGATACAAATAAGTTTTACCTGTTTATTAATATGAAGTAAATGTACGCAAGATACAAAATATTCTATATATTGCAAATTGATCTCGATGAATGAGATAATATCATAAATTTAACGCACATTTATATGAAGAATAAAATCTGCTTCATTTTAATCGAATAAGTATTTATGTAAATTAATTTACTATTATATATTACTTTCTGCTAAATTATTACTTTTTGCTATATTTCAAAAAGTATAAAATTGTGATTTTAATGAATCAAGAAAGAAATTATTGCAAGAAATATAGTGATTCAGCTTGATTTGCTGATTCATTATGCAATCATATTTCTCGCAAAAAATTTAGAAAAAATAAAAATGATAAATTGATTTCTATTTTTTGATTACACGAAACAAAAAAAAAACTTTAGTCTTCAGAAATTTAAATCTTATATTACACTTAACAATCCTTTTTTAAAAGAAATTATAAATCTATTATTCAAATTTGAATGAATAAATAATTTCTTCAAAATAAAAGAATTAAGTAATGTAACAATTAAAATTATTATTAAATAAGCTATTAATAAATCAATCTATCTTTACAGATAAAATCTTTATACGCTAAAATGTGACAGGTACATAAAAGAAATTAAAAATTATTAAATATACAGAAATCAATACTTAAATTTTGAAAAATCGATAACAAATCACAGATAGACAAGTATATAATTACATTTATAAATCTAAGCACATATATTTTATGCAATACCATTGCCAATTTTATTTCAAAAATTGTGACTTCAATATTTTCATATTATATAAGATTTTCATTTCTAATTAATTTCCAGTATATATTATTAAAATATTATATTCTATGTTTAGAGAATATATTCCCTATTTATGATTAAAATAATTTTAAAAAAATTATAGTGTATCGTGTTCCCTAAAATTCTTCGTTAAAATTATTAAATATCACAAAAATTACTTTTCGAAAATTTCCATTTAAGACCGACAAATAATTGCTGCACAATTTGCATGAGTTGGAAATTGTAAAAATTCAATACAATATTACATACACAATATTATTAAGCACCAAAATCCTCTTTAGCCTTCTTCGCTTATAAAATTGTGAAATTCTTTTCGATTTAATATTATATTAATTAAAAATAAAGCGCAATAGGTGACACAAATATTCAAGATCGTAAATAAGAGTTTGTGACAGATTTGCAAGATTCCGTGACGTCGTTGCAACTCGCGGCATTCTTAAACTCTCATATGGTAAAGACGGTTTTCCACGGTGGCAATATCGGATCCAATATTGCGGCAATAAATGGCCGGAGTATTATGTATCGGCCTAATAACGATCGTAATAAACTTACGAGTTACTTTATGAGATAACCCGACCGCTTGTAGATGGCTTCGACTGCCGCGCCAGGTGACGCGTGCCGTAAAAATTTCGTCAATTTTATTCCGTATCTTTAAAGCCCTTCTACAAGGCCTCGAGGCGCGTTTTTACTCGCGAGCAAATCACGTCGACGTATCGAAATTGAACTACAGGTGAAGAAATGGTCGTTTCTTCGATGATCTTGGTGATTGTGCGGCACGTTCCATCGTGCGCTCTGTCAAGCGCGAAGCACGTGATTCAATTTCGCAAAGTTCATGACAATACGAATGATAGAGAAGATAAATCGATGTAGTAAGCAAAGAAGATAAATCGGTGTAGTGAGCGAAGAGCGTTCGAAGAACAAAATAGATAACCAGAATCATTTATCTAGAAATTCATTTATCTAGACTTTTTAAACTTTTTTATCTAAACTCTTTAATGATAATATGTACACGGAAAGAACGATTTTGCTAAAATATCTAAAATTTTAGCTAAATAAATATTTGAAAATAATTTTGTCAGACTACCAAAACAATTATATAGAACACTCAAGCATAAAGTGCAATGTTGCAAAAAGTTTTGACATTCTGGCAACCAGCTGGAACCTAATAATTATTTTGATGATCTAATTTAATTGTTTTTAGATCTGTATCTAGCTAACTACTTTAAAAAATATGTATTACGTGTGTTGCATGAATGATATATTCTAAATTTAAAAAATAGCAATTTAATATAATTATGAAATAAATGTTTTGTCAAAAATGAAAAACTATTAATTCCATAGCTATATTAACAATCATTTAAGTGTCATCATTACGAGGTTCTTAACGAAAGTTCCGAATGTTAATGCGTGAAAAAAACACACTTCTACACCGAGGGTTCAGAAACGAGCGTGAAGGATTTCTTGTTTTGACGTAGCCGATTTAGACTCGCGGCTGAGATTAAACTGTTTACGGTTAAAACTGCTGCGAATTATATGCGTCCGCTTTAATCCGTGATTTATGGCTGTAGAGATCGCAAGAGGGGTGAATTTGTCCCTGATCGCAATCTCCGTGGAGAATGTAACTGTGAACAGAGGGTGGCTCACGTGCACCCCTTGACTACTATTGGCTCATCCTATATCGTTTGATTATACTCTAAGATCGTATTCCGTCTCGCTAAATATACCGAAAGTTCTATATGTATTCTTTTTTATATATATCTTTCTTTATATCACAGACATTCGAAATAAAATATGTAATTGTAGGGATTTAACTATCTAAAGATTCAAAAATATTTCAGCCACAGTCGTTGGAGTTCCAAAATTGAAACATTATAATATTTATATTTAATAAAAATTACAAGAATCCAACCTGCAGGTTGAATATTTCCGAAGTTTAAAAATTAAATATAAAATAAATCTATAAAATTATACATTAAGATTCAAGAATTTAAAGAGAAATTGAGATATTCTGAAAATTTAGAAATTTCCAAGAGATATACAAATTAATAATTTTTAAAAAATGATAAATTAAATGTGAGAGAAATAACCGCGTGTAAATGACTCTCGCAACTATCTCCGCGTGCATGCGCGGTCGCGTGTACATTGACAGGTATATACCGGGTGAGCGTGGCGCAAGTCGGCCGACGCAATAGAAAACCCGATTTAACGGTAGTAAATCTTCCGATCGTGGGATTTACGATTCGGTAGAAGCGCGAGGGGGAAGGGGTGGGCAGTCGTAACGAATTTAATGAAATCACTCTCGCGATTTTTTTCTCGAGCGCGCGACTGCGCTCTAATCCACGGATTAGAGATCGGATCGACGTGCGTGCAGAATCGAGACTTTATGACGCCCCGTCACTCCATTCGTTCCTAAAGCAAGCTCTATCGCGCGCTATCTCACGGTCGTTTCGATTGTAACACCCCTTAAATGGAATTTGCAGTGATTCTAAGTCTTTACGTTCGAGAGTTAAAGCGCCGTGTACGAGCAGGAAACTAAATCGTTATGAAGTTGCGATAAAACATTTAGAAAGTAAATTAGCTTTCAACAAATTTAATCAGGATTTTATTTTGTGAAATTAAATTCTTAATTTTCATTAAAAGCTAAAATCTTAATCAAACCTTGATCATCTAATAGTGTGTTCAATAACATTTCATTTAACGCAGACGAGACTTCGAATTTTAGAAAATAATTTTCTTTTTATTCGTTTAATTCACATGACACATTTCTTGAAGCGTGTTATTTTTTTGCGCATCCGAATAGTGGCGACTTCCTCGCCTCGCGATTTATAGGTCGATTTGCAGTCCGGCCTTTGAAGCGGATCGCGGCACCGCCAGCACGTCCGCGCTAAACGCGAGGCCCGAGTTAAGAAAACGCGCTGAGAGGCCACCTAAAGTAAATTGATTCAAATTAGTTCCCAATAGCATGTAATAACGTGGGTTCGCGCGGCATCTCTGTACCCTCCCATTTCGCCTTAGATACGTCATTATATCGGCTGCCGCCTAATACTTAGGCCGATAGGTGATATAACGCCAGAATTATTGCCTGCATACCGGGTGAACCATCACGTACGCGCCGCCACGTAACGTATCAGAAATTGCGCCGCGCCGCGATCAAGGGATAGGAAGACAAACGCCGGATTAAACGCGGCCCGAACCGCAACTCGCCCTCGATTCAATTTGTGAGTCGAGGCTCGCATGGGGACGCGCAGAAAAGCTGCAACCGATGCTTCGAAACGCGCGCTCTGAGAGAAGTTTCTGTATCAAAAAATATTCCAAGGAAATTTAAATTAAAATCTCATGTTTCAGAAACATGTCATATGTCCTTTTAATTTTAAAATACAGCACATCCGACTAATTTAGAACACAGCACATAAGTCTGGAAGACCTACGTTTTAAAAAGTCATAACTTTGGGTCCAATCAATATTTTTTTTTAAAATAAAAGTTCAGAGTCTCAGAGAAATGTGACTGAATGGATGGCATGCTGAAAAATGATCTATCGTGAAGGAAAAACTATTAAACAAAAAATAAAAAATCGAAATTGATCGAAATTTTGTATGGTATATCTCCTAGACCCATGCGCTGTGTTCTAGGGTTAAAAGATATAATAATTATCAACTTATTTATACGGATATTGTATATGTGATAAAAAAACGAATCTAAAAGCACGCAGAAAGAAATTGCGTGAATCGCAGAATGGTTTTGTACGAAGTCCCTTTCAGCTATTCCATTTCTGGAGAGATATAATCCCCTATTATTCCCTCTTACTGAATGTAGAAGCGAAGAGATGTTGGCGGGCATGTCGGAACGTTTCGATTATAGGCCTAAGTGGCTATAATAGCTGTCGTCGAGAGGCAAGAAAAAGAAATGAATATTCATGTTACGTCGCTGCGCGTCAATTCGTTCGGGTCCTAAAATTAGTAGACGACACGCTCCGATCTCAACCGACGTCAGATCGTTCGCCGTCAAATCCGACGCTCCGCTGTCGAGCCTTCCTCAAAAGTCCTGTTTCATATTTATATCCGAAACGAAACTTTCGACTCGTTCGATAATTTCCCCGAAGAGATTTGTCGGGCATCACAAGCGTTTTGTTACGATCCGGCACACACCTACGTTACCGCGTTGGCAACCCTTTTAAAACGACCTCGCTCTCCTCGGGCCCCCCTCCTCACCCTCGAGGAATTCGTTTTGCTCTTCTCCGGCTTCCTCGAGACACAAATCATGCTCGAACGGATCCCTCCTGCTCTCAAGAGCGACGAATTCGACCGTCCTCTTTCACGAGGTTTCAACGACTACGCTTATGTGCCTCCGCTGAGCCGTGTCAGTGTTTTCGCTTGGACAATCGCCACATTCGTTCATTATCATACACGTCGCACGCTTCATTAAAAAAATATTTACTGCGATAGACTATACGAGATGTTTGGTAATTTTGGTTACATAAACGAAAAACAATTCGCTACCTGTATGATGCAAACACGATACAAATGTGATGAGAGATCCTCGAATATATAAAAAGAAGTTTAATTTATACGTTTTTCTAAAAATTATTTTTCTGAAATTTGTAAAATAGGAAAAATTATCATAATGAGAATTTAGAAAAAGAGAGATATAAAGTATCATTTCTATTTTTAATATTTACACAACATTCTTTTAAATCTAAAAAGAGAAACTGTAAAACAAAAAAATGTATTTAATGAAAAGTCGATAAATTGCGAGCTGTTCGTATAATTAATTACCAAGACTAATTATAATTTCCTTTAATGTTTCTCACCGCTTTCGAAAGTTATTTTTCATCTCTATAGTCCTCTGTCTTGTCAAGGAACAGAAAAAAAATACATAAATACACGTCATGCGCGCGTTGAATGTATCAGGAGAAATTTTTCCGGAATGGGTTCTATCATTTTTCGTGGATTAATTTCTTCTACCGTTCACGAGGCTCGCGTCGAAGAGTCGAATCGCCTTAATCTTATTCAGGTTGCTTCCAGGGAAGCGAGCGGCCGGAATTAGTGTTTTCATTGCGTGGCGGCCACTCGAGAGCTCTCGCTCTCGTGGCTCTAAACGGCAGCGCGAGTGTTTCGGATCCACTCGAGTTATGGCCGCCACCTCCTCTTCAAATATCGAGAACACCCTCGACCCGCGGCCAACTGGGCCCCGGAAAACACATTTCGTGAGCACGACAATGGCCGGCGACGATTATACGGTAGCGCTGAAAACAACATTAGCGTCCGCTCGAGGAGAAACGGCCGCTTCTTCGCCGGATCGCTGACAAACGATGACGCGACGAATCCTCCTCGTCTGGTTCAAAAAGTAGGCAGAGAGAGTAAACACTCTCTCTGTGAAAGGATGTAATTTTTGCTCAAGCATCTCGAACAATGGCATCGAATGGTCGGTTGACTCGTCACAGCGTTTTATTAATGAGTGATCACCTTATTATAGTCCAAGCTACTTCTCTTTTTTATATAGAGACGGAAGTTGTATATATTATTTTATCGAATCGATAATCCATCTTCAATAATCAGTAACCGATGTCTAAAAGTTTGGAAAGAATGGTTTTGCTGAAATGTTTAAGAGTTTAGCTTCGGATCTAAAAATAATTTTGTTTAAACCATCAAAATAATTATGCAGGACGTTCAAATTGAATGTTAAAATTTTTTGGACCATTGTCATCAAACACTTGAGCATTCTACATAATTATTTTGATCCAATTTTACTTTTAGATATCTAGCTAAATTTTTAGATACTTCAGCAAAACTATTCTTTCCATGTACAAAATAAATCTCTGATCAACCTCTTAATTTTTATTTTTCGCTCGAACAAAGAAAGCATTGATTTTTTTCTATTTGCACGGCAGAGAAATGCTCAAAAGTGCGCTCGTCGGTTAAGTAATTTTGAACACATCTCAACTGGAGATACTAAGACATTCCGCCGAAACGAAACGAAACGTTAAGAACGCGAACGCGACTTTTCCATGATTCCTGCTGCGCAGACTGGAGAACGTCGAAATGTAGCATTTAATGTATGCGGACTTCCAGTCCGCCTCGCTCGTCAGCGTCCGGCCGAGTTGAAATCCGGGCCGAGAGACCTCCAAAGCGTATCCGATCCCTCGGCACTACGGTGATCCGTGAAACATCTTGTTAGCTCTGTATAAACGGATGAAGAACAGGCCTCATATAGGGTGGATCACACACATAACTGCCCGCTATCTATTTTATTGTCACGGGATCCGTGACGCACCCGATGACTCCGGCGCGGCGCGGCGCGTAGCCGCTGCTGGTTGGCTCTCTCGTCGGGAAAAAAATCGCCTCACCTCGCAACATATTTTAAGCACGCCGAGAGATTTATGTCCCCGATCTCTCCGAGGATGAGAGACAGAGAGTCGGAGAGTCCGCTACCGTGTTGCAGCGCCCGTCTTTTGAATAGCGGAGTAATACTAACGCCGTCGCACCGGCCGCTATCTGTCCCGCTCCGAATGCGACGTCGTGTATTTAAAATTTAAATCCTCGCGTGACTCTTTAATTTCTCCCTTACTCTCTTTCTCGTGGCTTCGATAAATTTATGGAATGAATAAGCAGTAAATTTATAGCGATAATGATAGTAATATGATTGGGCATAGGATCGCTATAGTAGGAACGACTTTACATCACAATAGATACAAAGATTTAGTGGCACTCAACCAATTTTCGAAGTAATTTTTTACAACACGCCATTGACACGGAAAGAACGATTTTGCTGAGGGATCTAAACTTTTGTTAGATACAGATAAGGAATAATTTTGTTGGAACCTTAATGAGCAGTGCTGCAAAAAAATGTTGAACGTTTAGCGACTGGTTTGAGCATTCTACATAATTATTTCGATAGTTCGACAAAATTACTTTTCTGACCTGATCGAGCTAAAATTTTGGTTCTTTCCGTGTAAAACTTCGTCATATATTCCTAAATCATTATTTTTTACGTATTTATTATTATTTTAAAACATAACATGTGATAACTTTTTTCTTGATATCGCAAAGTTATATTTGAATTCGAAGTGTCTATCGATCAGTATTTCGTCGACGCTTCGGAAGCCGCTATTCCGAGTGGCATGAACGAGTCCCGACTCGTTTCTGCATACAGCCGGCGAAGGAACGTCCCGCTGACCGTCCTATCTCATTAGCGATCGCATGTTCGTTCCCATGATCGCCGCTGACGCTGAAACGTGGCATCTTCGTGCCATTAGATAAAATGCTACGTACCTAGGGATCATCAACATCATTATCAACGTAGTCATCGACCGGGTGGCGCTAGCGTGTATAATCTCGGTACATCGGTTTATCAGAGCGCGTCTTTCTTCTCTGAAAGGAGGGCCTTTTTCTGGTGCGCTATCTGCGCGCCGTATCGCGCACTCCGCTTCTCGCTGTTGCGGCACAAAGAGTTAAATCCCGTATCCGGCGGACTCATTGTTTGACGCGAGAATCCGCCAACACCGCCCAAGACGATCGTATTAACAATAGTTACGCGGATACATAGTTCGCCGTCAGAGTAATTGATCACAACACCGACATCCGGTCTCTGTGACTGTCGCGATCTATTGAGATCAATCGCGATATGTCCTAATGTAAAAGTACTTTCTCTCCGGTAGCTGAGTTTCAGACGACGATGTAAAGAATATTTTATAGCTAAGTTGCTGTAGACGGACGCTTCTGGATACAGATACGCGTATCTTACACTTAAACAGAGAGAAAGATATACCTGCCTTCCGCCTGATATTACATGATCGCGAGGAAACCGGGATACTCCACGTCGTAATGGATACCGAGATCCTGATGAAAAGAGCAATCTCTCCTCCCCCCCTCTCTCACTCCTCACACCTTTCAATTTATCAAAGAAAAAGAGAAAAAAAGAAAAGGAAGGAATCGGTATCCCCGGGTGTGCCGGCGCGAAAGCTCCGGCCTATTAGAATACGTCAGGCTCTCTTCAAGGTAACGTCCTGTCATTTTTTTTCTCCCGTGGCCGCTATCGGATCCGTGGATCGGTGCATTCGGTTCAGCAATCCACCCTCCCTTCCGCCTCGTCCCCAACGGCCCTCCCCGTTTGCCCTCATCGCGCTCGCGAGCCGCTGGTAGCTCCGGCGCGCCGCGGAGATGTGCGCGGGCGCGCGTACACGTGTACACGCACACGCGCACGAGGGTGGGCTGACGAGTGGCAGGTTGTACCCGGAATACCCACCGCGGTGCCTCGCTCAGTGGGGTCTCTCCTCTCTTATTCTAAGTGCTGGCGAGCCCGAGAGAAGAAAAGAGGAGACCGTGAGGCGAGCCGATGTTATCTTCTCTCCCGGTTGGAGAGGGATAAAAGCTTAAAGGCTGCAGCCAACTACGATGATACCACCAGTATACGAGAGTGTCAGGACGCTTGAAGCCTCGAAGAGGTCTGCAACGAATGCGTGGTACGAATGAACGAGGGGAAGAGGTCCGGAGCACGCGGTAAAGGTAAGAGGACGAGAGGGAAGAGTGACAGAGAGAGAGAGAGAATGACTTTAAAGAAAGATCCGAGGGGGTGCGCGCGGAGGACAGATCGGAATGCGGTGACCAGCAGGCAGTGAAGAAGGCTTCGTATAGGGGGGAAGGAGGTAAACTGATGAACCAAGATAGACAGAGAAAGTGAGAGAGAGAAAGAGATTCGATAAGATGGAGAAGAAGTGGACTAACCTTGCACGGCCAACACCGGGGGACAGTGACGTACCCCCCGCGGAGGAACGCGCCAACCATATACATACTTACTCGCTTATGGTTGCGCGGGAGCGGAGTCTCGATCGCGGGAACGGCAATCGCGGGGACAGCTACTCTGGTCCCCCCCGCGCCCGCCCATTTGGCGTTCAACAACGCGTAGACGACGCTATCACGCTGACCGGACATTGTGAATCGGCCGGACGTGACGCGATCGTGCGAAACGATGAACGGCGAAGAGAGAGGACCCCACGATTCTCTCTGACAGCGATATCGCTGTCATTTCTCGTTTAACTTTCTAACCGTCTTGAATATTTCATTGTAATTTTTCATTGTATTCTTCATTTTAGAATAGAAATCATAAATATTGCAAAATTGCGAAGAGATGCCAAGAGCTTATGGTATAATAAAAATAGCGAGTATGATTAAAGAGTTAATTATTTATTACCGAGGTTATTCAACTATGTGAGAAATAAGATTAAATTTAAATCTCTCTCCCTAAATATTATTAACTTAAATTAATATAATAATTAATAATAAATTAATAGTATTAACAAATCATTTTTCATTAATGCGCGTTTTAAATCACTTTAATATAACTTCTACACGCATTTTTCTTATTACTTTATATATTGTAGAAAACTTGATTATCATAACAATGGAAGATAATCGATTCTCCTTAAAATCCGAATGCATAACTCCAATGTTGAATCGAAGTATAGTGATTCCTTTATTCGCGTTGTCGGCAAGCTTCGTTTGATCAGACATTAAAATAAATTTATTGTCTACAGAAAGAACAGACGCCGGAATGCCATTGATGCCATTAAAGCCGCCGCGTCGAGTAATTTAACTGTCTCGTTGACATAAATTAAACCCACGTTACATGTATCATTATGAAGTAACCGAAGCTTATTGTACGCGTGTCGCCGTTTAATGTCATCATAATCATATATTTGTCACTCTAATCAACTCCGCCTCTCTATCGCGTTAACTTCCCCACTCTCTTTTATAATTTTGTAAAATCGTAAATTATTTCATAAAGGGAGAATGTATATAAATATTATAATACAATCATAAGCATAATCGTAAACAATGTGAGTAAACAATAAGTTATAAAAACCTATTCTTCGCGTTAATCAGATAAAAATATGGAAACGAGTATGCGGATCCAAGAATACACGAATGGATGAAAGGAACAGTAGCGAGGCGTTGAACGATCGAAAAGCTGGAAATTACGGAGGGGCCGATGTTCGTTGAGCTAATTAACGTCGTTGACCGGTCGATCTCCATCCGAGAGATTTATCGAGGCTCGGCCGCGCCGTCTTAACTTATTAAGTTCACTTGACCTCGCGTACGCTCGATCGATCGATCGATCGATCGATCGTTCGTTCCGCAGACCGATCAACGAGCCGTGAAATGATGACGATAATACAAATAGCTGGTGGTAAGAATTGTCGGCGGGGGCGGTAGATAACGAGGATGATGACAGCAACGATGATTTAGTGCCGCGCGCAAGTTAATGGCCCGAGAGGCCCGAGGAGCCTCGGACGTTATTCTTCGGGGCCATTCACAACACTCGCCGGGGCCCTACGCTCATCATGCGGACCCCCCGCGGATTCCGCACGGAGCTTAACCCCAACGTGCCAATTCATTTCACCTCGCGCCGGCGTTAGGTCTGGTTTATGGTAGCATTTACAATTATAATCGGCCCGTTCGGTCGCGATGAATGAGAAATAAAAAGCCACGGATGGAAAAGAGACGCACGGAAGATACGAAAACGGAGGTGAACGGCGGTAAAAAAAGAGGAGAATCCCTGGTAGAGGAGGAGGATCTTCTCTCGGACTCCACGGCACCTCCATTTCATCGCGAATACCGGAGAGGAAAGTTATCGTCATCGCTTTCGTGCTGCGGCAATAACTATTACTTATTCCGCGTGGGGCGAGCCAATAGCGACTGCGTTTAAGTATCAACAATTTTGGAGAGATGAGTAGCGTGATAAATAAAAAAAAAAATACGTGGCGATGCGAGTGGAATTTCGCAGCGCGTCCGAGGAGGCCACGGGGCAGTCGCGTCATCGAATCCGTTATGAAGACGAAAATTATCGCCGATTGCTGTGTCGGGGCAATAACGATCATTCATATAAGAAAGAACCGGCGATCGCGTGTTTCTAAGGACGACATTGTCAGCCCTTTGCACTCAGGGCCCATATCCACTCGAGCCAAGTGATGTGAAATGAGAATATCCTCCAGAGGTTCTCCCCCTGCGAATGGTGAACGTTCCAAGAGCTTTCTCGGAATATTTTGGAGATATTTCCCGAAAATGAGAATATTTAAAGAGCGTTCTCTGAAACTGAAGATATTCTAAGAACGTTCCTAAAAAGTGCTATTTTATCATGACATTATCTAACTTAATGAGAGATTATTTTGGGAATATTCTACGAAACACTGACAACACGTTGCAAGAGTATTTTCTGACATAAGATAATTCTTATTATCACAATTAGTTTCTCAATACTTGTTGCAATTCGACATTGATCTATAATATAATAAACACGCGCCTATAATAATAAAAAAATTATTTCTGGACAAGAAAAATTCTTCCTGGATAATAAAAATGGGAGATAAGCAGCATGTACTTTCACTTGGACGCATATAATGCCGGATTAAGGACACATCCACATGATTATCCCTTCTAGGAAAAAGATGATTGTCTCGGTGACGGAATCCATGATAGAAAATATATTGCCCATCGCGGGCCATCCATTTCACCAATCAATTCTTCGATTGCGTTTCGACTGCGCCCGATTACGATCTACCTTCGTGGACGTGACACCTCCGACGGATCCCGAGGAAAAAAAAAAGGTAGGCCGCGGATCAAAAGGGGGTACGGGAGAAAGAGGAGATTCTCCTCGGGAATCAACGGGCCCCGGGGTCAGGGACAGTGTGTGAAAAGGTTTCAGGCAGCAGGTGTCTTCGGGCGCGGAGAGATGAAAATCTCGCGTCGGTATTTATCACCCGAAAAACCTCGGCCACGCCCATACTTCGCTGGTCACAAATCAATCAATGAAGAGAGGACGCCTTTGCCGAAGAAGATGTAGGTTGAGCGGCTTTTATTGGATATGATCTATCGATTTATGCGTAAGCTAAGTAGAAGGACGCCAAAAAGACATTGACGAAATACGGTTTAATTCTTTCGATGTCAATCTTAACAGTCAGCAATTTTCCTCTTGCCGATTAAATTATCTTAATTTTTTTTTCGCTTTTTTAGAAGATAGAACTTTTGTGTGATTTTAGAATCTTCTATATATATATATATATATATATATATATATATATATATATTTGACAAAATAATTAATTTAAAATTAAAAAAACTCAATTGCCAAAGAATATAGATTGTTGGATCAATCTTTATAAGACACATTTAAAATTAATTGATGTAATAAATTAATAGAGATAATAAATTTTATAAAAATGACACTTATATATAGTAATATGAATAGTAAATTATGTAAGGGTCCACTTAGCTGTTAGTGGTCCGCTTCAAAACATATATAAAATATGACGAATTAATTAAAAGTTATGGCTGATGGAGAAATTAATTACACTCACGAAAAAGTCGCCATGTATCCACGAGAGTGTACTTTTATAATATCCTTTTAGCGTGGCAGTAAAAAAAAGATAGAGGACCTGTTGAGGATTGTTAATAGCCGGCGCGAGAGGAAAAGAGGAAAATATTGTTCCGACAAGCCTTGGTGGAGGTAACCGGGGCAAGTTTAATCGTGGCAACGATCGTGAATCGAGAAACGAGCGAATCGAATCGTCGTGCCCAATCGGCCTTTGTATACAGCCCACAGGTTGACTCATTTGTCGTGTTAATAATTATAAGAAGGTGTGACCCCTCACTCGCTACACCTACGGACAGCCATATTTATGAATCTCAAGTGAACCCAGGCCCAGGTATTCCCAACTTGCGTCATCAATATTTTTGCTTCAGCATTATCATTAATTTTACCTTCTCATTCTTAATTTTTAATTATGATATTATTACGAGGTCTACGTCAATACACCAATTTTTATACTCATTACTTCATTTTTACTTTTATAAATAAATACATTTTTCAACGTTACTTTTTTTACTTTTTTCTTTTTAATTAATTTCTTTTAATAATATTAAAAATATATTTTTAATGATATTATTCTAAATGTATACAGGATTTAAGCCAAGATAAATATTAAATCAAGTTGGGCATCTCTGCCTTCGAGATACATATACCGGGCGTCTGGGAACCGCGGGGGGCAACGTAAACTAACCGCCGGTTAATTATTGTCCTCTCGCTCGGCGGGTCCAGGATTCCCCTCCACAAGTGATTCGCGCCTCCCCCTCCTCTTCGACAGGGCCTCACACGGGTACAGTGGCACAGTGGCTGCACCGCGACGGTAGAGGCGGGATATGGCCGAAACGATGAAGGGGGAAGAGAGACGGGGGCCAGAGGGGGAGTCGTCAGGGAACTCGAGGACTCCCGAAGGCCCGCTAAAAACCAGAACTACCGTGGTAGCATTCAATTAGCCTCACGGCATGTGAAATATTATTGTCCGCCTCGCTTCATACACTCGATTTTTAAAAGGGGAGAAAGAAAGGCATTACGGCGACCTCCTAACATATTTCACAACTGAATCATCCCTCCCCTTCGGCCCTCTCTCGCCTCCCGCCCTTTCTCTCTGCTCGGCCATCGTTGCTCGACCACCGAGAAGCTCTTCGCGGGCAATCGTCCTGCGATTTTTGCCACCCGGTTTTGCGTGTTTTTGTTCTTTTCGAGTTTCGCGCGCGGAAATCCGAGAGGAGCGAGCATTCAACCGAATGCAGTTTCTTGCATTTCGTGGTTGAGTGGCTGTGACTGACTGTTTTTGTATTATAAAACAAGATGCAATTGAGAACAGCTCATAAATGTACGTCTATAAAAGAGCTAAAGATGCAGGCACGCTCTATCTAATTTCGTATATCGTAATTAAGTTTATTTGATTTTTTTTACCTTAACGTTTAACCGAGAAAAAAAGGGTCTCAGAAGTTCAGAAAACAACATATGCCATTTTGAAATGTAAAAAATGCGCTAAAATGTCGATAATTAACTCTGCCGATTCTGAATAAATTTTCTTTTTGATTTTTGCGTTTTTCGATATTGAAAGTTGTATTTTATTTTAAAATTTGAATAATAGAAATTTCTGAAGCCCGAACTGTCCGATTATGTAGCTAATGCTTTCTATCCAGTTAAAGGTTAAACACAATAAATAATAGATGTACGTTAGTGACAAAATGTTATAAAAATATAAAATTTCACAGATTATTATTAATTTACAAAGTGGATTTAAAGCATATTATTTTCTTATATTAGAAAAAGATACAATTAATATAAAAAATATACACACGTGTATATATATATATTTAAATTATTAATTATTAACTAATAGCCTAATGGTAACTCAAAATGCATACAGCGCGCGCGAAATAGTAGTTTAAACAATTTCAAAGATTTAGGATTTTACATTGTATATATAATATATTTTATATACACATATAAAATTATATACATAAATATTTTATATATATACATGTATATATATAAAATGTATATATAATAAATGTATATATACATTTTATCACACACATACATTTAACTGTAAAAATAATTTTTTAAAAATATAGATAAAAGCGGGAAAATTTAAATAATTAATATTTTGTAGAAGTAAACATGTCTGTTATATTATATATAAAGTTCTTTTAAATGTCTAAAGATTAGCAAACATTATTGGAGTAATAGCGATTTCTCTGCTCAAAATCAACGTAACTAACTGATGGAAAGACACAGATTTCCAATGTTCTTAATCGTGGGAAACGACAATTTCCTCGATCTCATTGTTTCTACTCACAATGAGAGGGAACGCGGCGGATAATGTCGCAATACTATTCGTAACGCGATGCGCGTGTCGCAATCGCTCTGCGTGAAAGTCTTCCGAACTGAAAAGGCCAAATTTGATTGGTTTCGATTTGTCTTACACCAAACGATCGATATAATGTCCGAGCAATTGCGGCTTTCAAGTATTCGATCATGGAATCCTCGTACTCAAAAAATTGTGGTATTTTAAGACTCCCGTAATTTATTGTTTGTTTGATCATATTTGTGAAATACGGAATTCACAGGATTTTACATCCTTGGATTTTCGAGTGCAGCAAGTATGTTTTAAGTTAGAGTATCTTTTGTATATATATATTTAAAAAAAAAATCTTTAGAAACATAATTTAAAAAATATCATAATACTTATTTTACTATTGCTGGCAAAACTTGCTAATGACGCTAATTATTAAATTATTTAATAGGAGTTCGATTCGACATACGAATACGTGGCGATATGTAAAGTGATATTCGTCGATGAAATTCTGCACTGTACGAGCCGTAACAATTACGCTAATGCAGCCGCTATAATTGAAACGATCAATTCCCAGCAGTCCTTTCCAAATGCGAGCTAAGCGCGCCAGTCACGAACGAGATAATAGCAAACCGCAAATTTTCTTAATGACAGACTTCTTATTCGACATAAAGGAGCCGGCAATTAACTGTGCATGATAAATAGACGCAAATAAACCGTGTGCAAAATCATTCAATAAAGGAAACACGTGAGGTAATTTAGAATTGCTCTCAGTACAGGGTCAATTGGAATAATTATGGCAGTGGAATAAACGTAATATAACAATTTTGCAGAATCAGAATAGGCAATTGTTAATATCGATAATTAGTAAATAAAAAAACATTTATTTTCTTTGAAAAAATTTTTTGAAAGACAAGTCGTTATAATTTTTCATTGTAATAACTTACAATTATTATACACAATAATTGTGATTGATTTTATTCACATAATTTTTCATGATAAATTTCACACAGTATCATATAAAATAAATTAATACATATTTTGATAAATCCCTTCGAAGAAAAGCTTTTTAAAATATATTTTAAGAACAAGAAGTTGAAATTTAATTTTCTTGACAATGCCTTGAATTGTTTTAGAATTGTGTGCAAGAAAAATGTGGACTGACATATCTTGAAACTAAAAATCAGATATCTTTCTTAAATTATATCTGCGAATTTATAAAATGATACTGTACATATTATCATATTAAATATCTCAAATAAGTTAAGTCGTCTATATATTTCCGTTGACTTCCGGTGGAATATCAGAAACGCGAGATGGTAGATGATGGACTAACCGACTAACTAGGAGTAATTAATAAGCTCCCGGGTAGACATCCATAATCCAAATGGCGGTTCCCTAACTTCATATGAGTTAAAGACGACCCGGTTGAATTAATTAGCGCGCACATCGTGAATCCCGAAGTGGAGATAATTAATTTTTAAGCCTAACCACGTTAATTGATAGGAATTGCGGCCCGCATACACGCGAGCCTTTCGATCGTCCTCTAATATGCATGCGGCAGGATTGAATTGCGAGATCGTCGATAAAGATAACACACAGCATTTTACATTATTTAAAGAATTAAATAAATTACATCCATTTATAAAATAATATAGAAGTTCATGCACCTGATTATTTCATAATTAAATCAAAATAATATTCGTTGAAATTAAAACGTTAATTATTATGAAGAGACAAGGAACAAGAGGCATGAATCGCGTTCTACTACTAAAATTCATAAATCTCATTTGATGATTTAGCAAAGCTCAATAATTTTCGACACATGCCCTCCAATCAAATTTTGTTTTTCATCTGCCCGTATAACGACTCGTAATTCTTCCTGGAAAAGAAGTAAAACCAACATATGGGTTTGACAGGCCCGGGATCGTTTGTTCCATGGTTTGTTCCACAGCTTGACGTAAAAAACGACGATTCACGCAGCTCGTCGACAGAGTCAGACCTGCCTATCGCTCCATCGGAAGATACGAACGCCCAGGATGATATTCCAACATCTTTTCGTTAAAATGCGCGTGGAAGGTTAACGATAAGAGTGCTGCCATCTGCTAGGTCTTAGCCACCCTGGAGGAAGTGAGAGCAGGCGCAAAGTGTACGGCTTGCACGAAGAGGATCCAGAATCGCAGAATCGGCGACGAGAGTCGACCGAGATGGTAAGAAGTCGTTACGATGGCGATGGCGGAGAAAGCAGAGAAACTAGGAGGTGAGAGGAGGAAAAGGAGGCGGTGGAGGCAACGTTGAAGAGCAAGAGGAGGGAGAGGATGAGGCGTGTAATACGGTGCCTCTCCTTGCCGTCGACTTGTCCGCCAGATCGATTCGTTGGCGGAAACGTCGGTCTCGAGAATTTCACGGGGATTACCACACTCGAACGATTCTGCAATTCTCTCTCGCCCTCTCGCCGCGCAATAACGTTTTTGAGCCGAGAATTTCGCGTTGCGTTCGAGCGCGAAGAAAAATGGGTTGGACGGATGACGCGATTATTGACGAGTATGGCAGGCAAACGCACTTTTCGTCTATAATTTTATCATTGATAAATTATCATTTGTCGAAGTTTTTTCTAATCGCTCGATGTTTATTCGCCGTGAAATGAAGTTCATCGATGATGTCAAACGAGCTATATTATTTCGAGTAATTATATCTTTATATAAAGATACTCGAGAAAATTACTCGAGATAATATAGCTCGTTTGACATCATCGATGGACTTCTTCATTTCA
>JANQDE010000055.1:984409-1003245 GCA_037157785.1 Cephalotes varians
ATGCAGAAAACCATTACATAAAAAAAGTACAATGGAGATATTTATAGGTAATAACTGGTAATAGCTTCCTTTCTCTTCTCTATTCCATCAGATATCTTTTTCGTCGTCATTTCCTCTGCAAGTTGTACAAACGTGCACTTGCAAGTCAGAAATGTGATCATCTCCGGTGGATTTCTTCAAATGTCAACGTCGGCGATCATGCTGAGATAGTAGCATCCTCCGCCGTCGCATTCGCTCACTCATGTCGAAGGGATTAAATCCTTAAGAACCGGAGGCAGATGGTTTCTACATTACGCATTACCCGTGTTACGTATCGCATCTCGCAGTTTATTCTGCAACGTAATGTGCAGCGTCATGAAAACATTCAGGTAGCATAATGAGTATAAGCCGCGCCAACTCGATATCATCGTCATCTTTTCCACATCAGTACTTAGGCGCTGAAGACACGATCGTCGATGATCGATTCTCGCGAGGCAGACGATCCGCGGGGAATCGGGAGAAAGGGGGAGGACGCAAAAAGCGCGCGATACGGGCTTCTATTCCGACTCGCGTGTATCAGTAGACCCATCTAAATCGTCGGGGAACGCGGTCCGGTTAAGCCGTGCTGGATTGGCGACGGTGCGGGCTTGCGAGCGCAGGGAAGGAAGGAAGAGGAAGAGGAGAATGAGCGGCGGAAAGAGCCGAGTAGAAAGCGACGGATAGTGAGGTGAGGTCTTCGGGTCGCGCGACGGGGATCGGTGGGAAGGGTTGCTCCGGAGATTGGTGGAAGCACCTAGCACGAGGAGCTCGCGACAGGAGCAGCGTTGCCATCGAGTTGTCTGGCTGATTTCCCGCTTCGAGTCGAGCGGAGTCGTCCTTTTAGTGATCCCCAGAGAAACCCGGAGACCAGTGACGAGAAGGGGAGAGAGAGAAGCAGACAGAGAGAGAGAGAGAGGGAACCGTGCGGGTTGAGCGGGCTTGCCGGAAAAGCGGTGGGGTGCGCACGCGAGGGTGCGCGATGCGGGGGCGGGAGTGCCGATGGCGGTCGGTCGGGGGTTGACGGGGGTTGGTGGGAACGAGCGCCGGAGCGTGTAATTGAGTCCCGTGCGCGATCGCTACTTTATCGACCCCCTCATGCCGTCCCCTTCCCGCGTAAACTGCCCCTCGTATCCCGATCCGCCACCCCCGCGACCGATGGAAGCCGGTATTTCACCCCTGTGTGTGAACCCCGTCGCGTCCTCGCCCACTCCGCGTCTTTCTCGCCATCCCGTTGTCCCTCTCCCCAACTCTTCTTCTCGCTCGCGCGTTGAGGGCGTATAGCGTCTCTCTGTATATGTACTTTAGCGTCGATTGCTCGAAAGACGAAAGGTTGAGACGGGCGCCGTCGAGGACGCGCCAGTCAAGTGTGTGTCAGCGTGCCCGAAATTGATGGAAACGAGCTGCCAGTCCTCCGCACATATTCTACGAGATATCAGTACGATGTATCAGATCGACTTGAATATTCTTAACATCGCGATATATCAAATAAATATCCATTTTCAAAATAATCATATTTGTGGACGATACATAATAAATATTTAGAGAATATTTTCAAGATAACACTTCTTGAACTTCCATCATATTTTCTATACATTTTTTTATGTTTGGGAATGGGAAAATTCGTTGTTACCAAAACTGTCGCGAGAATAAGGCGCGGTCGATGTCACACACTCAACATCTTAATCGAAAGAAACATAAGAAACTCTTGTAGCGAAATGCGACGCTATTCTGCTATTTTGCATATCGAATCAACAATCTTTTTCGTATTAGAGATCGCGTTGCCGTTTGAATACAGTGGATCCTGTCGTGTTGCAGGAAATAACGCGATATCACGGTGGCTTTAATACGGCCCCGACCACAATTCGCACGAAAGATAAAACTGCTTCCATGGAGCGTATGCGTGGCAGCCAACTCCGTAGAATCCATGTAGTATCGCTATTATGGACGGGCATATATCAATCCGCGTTCATACATCAGTGCGTTCGGCAAGAGGCTCAAAGTGCATAGTTATGCACCGTTACCATCAGACCGCTCGTTTGTCAAATTTTCAGATCTCTTTGCTGCCCCACTTCCCTCCTCGCGATATCCTACTCGATTTGTCGAGCTTATCTCAGTCCTTGATGAATTGCTGATACGAGTTCAGGTATCAATCAAAAATCTCCGAGCCATGTTTGCAAGTGTACATTGGACATTTAACGTAAGTCATACGATAAGAATGTTTTCTAATCACTGATAAAATATTAAATTACATATATGTATATATATTTTTTGCCGTGATCACCATGTTTCCATCGGGAAGTAAAAAAAAGACTAAAGAGGAGGAGAAAATATTTTTCACGTTATTAATTATATGAATATTTTCTATCCTTCACGGAAAGAACGATTTTGTTGAAGTATCTGAAAATTTAGATATACCGTCTGTCACACAAGAGTCGTCTGCATATCTGCATATCTGAAAGAAAAATTATTATTTTTAAGAAATTTATAGATTGCTTTAAGGTGCATTAAAAAATACTATTATTTATTTATTTAGTATTTATTTAATAATTCCAGTCTCTATTTTTTTCGAGAATTTACTGGCATCGTTTTAGCATATTTTCTGTATATTGTTGCTGTAATAATTGTCACATAGCTCGAACATGGCAACAAAAACTGCTTTAAAGTGAATACATGGTTTCCTTGAAGTTTCTTCTTATTGATAGGCTATTTCAATTGGATTCACTACTGTGCAGGGCACTTCAAAGTCTGAATATCATCTTCGACTTTCCATAAGGGCACAAGTGCGGATCTCTTTTTTTCTTTTGGAGATCACGTATTTCTTGTTATAATAGAAAGTATACTGGCGTCTCTAGCACAAAGCAGTCTGCCTTATTCTTTAACAACTATCACAGCAGTAGAACTTCCTAGTAGTTTTCTCTTATATCAGTGTAACCGACGCTCTTGTGTGACAGATTGTAGATCCGAAAATAATTCTGTCTGTTGGACCGTCAAAATAATTATTAGAACACTTAAACGTTGATAAAAATGTTGCAAAAGTTTTTAACATTCTAGCAACCAGTTTGAACGTCCTACATAATTATTTTGACAGTCCAAACAAAATTATTTTCAGATCTGTTTCTAATTAAATTTTTAGATACTTCAACAAAACTGCTTTTTGCATTTATCTTCGTAAATTGAACGTAAAAAATTCGTGGTAATAAATTATTTTTATATAAAATTTTCTACGTTTCTCTCTCTCTTTCTATCTATCTACCTCTCGTGGTATGAACACCGCGTACAACGTTGAAATAATTTGCATAATACTGGCACATTAAGGAGCAATATGCCAAGACTTATTCGCGGAAATGTTCTCCAATTCTAATGCAAACATGCAACGCGAGCGATGATGCAAACCTGATGGAGGATCAATGATACATCGGGCGCTCTCGCGAATAATTAGCATACTTTTACGTAATGAATACTTACTCGTGTTCTGAGGCATTTCTCATTTCCTGTCCGCAATTACAGTGAAACTATAATGGTGTATTTCGGCGCTTTCTCCTGGGAAATGATCGATCCTTCGAACGGTCATTAACTGATTGGAAAACGTACGTGTTCGTTACATAGCGACCGAGCAACGAAAGGGTTGCGGCAATTTGCAACGAAATTAAATTGATTCAGGGATACATAAGGGAGATGATATGGAGACTTGACATGAAACGTCACGGCTGTATTGCTCCTCTCCTTTTCCCGGCGGAGTCGAGAAGCCATGATTTATTCTGTATCGTATGCTTAACATTACTATGCTTAACCCTTCCATTCCAAACCTATTCTCTTTTTAAATTATAGCGATATTTCCTCTTATTTCTTTTTAAGGATATAATTTAAACGAATAATTTTATAATCGTTTCAAAATTTATAAAAATATTGGTTAAACAAAAGTTCGAAAGAAAATTAATGCAATCTTACAAATAATGAAAAAAAAATGATATCTTACTATAACAAATTTTAAATATTTTTAAATATTTTGATCCACATTTGAAAGAAATGAAATGTGAAAAAGAAAGGAAGAGGGGAGAGAATGCGAAGCGGCAGTCCAGCCACGAAACGTCACGGCTCATTTCTCTTCCGCGTGACAATGGAGGCTCGGAAAAGAGTATTAAAGGTTGGTCGCGGGACGTTAAAACAGAGAGCAGAAAAAACTCGAACCGATTACATGAAAAGAACAGAAGAGAGAGAGAGATTAAACCCTTTAGTCCCGCGAGATCCTTTAAGACGAAAGAGCGGCCGATGCGCATAATAGAGAAATGATTTGATTAAAATGTAAAGGAGGCACGGACCTTCTGTTTGCGCATTTCACGGTTCGCCTGTAAAAAGCACGACGCCACCCGTTAGACAGATGGCAGTCGCCGCACTCAATGGCCTGAGAAATTGGATCGCGTTTTAACTCCCTTACGTTTTCGGGTTCGAGGTGCAGATACCGATGTTGCCTTGCAGCGAGCGGCAACGTGCAGACGAGGGAAATCCCAATTCCGAAGAAACGACGTTTCCTCCCTTCGTATTCGCCCTCTCGCCGTCTTACATGTTTCTCCAAATCGCAACTCGTCGTCCTTATCGAACGCTGTATATCCTACCGAGAGAGACACGCCCCCGTAAAGAACGCAGCTTTGGAAAATGTCGAGAGAACAGTACTTGAATCAATTTGGTATTAAAGCTTCATTTTGCGATTTAAAGGGGATCGTAATAATTTATTATATCGAGCACAGTATTCGCGATTTGAGTCAAATGTCTCATCTGAATGTATGAAATTTTTTTAATTGTTTTTATCTTAAGATAATGTAATAATGCTACATATAAATTGAATAAAATTACAGATTGTTGTCAGTTCGAGAATAATACATACGAAGGATGAGTCAAGTTTAATTGCACCATAACCCGCGGTTAAATGCAATCGTTTGGAAACGATATATGTATATATGGCTATATAAATAAATTCGAGAACGCAATTTACAAATGAACGTCATCTGGATAATACGGCGCGGATGGTAAAAAGAAGAACGCTCGTGTGGCAAATTGTGGCGGGCACGCATGCTTTAAGCTAATCACAGACCACGCGACTAGGAGCAATTTTCGTTATGACGAGCAATTAAAGGGTGGAGTGGGTGGTAATTTCCTATAAATTGTGTCCTACGGCGGCGCTCACGTAACAGAACGTGAACAGAGTAACGCGACCATGTAACCGTGACCGACGATCGACTGCGTCAGATCGACGCGAAAGATCCTCGTGGGAACGACGACTGAAGCATCAGCGTGACAGTCACGGAGATAGTTATAGCGACAGCGATGGCTGTAGCGATAATATTAACGAGCGTGAATGTGGAATAGACAATGATATCGACAATACTAAATGGATTGACAAATAGACAAGATCGCTAGCAGGACTGACAGCGACAATCTTGTCAGTGGTAATGGAGTGGTCGTAATCGGTGATAATAGTAACGATAGCGATACTAGCGTTAACGGTGATGGCGATAGGATGATGACAGAAATAGAGACACGTATTACATTTCTTTGTTTTCGTTAAATAAAATAATCTTTGCATTTGATCTTTGTCCTTTATACGGAGGAATTAAAGAGTTCATCATTGCACTCTGTGATTCTACTCTATAGTTTTCTTTCTCAATGATAAAAATAGCGTCATGATGATCTCAGATACAGATTTGTTATTAATTTAGGAGTTCCAAATGCGATAATGGCAAATAGTAACGACATCGGTGGCAGTAGCGATATCGCTGGCAGTGGTGCGGTCGTGCAAGCCGCACCGTGTCGTTACGCCGCGTCGCATTTAGTGACTGGGATCACGGTAGCGCGCGGATGCTGGGAAGTAGCGGCTTCTCGTATTGTAATCTAATCGAATGGAATATATCGCCCGTTGTTCTCTCGCGCGCGATCCTTCGCCGCTAGCAGGAAGGAAGGAAGAAAATTCGAGAGGACGAGAGGAGAGCGAAGAAGCAAGGACAGGAAGCGGGCGATGAGGAAAGAGGGAGAGACTCCAGCCGTTCGTGTGGGTGGACGATCCGGGTTCTCGGGAGCAGAAGGTGATACGGAGGTCCAGCAGCCCTGGTGGTAGGAGGCAGGACCGTAGGACCGGTGGGAGAAAAGGCGAACCCGAAGAGGGGGCACGGAGAACGGTGGGGGTACCGATGAACCATCGGTGAAATGGACGGACGAGGAGGGTGGATGGGGGGACAAGCCTGGTGGCAGCAATCACCGTGAGTGGGCGACACGTTTCTCGTGGGTTATCAGCCTGATGAGGCACTTCGACCTTCCCTCGCTATCCTCCCCTCTCTCTCTCTCTTCCCTTCGTTCCCTCTGTTTCCCCCCGTGTCCCTCTTTCTTTCTCTCGCTCTCTTTCGAAATCTCCTCGTCTCACGCCGTTGCAAACCGAGGAACGGGAGTTTATCGACGGAACTTTATATCTACACAGCGCGCGTCTCTTTGCGCTCGCTCGAGCTGAGGGGCTCCTAGAAAAATCTAGGACGAATGCTTCCTCGCGAACTTACTCTCTATTTCGCGGTACTGACCCGCACTTCCATGCTTTTGACACTGTCGACACGAGTTACAACATCTATAAATTTACCGAAGTATCTTTTTTAAAGGGAACTGTTGTTCAAATGAATCATCCAAAAACAATAATAAAAAGAATCAAAGAAATTCAAGACTAAATTTCTAAAGGCATTAAAAAATATATTCAAAAAGTCAAGTAATTCTGGAATAATTCTGAAACTGGTAGCTTCAAGTTTTTTCGATATAAAATCAACGCTCAGTTGTTATGAAAAGTATAAGTAACAGACTCTAAAAAAAGTCGTATAATTGAAAACATCAGACACTAATTCAAGAGAGAAATTCTTAGATGCTAGAAGGTTTGTAAAGTATAATAACTGAGTATCACAATAAGAACCTAAGATACTTTAGAAAATCGCAAAGCTAGCATCGTATGTAATCGCGAAGTGCTTTTCTTTTTCAAAGTGGTACCTTGTTTCGCATCGTACGATCGTCGTAGTGAACGATAATCGATTGGAGGACTTTGCTGGACTGGACCACTGCCTCTGTCGCGAGATGAAACATGCTATCGACGCTAAACGTCCGCTTCGGAGTTTCGCCATATGACGTTAGCGATCGAGTGAGCTCACTCGCGGAGGGGCTGGTAATGACGACAAGGGTCGCGGCGACGTTGCCCCCTGCGACATGTGGCAGTGTCGTATAGCTCGAGCCAAAACAATTTGTATTAAAATGAGTGTTGCCTCGCGGCCACCGGCGATTTCGTTAGAAATTGCGAGGAGGAGTTGGAGACACGCTTACACAATACACACAATCGCGTACACGCACGTTTCCCGCAACGTTCCAATAAAGACTTATGTAAATTTCAGTACAGCCAAATCGAAACTGTGTGTGACACGTTCGGTATCAATTAAATTAAGAATATTCATAATCACAAAAATTTAAATTGCAATGTAGATTATAAATGATAAAAGTGAGACGTATTGCAATCTGTTACTACGAAACATCATAAAATAAGTATAAATCAACTTTTGTTTAAGATATTTTACTTTATAATATGTATGCTCTTTTACAATTAATATTTTATATCGAGAGTATTTATAACTAGATTTTAATTTATCGTTAAAGATTATTATTTTGAAAAAACGAATTTGATAATAAAAATTAATTCATTTCAGCCTTTCTCTCATTCTTTATTAAAAAATACTTCAAATCTTCACAAGAATATCTATATAAATGTACTCATAAATAATTAAATCGATACGATTTTCGTATAAATGACGTATTTCCAGTAGTTTTTGTACGTAATGATGATCGTGATATCGAGATGCGTCGACTTAGCGCGTGCGTCCTCCAATCTGTACTGCCTATACATACATGGCTTTACGCGCGGAAACCGCGCGAAGTCGTGAAGCTTTCTTCACGCATGCCTGAGCCGATCGATGCAGCCGCCGCGTTCGACTGCTGTCACCTTACCCGGTATGCTTCTCCTGACAGCTTCAATAAAAATTCTCATGGACTATGCGACATCATACAACGCAAAAAATGGCATTCACCATAAGTCTTAAAAAATTCTTTCGATGTTTTCTCAAGATATATAATATCTTCTATTCAAAATTAGACAAAATAATTAGATTTTTAATCATTAATTCAATCAATATTCGGAATAATCAATTCGATAGAAAGCTAAAAAAGGAGCTCGAAAATCTCCCGAGAATTATTTATGCAAAGCGAAAATGTAGAATCTTTTCTCGATTAGACATTAAAAATTCATTCTTAATTATTAATTTCTTTTCTTTCGATAGAAGTGCGAATTTGAAGAAGATGACGTTTAAAGGCAATTTGACTAAAGCTGATTCTACAATGGCGTAAACGTAGTCGTAAATGGTTGTAAGAATTGATCAATCACAGTCAAATGTGAGGAGAATAATTGATTGGGCAATTCTTACAATTACAATCGGTTACGTTATTGTAGAATCGACTTAACGTTGACACAGTTCCTAATTCATCGCACGAATTATGAGCGATCTGGCAGACACGATAACATCTGACCTCGCGCAACGGCGGGAAAAGCCGCTGTCTGATCTTTCTAAGGCCTGTCGGCTGTTTAAAGAAGACTGTAAAGGGTCGATAGCCGGGCCGCGATTACGAGGCGCACACGAGCAATCGCCGCCGAAAACTGTCCCGACGGTCGAGTGGCTGGCTGGCTTCTGCTACCAGAAGCTTCGGCTACCATGTTCCAACTGATAACGCCGCAGACAAGTGGCACGTGTCGCCGGCGCTTCCTTCAAAATGGCAGACAATGATGCACTTAGCGGAATTGACGTTTAAGATACAGACTAAACCAGACCATGGTTTCTGATAATTCATTTTTAGAATGCACGCGCCGCCATTTCCCCACCCCACCAACAACAATCTTTCGTGTGTAAAAACACAACTGTAATTTGATATCATGGATATCATGTGTGATCCTGTAAAGTGTTTAACTGTATTAATAAAAAAATTAATGGAAAGAAAATATTGCTTTGTCTATAACTGAAATGTAAAAAAAGTTTTAAGACTTTAGAAGAAAGTGAAATTTAATGTTTTGACTTCTAAAACGAATTTTTTTACAGTGTTTTTTTTTAGATTTATATTGAAGCAATAAAAAAACCAAATTTATGCAAGTAAATATTTTACACAATAAGATATTTTGCATTCTAATTATATATATTATAATAAATAACTATATCCTTTTAATGCTAAAGGTTGATTTGCATATCTACCTAGATGTGTATCTACAGAGGTAGATACACAAAAAAATACTTAAAAATTTAGCTAGATACAAATCCGAGAATAATTTTATTTGGAAATCAAAATAATTATATAAGATATTTAAACTTGTCAAAATGTTAAAACTTTTTACAGCATTGTCATCAACGCTTACATTCATAATTGATTGTTATGATAATTGATTGATATCCAACAAAATTATATATTTTCAGATCTGTATTCAGTTGAATTTTTAGATACTTCAGCAAAATCGTTCTTTTCGTATATTTACTGAATTTTTTACCGATTTGAGAGTGACTGCTTTATTCAAATATGCTAGACGATCATACCACAATTCGACATGGAGGACTTTGCTGAACAATCGGATATACCAGCCATCATGATATATCCGATATTATACATCGCGGCGAGATTCTGACCGACAGCGAAAGGGAATATCGCTGTCCTTCGCGAAAATTGTGGCTGATTCTGGAATATTTGAAAAGGGCACATTCGTTCCCGATTTTTACGATGTCCATTCTTTTAGTACTCGAGTGGCCGTGGCCCTTAAAATCCTCCCCGACCGAGGGTCCTCCTGATACCCGGCGAGGGTCCCCCGTGGGAACGTTTTCCACATATTTATACCCTCTTATCTAAACTTTAGATTTTTGGATTGGCCGCGGCGATTTATGATTATCGTATACCCCGTACGCGCCGCGATTTCCTAATATCCGCTATTTTCAAGGTTTCTTTTAAACCTTGCCCTTTCTTCCGTCATATTTCGCCCGTACTCCATACGGGGTTTAACCTTTCTAATTTTTATAAAAGTTTAAATACGACCATAACTCGATTTCCGTATCACTTGTGAAATAATATTATTTCATGCAAATAATTATTTAAAACCATAATTAAGAGATTCATGAATATCATTGAAACTCTAAGAGTATTATGAATCTAAGTCACAAAGCCATTAAATTTACAATGAAAAATTCTGTCTGAAAATCTTACAATTCGTTCATTTCAATTACATAAATAAAACGGTAATATATCATTTTCTATAATAATTAGAAAAATAAAACACTATGATAAATAAAATATTATATTATCTTACTGTTATTATAAATGCAAATTTTGATAATAACTCTAATAACTATTTATATGAATTAATTAAGAAATATGAAATAAATATAGACAAAGACACATGCATACATAGAAAAATATTATATAACTTAATTATAATTTTTCTCATCTTATTTTCAAAAGAGTTAAATTCACGACTGCACGCATGCAAATCGGAATTTGCTTGAACGCGTCTCCTTTATCGTTAGACGCTTCACGCATACGAAGATATCTTGTAGATATCTTAGGCAGATCGCGAGGGCTACATCATCTATCGAAACTGCAATCCTGAATTACCCTGAAGGTTACGAACGACGAAGCGTTCAGACCTCGACATAGGACTCGAGAGACAACGTGGGTGGCAACAATAGCTCTCTCTCGAGCGACCAGATTCTGGTGGCGCGACACGCATTGTACGACCGCGGTTTGAAGGTGATTGATCACCATTGCCGATCGCACGCACACGCGTGTGTCCCGGTCGAACGCTTCCACGCACATGGGCGCGCGCGTAAGAGCGAGCGCGGCTGACAACGAATCGCTCGTCGTCGTCGTCCAGATCTGGATTTTCGATGGGAGAAAACCGCGGGGGGTCCGCACCACTTGAAGGCCCCGATTCTCTGACTGATCGAGAAATAAAAGCGCAGCGACCAAGTGGGCCCTCGAATGGTGGACGCGGGATTCACCGGGACTAATGGAGATTAAATTTTGCCGCAATTTGTAAAGTCCAATCTAGAGTAGTTCTCATATCTCTCTCGAGCCTTATCTAGGCAACTCTTTCATTTTCTTGACAGAGAAAGCAATTCTTACTGTTATTGCAATTATTTTGAGAAATAAAAGTAATTGAGACGTTAATTATACAAATAAGATAAATATTTGAAACATTTTTTATTTATTCATAAAAGTATTATAAATATAAAATTGTTTAGATAAAAATTAATTTAAAGTAAGTATAATTCATAATATTTGTAAATTCGCTTTTTATATTTCATTTCATTAAAATTGATACATGTGGCAAAAATTTGTTTAACTTGTTTTAACTTCAACTTTTGCTTTCTTCGTGAATAAAGTTTCATTTCTATATTGATTTTCTTTTTCTAATATTTTCACTATTATTTTTATTTGATGATCTAATATTTAATTCTATTTGCAAAAATTTTTTTAAATTTTAGAGACTATTTTCTTCATTTTATTTATATGATTTTATCTGCACGAAATACACAAGATATAACTCTCAAGATGTCTCAATCCGAGGGAAAAATATATTTAGAGCGCGTGTCAGAAGAAAAGTCGTTTGACGAAAAGCAGGATGCTTTAAGAGGCGGCTTTCGGAATCCTGTATCGCTCGTGATGCATCACGCAGCATGCGGTTCACCAATGTAATATCGCGTGTCCATTCTGATGCCGGGTGTCTCTCATGCCGCTCGATTTGTCTCAAAACGAGCAAACGTTGCAAATAGGCAACGGGCACAATGTGATGCTTCCAGAAAATGCATACGTGCGACAATTGTTGCGTATTATTACAAAAATATTTTATATTGTAATGTGTACTATTTTGTGTACAATAACATCGTCATTCTATCTTAATTTCATTATATTATTATTTATTATTAGTTTTTTATTTGTAATTTATAGAGAAAAAATTTTTTTCTTTTTCCATTTAATGTAGATTATTAATGCAGAAAAATGTATTGTAACGGATATTTAATACATTTAGTTTAATCGTCATACATTATTATGAGCTATTTGACATATTATTCTATTCTTAAGAAAATAAAAATACTAAATTTATTTAATCGATAGATGTTGTCATATCTAGCAAGTAGTCAATTCAATATACATGGAAAGAACAATTGAATTATTTATAATAAAGTAAATTTTAAAATAAAGTCTAAAAATTTAACCAGATACAGATTCGAAAATAATTTTGTTGGACTGTCAAAATAATTATGTAGGATGCTCAAGTGTAATGGGCAATACTGCAAAAAGTTTTGACATCTAGCTTGAGGGTTCTACAGAGTTATTTTGACGGTCTAACAAAATTATTTTAAGATCTGTATCTAACGAAATTTTTAGATACTTTAGCAAAACCGTTCTTTCCGTGTACGATTCAGTCGTGCCATTTTTCTGTTGAAAGAAGAAATCTGTTTTGCAATCTACATCCAACTTCTTAGCGCATTTTGAACGATAGTTTAGAAGACCGCTCGGATGTTAATTGCCTTTATTGCGCAGGGAGAATTATGAAAAGCGTATGAATAATCCTCGCTCGTGTGCGAAGCGTGAAATTTACGAGCAGTTCCAGTCGTTCGTTAACGGCGCGACCGCGTAAGCGTAAAAGTAAGGCAATTCGGTTCGTTATCGGCCGTGCAGCAGGCAGAGAGATCTAAGGAGATCTTTTCTGCGGTAACGTATGTTCTCGCGACCGCGAGTCTCTGTTCACACAACAAATTTGCACGCAATTCTTCGCTCGCGTGCGTAAGAATAATTACGGTCGGATGTGTACACGCACGTACTCTTGCATGCGTTCATGCAGGAACGTCTTTTCCTGAATGACTCTCTATATCGCGCGAGAATCTTATCCTTTTGACTAAGTAAGTTTTGAGTCTTACTTTAAGTTACATGTGGATTTCATACAGAACAGATTGTGACAGGAAGAAAAGTCTCCAAAGACTTCTTTGAAATTTATTGCAAATAAATATTATTCAAGCGAATATTAGATCCTCAGCTTAATTAATTAAAGATAACGATGAAAATATTTAAAGAATTAATGCAAAAACCAAATTTAATCCAAAGATAATGGCAATAATTCATATAAATATAACGTATTTATCAAATACTTCAACTTATACAAAGGATTATGTATTTAACTCCCTCTTGTGCTTCAAAATTAATTTTATAGAAAATTATAAATTAGTGCTAAAATGCGCAGTAAGTAAAAAAATATCTAAATCAATACACTCTTTAAAAATAACTTGAAAACACAAGAATGAATTATTAATTCATTTACTGAAGTTCCGAAGTTCGCGAAGATTTTTCTCTTCTGATATTTGCAGGCATCGGAGAATTAAAAATGTATACAGGAAGAACGGTTTTCTTGGAAGTATATAAAAATTTAACTAGAGATACAGATCTGAAAATAATTTTATTGGACTATCAAAAATAATTATGTAGGATGCTCCAGATGGTACTTAAAATGTCAAAATTTTTTGCAGCCTTGCTCATTACGCTTGAATTTCCTATATAATTATTTTTATGATCCATAATTATGGTCAAACATTATTTTCAGATTCGCATCTAGTTCAATTTTTAGATAACAACAAAATCGTTAACGATAGGATTGAGTAAGTATTTTACAAGTAGATTCGAATCTGAATCAAATATGTTCGAATCTTTTATGAAAGAGAGAGTACTTTACCAAAAATTTATTTCCTTCAAATAAAAAAATATAAATTATTATATTGTATTTAATATATTATTTTATTATAATTTAAAACTTTCACAAATATAGTAAGAAATATAACACAAAGTATTTAAAAGAAAAAACATTATATTCTTTATATTAACACCTTTATTCTTAGAATTCGAATACTACTTGTAAAAGATTCAATTCTTTATGATAAAAACTTATAAGTACATTTCGAATCTTGCAGGTACTCATTCTAAAGTTCGAAACTAACTAGTAGGATTAATTACTTTGCAAGTACAATATATGAAATATTGTTTCTTATGAATATTACTCGAATCCTAGAAAATAAAACTTGATTATTGAATTTGACTTGGATTTTTAAGTATTGAATTTGATCTCATCCTTAAAAATCGTTTTTTCAGTGTAATATTTTTAAATGACTTCTTCCATCAAACCTTATAATTTTATCGATATATTATTTTCTTTGGTTATATTTAAGTGCAGTAATTAGTAAAAACTTTTATAGTTAATCTCTTTTTTTTGGGAATATAATAACACGTTTAAAAGTGGCAAAGCGCGTATTAAATTAATTATTATTACTACCAAGGAATATCGATGCTATCACACTGTGTGAAACGTTCTATTTACCGGCTTGCGAAAAGAGCGAGATTTTTCTCGCATATGAATCGATAAAGTCATAAAATTACTCGCAAGAAATTTATGAGTGACTTTATCACGATAATTGCATCTCGCTCTCGAATACGCCCTTGTCGCCTTACCTCGGATTCCGTATTAATTAGGTAGCGCGACAGAGCGGAATTACAGAGGGACCAGTGAATTCATTAAACCTTTATTAGTCGTTATAGAACCGGTACTCGCGCGCGCGAGCGGCCGTCGGCACTCCGAGAGGGAAAAGAGGGAAAACGGAAAACAAGGGAGACGGGAAAGAACAGTAGGAATATCGACAACCTCATTTGCGAAGATGATTAAAACGTTAATTTTAATCATATGCCACATCCTTCAAAATTATTGTATATTTCTGAAAGACTCTTAGCTTCATAAGTATTTTATAAAAAATTTCTCTCTTTTATTATCTCTCTTATCTCTCTATTTTGATAAATTTGTTTATATATAGTATTATGATATCTTGTATCTTGCAGGATCATCACTTTGCGTTGAACTATCTACATCTTAAATCTTTGATATTTAACTATATTCATGTAAGTTTTTAAAAAGTTATTTAATTACTTGCATAATTTATTTTGAATGAGATGTTTATACAGAATCACTTAACTTAATGTCAACAAATCATTTACTTGACGAAACACTTCTATGCACTGACAACTTTCATTTTAATACTAGACAACTCATTCTTCACGACGCTGAATTCATTGATTATGCATCCCATTTTAATTCATTATGGCGGTTTCGCTATATTTGAACTCTAGCTTCTTTTTATATTCGGGGCAAATTTTACTACTTTTAATCTTTCTTTATTGAAGATAATCCAAATGTGAACTATCAAAATATCCATGTTTCTTAATAATAAAAATTCTTATACATACAATATATCGACTTATGTTGATTCTTATTGATATTTTTATTTTCTTTCGATTTTCATATTCTTTAGAACCTAATTTATTTAACATTTCAACGTTGCAAATAATTTTTGATGCTATTCCAGTCCACGTATCGAAATAATGCTAAAGATTTGATACTGGAAAAAAATGAATGTTCTCGTACTTGCGATGATTGCAGTGATTTGAAAACAAGCCTCAGAGTAATACCAGTAATTCGCAATGCACAATCCGGTTATTTCGTTTTCATCTCCACGCGAAATCGATTATTACCGCCAACGTTGCGGCATGTCGGCGGTAATGATCGATCTTGCGTGGAAATTGCGTCGAGATAACTCGGTTGCAAAATACGAATATTTAGCGGCAATCACGCAAGTTTCGCGCGGAAAACTAAAGCTCGCTGAAAGTTCTTCTCCGCCCTGTTGCTCCATTTTCGCATGATTTACGAGCGGCGAACCGAAACTTTCGAACGCGAGAACGGCGGACGCGAAGCGTCTTCGAAGAAAAACGAAAGAAAAACACGGTGGAAGAGATGCATAAATCACGATTTGCCGGCGGTGGAAAATGCAATTGCGCGAATTGTACGAACATTTCCCCTTGCACTTCCGTATCCATTATAGAGATCTTACAAGTGCCTTACTCATTGGGTGAAAATTTGTCAGCGAAAAAATGATTATAATATGCAAGTTAAAAAAACCCGAAGCAAGAAGACCTTGCAATTCATTCGTTGGAAATTATTTCTATTTTATATAAATGATTACTGTATAGTGTCATGATTCATCAGATCATCATAAAGGTAGTAAAGAATACGAAAGACGAAGACAATAATCTATTAATGTATTAAATAATAACATTGTCAAATACAAAAATATCAACGATATTTCTTTGAATTTAACCTGTGTGCTGCCTCAGCAAATTGCTATAATTTAATTACAGCACATAAAACAAACCATTATTGTGAAAAATTTTACATATTAATAGATCCACATAAATTGTAAAATAAAAATTAATAACAGTTTAAATATCTAAATATATTCATATCGAAAATAAGGCAAACTAATATTTTAATTATTTATTTATTAACTCGTCAACTACACACTTCCTGTATGAGAAATAAACACATTGGATTAAAATGACCCTCACGACTTTAAACAGACTTTACCGCAAAGACACCATGCATTCTTTTCAGCTAAAAAAAATTAAATAAGATCTTTGAATGCTAAAAATAAGAATCAATTATTAGAATTATGAAAAACTAATTTTAACATAATTAAAAAAATTCAAATGCAAAAAGAAACGAAAAAATGGCCTTTTTCATTTAAAATTCAATAACTTTTTAAATTTTTAATATTTTTAGCTAAAATTTTAACTTGGTACTCTGGAAATAATATACTTTACGAGGAATATTAGTATTATAGCGTACTTTAAAAAAAAAGTATTTATTTGAGCGACCGTAGGTGGGACTTTTCTGAAAAAAATTAATGTCAACTTTTTTATAGTTTTCTTGGCAAAATAATTATTTATTTTAGGTCAGAGATAGAAAGTTAGAGTTGAAATTTCGCTGGGTCAAAATGATCCCCGGTATAGTTGAAGGGTTAATTATTTAAATATTAATTATTTAATTATTAAATTCTTTATAACATATAAAGTATCAAACTAAAGATTGAGACTGAGATTGAATTTGAAATTTAACCAATCAGAAGGAAGAAAACCAATCTCAAGTTTAGTAAAGCTTTGCTTTGATTGGTCCAAAATCCAATTCAATCTGAATTTCAATCTCTAGTCTGGTATGAGCATAACAAAATATTTGTATTAACTTTGCGCATAATGTATAATCAGTTCTAAATTAAAACATCCCTCATTAAAAATTAATACAAGGACGTTAGCTCTAAATGAATTTTATATTGCGAACGTGCACGGAATCGCGGGTCACTCGGAGTGCGGGCTGCGGGGGTAGCCGAGTTCGCGTCTCGTGTCTCGTTTCTCAACCAGGGTACCAGCAGAATGTGCGGCCCTGAGGAAGGGAGCACCACGATTTCGTCGGGATGGCACGTATGCGGGACGTCGCGACGGGCGACTAGAAATCTACGCGCGAGTATCCGATGGTATCTCTCGCGCTCCGGGCCGGGAGAGTCGAGGCACCCCCTCGGCGACTACGGCACAGATCTCGCGCCATTACTCAGCCCAGCGAGCGGTTGTACGACCAGCACCGGCATAAAGCAGCATAAACAGCGGGCCTCTCGCGCGGGACGAGCGCGGCCGCCCATCGCGCGCGGGACACCGCGTAAAAATGAGTTGTGTCAACGTGCCCGGGGGGCCCCCGACGCGGCCGCTCCACCAGGTGGCCCCGGCGGCTCGTTTTATTAGGTCGTTACGAGAGCTCGTCTGTTTTCATGTAATAACTCGTGGATCCTAAAAGGGAGGGAGAGAGAAAGAGAGAGAGGGGGGGGACGCATGGAGAAAAATCACAAGACTCGATTTCAGTCAGAGGAATTTCGGCCAAAAAAAGGAAGTAGTGTCCCAAAATTCAAACACAAAAACTCCGACGCGAAAAAAAAGAACGGTCGACGTCTCATCGACTTACGATTAGAAAGAAAGCCTTGGCCTCTCTTATCTCACGAGTTTTCGCTTTTGATTTCCAAGATCGTACGGATGTAATTTATTAAGAAAATGCAAGAAGACGCAAAAAAAAAAAAATTATGAAAGTCCAACACGCCGCGCTGCAAAATCGTATCCGAGGAATGTCCGGGGCTGCTCACTAATTATCGCGGAGATTTTTGTCAGCGCCAGGCGCCCGCTCGTCCCGATAGATCAATTACTGGGATTACATCGTGCCTGCATCCGCGGCTGCATTATACGTCGGACAGCGCACGTCCGGCGCATTCCTGTACCTACACCTCGCGTGGACGCGGCTATCGATTCGAGATGATTAGCGATAATGTCAAGGGAGTCCGGAGGCACGTCCGCGATGGCTCCGTGACCAAGGTGCGCCTTCTGTGTCGGCTGCGGTCGCCAACGTATAGCCGCCGATCTACGTAACTATGATTCCACCTAATTGAAGTAACCACAGGGCGCAATGCGCCACGTTACGCTGGCGAATCGCAATCGACCGCGGGTGGAGACGAGAGGGAGGCGAGTGCAGCGGGCGCTTCTTCGCGCGAGCGAAGAGAAACGCGGGACTGCTTCTTCGAGAGGAGGCAGTGGCGGATCCCTCGACAGGCGACGTTCGTAATAGGGACCTTACACGGTCAATAATACTGTCAGTATCAACAAATATTTTAGGGGTATCTCCTATGAAACGATACTGATGCTCAAGAATCAAGAAATCCAGACCACAAACGATATTCTACAATCCGTTAATATTAATTGCACACAATCAATAATATTGTTAATATTTATAATAATAATGTCTGTACTAACAAATATTT
>JANQDE010000055.1:1003340-1031992 GCA_037157785.1 Cephalotes varians
AATATTAATTGCACACAATCAATAATATTGTTAATATTTATAATAATAATGTCAGTACTAACAAATATTTTAGGGAATATTTTCTACTGCGAAGCGATATCGATGCTCGAGAATCAAGAAATCCAGATCATAAACAATATTCTACAATCTGCCAATATTAATTGCACACAATCAATAATATTGTTAATATTTATAATAATAATGTCAGTACTAACAAATATTTTAGGGAGTATCTCCTATCACAAAACGATACTGATGCTCGAGAATCAAGAAATCCGGATCACAAACGATATTCCATAATAATTCATCAATATTAACTACACAAAATTAATAATATTGTTAATATTTATAACAATACAGTATTATTGATCGTACAAGGTTCTTATAATATATCGGGCCTCGCGCGAGAAAATATTCGTGATTGCATTGAAACGTACTTTAAATTGAAACGTATTTTCGTAAAAAATAAAATTGTAAATACTTTCAGATTCTCCATAAGACTATTCCTTTTATTTTCATTGATTACTTTACATATACACGGAAAAAAATGATGTTATATTAATAGTTATCTAATCGGGAAAATAATCCTGTTAAGTCAAAAACAATAAAACTTATTTTATTAAAATTAGAATTAAAATAAGAGTATGATGTATTAAATTAACAAGATTATTTTCGATTAGACTAATATTAATACATTTTTTCGTGCATATTGAGTAAAAGAATGTATATGAAAGATAAGAATGTACACCGATACAATAAAAACGTGTACTCGTTTCTCGTATAATTGCAAATCAAGCTCAAATCAATAATAAATTAGGGAGAGTATAAAAACTGTCGCTGAATAATTAAAACTTCAAGCGGCTTTCATCGCGCGTTATAATTTTTCGCCTCGAGGCACCGCGTTCGCCGGATCCGCCACTGAAAGGGGGGCGACGAGGTGGAGGAGGAGACGTGAAGGGCACGGAGAGGAACGGCGATGTGGATGACGGTGGGCGATCCACGTCGGCGATATCCCATCAGACCGTCAAATGACCGCCTCCCGTGTTTCAGCGTCTCTACGGCCCCTGCATTTCCGCTCGCACGTGCCGGATCGACGAAGGGGAGATTTCTCGGGCTCCGATTCTCGGCCCCGCAAGTGACCACCGAGCACTCCCTGTATCTCGCGGTTGTCATTACCGATCAGGACGACGGGACGTGCGCGCAAGAAAGAAGAATCCATCGATCTGACGTTCAAGCGACAATTATAGAAATGGATTCGAGTTTCGCGGCTCGAGGTAAAAAAAAGGAGGAGAGGGATCCGGGGGGGAGGGAGGAGGGGGGGACGAGACTCCCGGACATTTAAGATATTCGAAGATACGGAAATCGAAAAATATAGAAATATAGAAAATATAGATTGTCAAATTTAATCTCGCTGTCTTTCAGGAAAATATTTCCTCGGCACCCATGTTTATTATAGTATCGAGGCTTGCGATGTATATCGCATTTCGGCCTTGCACAAATTCGGCCACGGTTACCAAGCGAGTGTACAAATTCGATTTGCTCACCAGTCGACGACGCCGCCTCTCTCCCTCGGTCCGCCGCTCCATCGCTCCGGAAGCTCGTTCGCGGAGGGACGGGGCCGCTCGAGGCGGCCACCACCGACCGCGATTGCACAACGCGACGGAATAATCGCCCGTCACTTTGTACCTACGGCGCACTGACGCGTCTTATCGCGCGCGCGGCGGGGATCGCCCGAGCGACGGGCACGACGAACGCGATAGCGATCTCCGTGACGAGTTGCGGAGCCCGAGGTCCCAAAATCCGCGCCTCGAACGAGGCAAATAAAACGACGACGAGACGGCGAAACGCCCGTCACGCCCGGCGTCCGCGGGAATTCGCGTGAAGTCCGTCCCGACAAGTTCCAATTACGCGCTGCCAACTTCGCGCGGCTCGCGCGTCGCGCGACGTCATCGTGATGAAGCCGATGTTCCGAAAATCGAAGCGAATCGCCGTTAATTAATCCTCGATCGATCCGAGGATCGATAACTAATCGTCTTTTACGTTTCAAAACATGCGACACGAGTTGGACGATTAATGGCGCATGCACGTTAATAAACGGAATAATTTAGTAATTAATAAGCGGATAAGAGCGGATTTACGAGATTGAACGACATACGCCGGTTGCGAGACTAAAGAGACCGATTGAAGATTAATCGCGATCGCACACGTATCTGATATTCCACGATGCTTGCTCGATTCGGCGGAACTCGCTCCGACAAAAGCGGAAGACGCGAAGTGAGAGTACCGAGTCAACGTAACTTTTTTCCCCAGGGCGAAAACGTGAAAAGTGAAAAATTTCTTCGTTAATTTTAAAAATTTTCACTTTTCAATTTCCGCTCTAGGGAAAAAGTTGCTGTTCGCTTGCACTTTCAGCACTCGGAATCTTTGCCCCGTCTTTCTAATGTCCGAATATATATCTGTCTCGTTTCAAGCGCAAAAATTTTGAGGAAATTTCAAGCGACACAAATCTACGATCGGTACTTTCATCGCGCGCGATTCCGAAAGCTGCGACGGAGCCAATGGCCGCGACGTGACTACGTGGCTCAAAAAAGAGACGCGCGTCGCGCGCCACCCGCCGCGCGCGACGAGCCGGAAGCACGAACATGATAGGACGAAAACAATCACAGGCCGATGTTCATAGTTCTTATTTTAAAATCGCCCTAAGATGCCTTATGCTAATACGGCTCTGTGATTGGCTTATGACGTCTTAAGACTGTACTTAAATATAAGGGCCATTCTACAATAAGCCATAAGTCATGAATCAGAAGTCAGAAGCGATAAATTGATCAATCACAGACAAATGTGAAAAAAATACTTGATTATGGCCGGTATTCATAGTCGGATTCTTCTTATATTTAAGATCATCTTAAGTACAGTCTTAAGTACAGTTTTAAGATGTCATAAGCCAATCACAGAGCCGTATTAGCGTCTTAAGACATTACTTAAGACATTCTTAAAATAAGAATTTTTTTTGTGTTCTTAAAAACCGAATACCGGCCATAGACATTATAGGAAGTTTTTGTAATATCGTTGTTTAGCTACGGTAAACGCTAGAGGAAAAGATTCAATCAATTTCATCTTTCAATCCGATAACATCACTTATTTAGTGCTTATCGTAGCTGAAAGACGGTATTGCAAAACTCCCCGATAACGATTTTTTTGCAATATCGTCTTTCAGATACGATAAAGTCGCTAAAGTCACGTGATTGATTCGATTCGAAAGACGAAATTGATTGGGTCTTCCAATCACGTGATTTTTAACGGTTTTTTTTACCATAGCTGAAACGGTGTTGCAAAAACTTCCTATTAACACGGATAACAAACTATCCATGTATTCGAAGCCTATATTGTGATAAAATATAATCAATAATTTTTCGAGAATTTACGAATAATATTTCGATTGTAATAGTTGGGAAAAATTTTTTTATATAAGAATATTAATAAATATAAACATATATAATTATATATAAAATATATCCATATATGCTCATATCCTTCTTTCTTTTATAAAATTACTGTTTAATATAAGAAAAAAATCGGATTTCGACGTTCTCGGGAAAAGCGTGTGGAAAACGCGGACTTTGATCGCGCGCGAATACTCCGAAACTTGCAACGAAGATAATGGGTGTGACTACGCGAATCAAATGAAACATGGACGCGCGACGAACCGAGAAAAAAAAAATAAAACAAAACAGTACAGATTCTATGTATTGGAAGTCTATATTGTATAATAAAATGTGATTGTTATTTGTAATTAATTTTATAATTTAAATTTTAAATGTAATAATTACAATTATGTTGATCTCTCGTAATAATTGAGATTATCATATCATGGATGAATATGAATGTAACTTCAAGTGTGTTATCTACATCACAAAACTGATGTTTTATTCTAATTCGAATATTTTCTCAATCATGATTAATTAAATAGTTTCGAAATAATTAAATAAATAATTACATAATACAACTTTAAGTATAATATTTATATATCGCAACGTGAGATGTTAAATAATCACACGGAGGAAAAAGGGAGAGAAGGATGATTGCCTGCAATGGGGAGAATAACGATAACTGGGGAAATAAAATAACGATTCTGTACTAGTTTTGAACAACGTAAACAATATTTCAGGATTCTCATTTTAAAATTATATACGCAAAATTCTTTCAATCATCACGATAACCGATTATAATATGGTCTATAAATTATAAAAAATATCGAGAGCGTATATAAAATTCTAAATATATGGAATATTCTAAATATATGTTATATTTATATTTATGCAGTAATAGATGCAGTATAGTCTTGTCCATTCATAATTACCTAATCTTATTTAACTCGTACGATCTGTTATTTAATTTCATTTTATGAAACAACGAAATTTTATTAATTTATTAATTAACGAGTCTTATATAAATAAATCATATTTTTCAACATATCGATCTTCGCCATCTCTCTTAGAATAAAAATTCTTACCTTATTCCCCTATCGGGATGATGTCGGTTTGTTCGATAAGATAAGGATGAGGTAATACGAGATGACTTAGATAAAGGGATAAAGAAAAAAATTGTGAACATTATAAGAGAAGTTAGATATAACAAAAGATAGAATATAATAAGGAAATTATAGAAAGAATTGAAGAGGAGAAAGAGAGGAAAAAAAACTAAATAGTTAGTACAAAGATAAAGATGGCTAGTTTCCGAAGAACTGTAAAAGACATGAGCTGAAATGAGTGCATGATACAGTAAATACAGATGTTGATTATAAGTGCAATATAAATTTAGGCTTAGAAAACAAATTAACTCTTATGCGCTGTAAATTAATTAATTAGCTTAGTATGTAAAGAGATACAGGACCAAAACGTATATAGACATTATTTATTTACATAATTTAAATAGCTATGTAATTCTGAAGGATGTGTGTGGTTAAGAAAAAAATATAATCGAGTCTCCTTCTTGGCACTGTATGCTGAAGTAAAATAAATTCTATTCTATAATGAGATAACTTAAATTAAAAACACAAACGTCGTATACATAGTATAAATATATTTATGCGAATATTTCGTTACATGATTGTGTCTACATATTACGACACAATATTACAGTGCTAATAAATGCTTTTAACTGAATTCATAGTGTAAAAGTTGGTTAAACCTTTTTTGATAAAACGCTTTCTCTCGCAACACCTCCCCCATTCAACGTCCACGTATCGAATGCATCGCGACGAGCATTCGTACATGTTGATAGTACTAACGATATGCGACAGTTCGGACAGTCAGAAAATCAGCCAGTCGCATGCCGAGACTGAATCGTAAATTTATAAATTCATCGCATGCAATATCGTGATGATTGAAAGAATCGCGTATACAATTTTAAAATCCTGAAATATTGTTTACGTTGTTCGAAACTGGTACAGAATCGTTATTTTATTTCCCCAGTTATCGTTATTCTCCCCATTGCAGGCAATCCTTCTCTCCCTTTTTCCTCCGTGCGATTATTTAAAGTCTACTTTCCATCACGTACCAGACGCAGTTGCGGGATGGAAGGGAGGCTAAAGACTGGTTTAGAAGCTCTTTAATTCTGATTTATTGAGTGGTAAAGTTGCTGAAAATACTTTGCTATGTAGGAAAACAGCATTCAAAGATATACAACAAAATTGGTCGATTTTCCTGAAAGTTGTCCCTCGCCAAGACAGCTGTTGTGTGTAGTTTGAGAAAAGATGTGATTCAAAGATTTATTATTGATATTAGAGAGATCTTAAGATAACACATTTGAAGGGCAAGTAATGAAACTACTCGTGACGATTTCTGTTTCGGAATTAACATCCGATTTGCGGTGTCAAAAACGCGATAAGAACCTCCAATATCAATAAAGATACTTTACAATAAATGGGTTGTTAGAATTAGTAATAGTCTTCTTGTGTCACGTGCAATCGATAGTATATCTAAGTGATACTGTTATGATACTCTTATCGTTTTATACATTCATAGAGCTCCTAACACTAACGTCGCCGAGAACGGAAATTTCATTTTAATATGTACCGAAACAAACGATTGTCGCTTTAGCGAAAGATATTTGAGCACTTTTTTGTTCAAATGAGTACTCTGTTAGATACCGACGACCCAGATACCTACATCACGGTAAACGTTTCGACTTAAAAAAATATTGTTGAACAATAGCACCAATCTCTATTTGTTTCTCCATCTTCGCTCCTATTAAGTGTAAACGTCAACAAGTTTAGAACGAGATTTGTCTGAAAATCTCCGGGCGCGCTCCCAATCGCCTCTCCCTCGAAAGTCGTATTGGAAAAATGAAAGTTTTGTGCAATAACTTTCCTCGAAAAAGCAGTCGTTATTATTTTGTAGAAAAGTTTCATCCGGCTTTACAAACTCAGAGTTATTATCGCACGTCTCGTGGAATGTGTCTGCAGTCGCCTGACGTCCGCACGGATTTGCTTATCCTTTCCGAATACGATTACGAACTCGTATAGAGGCAAATTTAGTTCTATTTAATACAGAGTATACTACACACAAGACCGTCGCCTGGTATTACAGCGTTTTGAAATCAGGCATGCGTCCCATCGATAGCAATACTTTGTCATCTTACAGAAGCGTACACTTCCTCTTCTTCACCGGTTCGGGCGGTTCCAATGCGGCTAAAATAGCTTCGTCGAATACATTCTTCAAGCCTTTCTGATGTCATAAAATTACAATTTCATATATTATATATACGTTATTTAGAATATAATAAAAAAATATAATTCATTTCATTCAATAGCTATTCATAGATTTATCAAAAATTTGATTGAACATTTTAACAATTCCATCTCAAATTTCAAATAAAATTTGTTACTAAGAACGTGTCATAATTGTGTCAAATAATAACATCTAAAGCCTTCAATTAAAAATTACCGATTATTTACCTGTGTCAAAGCACTGCACTCTACATATTTTACAGCCTTGAGTTCCTTGGCAAGTTTTTCCCCCTGTTCCCCAGATATCGGCTTCTGTTTGTTCTTTGCGAGTTTCTCTATTGTTGCGACATCATCTCTTAAATCGATTTGCGTTCCGACGAGTAAAAATGGAGTTCTCTGACAGTGATGCGTTATTTCCGGCACCCACTGCAAAATAATATGTTATTATAACAGAATTTCAACTAACAGTCGTATACAAAAACGTAATGTACAGATACATCACCTTTTCTTTTACATTTTCGAATGACGACGGCGATACAACCGAGAAACACACGAGAAACACATCGGTCTGAGGATAACTTAAAGGACGCAATCTATCATAATCTTCCTGACCTGAGAAACAAAAGGTAAAATCAAGTTACAAAATATATAGAGTAAATCTATCTTTGAAAAATAATACAAAGAGGAAGACATATTACCTGCTGTATCAAATAATCCTAATGTATACGGATCACCTCCTATCATCACAGTTACTGCGTAGTTGTCAAAGACAGTAGGCACATATTCAGAAGGAAACTTGTTCGTGGTGTACGAAATCAAGAGACACGTCTTACCGACCGCTCCATCACCTACCACAACGCACTTTATCGTCTGCATTTTGGTGCTTTTTATGTGATCTGAAACACAACATCCGCAATAATTAATGTAATTAAAATTCATAACCATCTGTGTCAAAAAAATGATCAATGATTAAAAAGCGTTTACACAAAAGTAGACGTCCTAATCGAAAAGCAAACTCAACTTTACATCAAGAATTCAGTTTATTCCATATCGTTCAATCAAGCAGCCTCTATTTCCTACGATATCGCACAATAATTTTCTTGTCAATAATATACGTGCATTTATATATATTAATAATTTATATATATTACATATATTAATAAACATATCGCATAATAATTTTCTTATCAATACATTAGTGAACAATCTACAAATAATAAAAGTAATAAACGTAGAGTATAAAAATTCGGCGGAAAATCAGCAAAAACATTATACAGCAATATTCGGCAATAATGATTCCAGTCTGGGAGCCTTTCGAGGCCGACGTATTCCGCCCTTAATCTAACCTAATCGTAGGTGTGTACCTGCTGTGCGGAAGGCCGCACGTTGGTCGAGATTCTTTCGCTACGGGACGCCGATAGATTTTTACGATGCAACGCGAGCTCGAGAACTCGAGCCTCGCACGCGTGCGAACTCCAGATACGACGGGGTACGTTACCTGAATATGCGGGGCTGTCATCAAAGGTTAAGACCGCCGCAGCTCATAATCCCGAACGGCGCGGCGGATGCGGCTTCGTGCGATGCTGGTGGCGAGAGCGGACCACGGAGTCGCGTTCGACGACCGCGAGCTTGCGAAATCGTTGCACGAGTTACGCACCAACTCCGCGGGCCCCTATCGTGCCATGTATGTTATTTTTCTCCTCGTCGACGATCGCGATTTTTTTTTAGAAAAATTCTTCGGCCACGGTTAAAGCCGGGTTCCTATGCCGATGCGAGGAAGGGGAAGGGATTTGATTTAGAACGCGTTCTCAAACGGTTCATCTGTTTCCGACTGCCATAGAATGGCGCTCAGTTCGAAAGATCTCTGGTAGACTAATATTTCAATTACTGGAAATGTTAAATATTGTATTTTTCTTCCATTCTGTCTTAAGCGGCACACGATGCTTGTTTTCCTGCTGACTAGAAATTTTGTCTCCCGTGTCTTTGGTGCAATTTTAATAATTTACTAAAACGCAAGCAATCCAGCAGGAAAACAAGCATTGCTAAATATATTTATTAAGAATTTTAATTGTTAATTTAGAAAACGCATTGTCTGAGCAATAATGGGTTTGTCATAGTTGACATCGAATAGAAATAATTGAGATACATTACTGATATATTAAAATAAAAATTTGTATAATAAAATTTTCCATATTTCTGAACAATTATGTTAATAGTCTATGTCTTAATTTAATTATAAAAGAATATTTTATATATATATATATATATATTTTTTATATATATTATAATTTGTTCTAGACAATCTCTCTCTTTAACATACATAGATCCATATAAAACGTTAAAACACATATACTCTCTGGATAGAAAAATAGTTTCTCTGATAAGTTTTGTGACTTTATCGGCATCGCCCGCGCGATTGTGTTAAGAGAGCGATAATTTCTTCGTATAGCTCTTAAGGACGTCCCAGCAAACGAAAATGGATTGAAACGAATTGAAAATTTTAATCCATTTTAATTCATTTGAACAAAATATAGATTGAAAAAATAGCATTTACTCAGCAAACAAAACTGGATTGAAATGAATTGAAAATTTTAATCCATTTTAATTCATTTGAACAAAATATGAATTGAAAAAATAGCATTTACATCATTTCAATTCTATGTCATGGATTAAGATGAATTGTATGACCCGAGTAACTTTTTTTTGGATTTAAAAAGTAGAAATAATTTTGTTTTAATCCCGCGTGATAGATTAAAATGAATTAATGGTCTACATATTTTTTTTTAATTGAAAAGAATAAAAATCGCTTTATTTTTATCTCTTCATATTAAAATGAATTTTAAAAAATCTGGAAACTTTAATTGGATAGAAATGGATTCAAAAGATCAGAATCTGGATTGAACACGAAGAAAACGAATCCATTTCAATCCATTTTCGTTTGCTGAGGGTATTATTTCACTATTGCCAGCGTTTAGAAATCCTTCATTATCTCGGTTCTGGTTTTGAAAATGGTTGAAGCGAACCGGGTTGTACCCACGACAAACCCAATGGCTTGTTTTCTTCTTCGTCCTGCAAAGTATGAAAAATAAATTGATCAAATGTGCAAACTTAATGCACACTTTTATCGTAATGAGCGATACACTCGAATACTTACTTTTGGATCGTAAATTTCTCGTTTAATGGGATCGTGTATTTCATTCACATATGGATTAAATGTAATATAATGCGGATCGTCCATAGTAGGTGGATTAAACACCTGATTCACGCTTTCTTTTACGCATGCTTTTACACGTTCTCGGAAAGCTTCAAAATTATTTTTCTGCCTGCAATGTTGTTAATTCACACATGTAGCTGTCATGGATAATACAATTGTTTCACGTTTCCTTTTTTAAAAAAAAAACAAATATACTTACAAGCTAGACGCCTCCTCGTTTACTGGAGTCATTTTTGTATCTAGTTTAATAAATATCTTAGTGATATACTGTAATAATTGCCAAATTCTGTTGTTTCTTCTCCATTCGGGAAATCCCCAGGACGTGCACAATTCTCCATTTTCTGAATTTATCAATGGATGAAAAATTTGAGTTTCAAACACAACTTTCTGAAACACATTTGAGTGAAAAAACTGTGATAAGCTACATAAGATTATCTGCGAGTCAGTATCCTTACGGGGCAATCTCCAAGTGGAAAATTTGGAGGCAGTGTTATGGTGAATCTAAAAACTCCGCCTTTGTAGACTCCTTGCCGAACGAACTGTACACCGAACCATACTGCGACAAAATGCAAAGATAGTACATACAGAACTATTTACAATCGCCAGTTTAATTATGTTAAAGTGAAACAGGCAAGAGATATGGATATATTTACATCAGAACCGTTATACAAGTTGTAATCGGGACGAGCAAGACCTATAAAATAGGTTCATACCTATCAAAAACTAACATTTTAAAGAAACATAGTATGCAAACAAGGAAAACAGAATAAAGGACATTTATTCCTCCACATGCAAGTTACAGAATGAATTGTGTGTTCCAATTTTAAAGCATTAATATCACAGATTAAAGTTATTACAGAAAACTGCATGCGGAATCATGAATAAATTAATACAACTTGTATAATTTTTTAGCAATACTTACAAAAGGGGTTCAAAGCGGATGGAATCACATAAATCCCTTTCAAATCTTGAGCGCACAACATCTTGCTGAAAAACATCAGGAAACTAGTTATCTTCTCATACGCATGCGATAGCATTATTAAACTTACTACTCAGAAAAAATGTTGTATTCCTGCAAGAAAACAGCGTATTGCTTGTTGGTTTGCGACACAATCGGTCTGTCGATCATTTTCACGGACATGCTCAATGGAGAATCTCCATTACTGCTTCCTGGCACAAGCTTTCTGAACGAGCCTTGCCTGTTTAGACTGTTGTCCTTGCTGTCTTCGCTCTGAAATAAACAGCAGAATATCACTGAAAATTATTGAAAGGGATAAGCAAAAGGGATAATCAATATATTTTAAGATATTAAGTAAAAAACAAGACAATGTATATATGACTTTCACTACATGCAATCGTAGGATTTTATTTAATATTATAAATTATTTTGCGTAATTATTACACATATTATCACATATTATCTATATTATTCTAGATATTATATTTATATAATCAATCAAAAATCAATTAAAAATCAATATATCATCATTATTAATCATTGCTAAAAAATATTAAATATAAAACAAGACATGTGTAAAATTTGTATACATTATATACATGACTCTTTGTTTTCACCTTGCAACTATAATGCAATCAGAAGCTTTTATTCTGTTTTAATATTATTATTAAAAGGATCACCAGCAGAAAATAACGTCACTCTTATAATTTTAAGATATGTGTTAAATAAAAAGCAAAACAATGTATATATGACTTTCACTACATGCAATCGTAGTATTTTATTTAATATTATAAATTATTTTGCGTAATTATTATCACATATATTATTATCTATATTATTTTAGATATTTATATATTATAAAAGATCACCTTGGCTGTCGAAGCCGACATGACGAGTCAGCATAGAAAATTGAGCAAAAGTGAAGATATTAATAACTCGCTATATTACACCTGACATCGAGATAAGCCAAGTTCGGTAACCTTCGGCGGAGATCGCTCAGATTTCAGATTCGACATGCGAATGATCATAATGGAGCAGTGATGGCAGGCGGGTCAGGATTTTCGCGCATGCGCGACGTACACGGCCTCAATAAAGTATCGAGTATAGATGAAAATGTGTACCGCTGGTCGCCCGTAGAAAAATTTTATATGAGCGACTAATCTTTTTGAGCGATACATCTCTGTAAATATATATGCATATATATATATATATACACACACACACATAAACTATCTAATATATATTAATGTTTATATATAATTATGTATTATATATAATTAATGTATTATATATAATAATATATATAATAAAATTATATGCATATTTTATGTATGCAATTATAAGAAGTTTAATTAGTTAAAAAAAAGAACGGTTTATTAAACAAAACACATTTGTCCATATTAACATAAAATACTTTATTTGGTAGAAATATTATAGAATGCCAACATTTGTTGCAAGGAAAACTGCAAAAAACTTTATCAGTATTCTTTACAAAAAAAAATAAACATTTATAAAATAAACATTTATAAAATTCATTTATAAAATAAACATGTTTTTTATATAACAATAAAAACAACTTTAAAAAAAGAACAATCTTATAAGTTAAAAACCATATAAAATTAATTTATTTTGTAATAAATTTATATAAAAAAATGAAAAACCTTTTTAAAATATCCATGCAAAACATTCATGCAAAAATATGAATAAACGTACTTATCACAACTTACTCTATCCCGCGAAGACTTCTCTGCGCTCACAGCAGATCACTACTTACTGATGTTGTTACATCACTGGATAACCGTATTTATTGCGCATGCGCGAAAATCCTGCCTTCACTGCAATGGAATGGAGCTCCGTGTTGGAGCCATTAGAAAGCAAGACGGTGATTGGCCACCGCGTTGCCGCGTCGCCGCGTCCTGTCTGCCAGAGCCATAAGTCATATCTCTATGGTCATGAATCATATGTACGACGCGAGAAAGCTCTAATTGGCCCCCGACACTTTCCTGCGGCCAACAAGTCTAAAGGAGCATTTTCACGATATTGCGTTCAGCTACATAAGGGTGTGTGCGGGGAGACGCTGTGAGCGCCTGGTTAAACTCCGCCAGGGACAATTGTGTGCGAAGAAGAGAACGATCTCGAGTACAAAATATCCGAGATCGTTTCAGAGAGCACGTTTGCTCTTCGATTAAATACCGAATGTCGCGTGCGATGTGAAATTGATGAACACTGGAGTGGAGGGGAGCACTGTAAACAACCGCGCTCCGGCTGTTCCGAGCTGATCGAGCCGGGATGATAACATTGATGAATAATACAAGATGGTCTGATGGTCAGTTCGGTGCACGCACGTACTCGGCACCTGCTAAGGGCCGAATATTGAAAATTTCGGCTGGTAACTTCGCATTTAATATTGGAGCAATCGAAAGTCTTGGACGTCGCGGTTTCGAAGATAAAAGTGTGGAAATAGGAAATGTCCAAATTTATTTCAATTTTATCAGTAATTGCGGTTTCGGTATCGCGTGTACTTCCTTCTCATTAAACCGCAAGAAACGACGTAAAGAAAGCTTTAATTATACTGAATGTCAAATGCCATGTAATTTTCGACGTACAGTTGGAAGAACCGATTGCTACCAGTTCGTGTTATTTTCATAGTTCCACTTTGTCGTATTTCGTTATTTATTTCATTCCTTAATTTACTCGCGTGTACCTGCAAGATTCCATGCCCTTCGATCTCACATTGAATAATTCACGAATAACTCTACAATTCTTTTCAGAGTAGAAAATGTCATCATTGGCAGATCGAATGATTGACTGTATAAGAAGAAGTAATTTAACACGGGAAGAGTTAAATCATATAACTGACAATGTAGATAGAACTTTAACTCACCCGAAGGGCAACGAACTTTTTGCAAGCTATCTGGTGGACTTTTCAGATAGTGCGGCATGTTTAAGTGTGTATAACACCTGTGAAAAGATCTTGGCTGAAGAACGGAATCGATCGTGAGTCACAATTTACATTGTATAAATTTAACACTAAGCATCTTGTTATAAAATAATAGTATTCAAATATTTTTATGACGCTCAAGATTTGACTTTAAAATATGTATAGCAATCTATGTGGCAATATATTAATTAGGAAAGATAAATATGTGTGTATGTATATAATGTGTGTGTGTGTGTGTGTGTTTTAAATATATTTTAAAATTTTATATATAACAATCAAGGAAATTTACAGGATTCGAGGAAATTTATCAAAAGAATCATTGGAATCTCTCATTACCAAAGTGAAAATGATGAGAGAGACTGTCACCGAGATGAACGAAATGGGTTTTACTATTATGAAACAATTCAAGAATGCCTTGGAGACAGAAAATAAAGAAGATGAAGAGATCCATAAAGAATTACTCAAAGTATTAGAAAGCATCAAAATACGATGTGAAGATAGTTTACGAAAAATGCACGAAGGTTTTATACGTCATATTTTGGAATATAACAATATATCGACTTAGACTTTTTACAGAGCGTTTAAAAAATCTGGAGAACCTGGAATTTTCAGGGGTTTTTTATGCTTGAAAATCAAGGATTTTCATGAAATTTTATCGATACTCAGGGAATTTCATTTTTTAATTTAAATTCTATCTTTTTTTGAAAACGTTTTGTTTAATTTTTTCTTGCTAATGTAAAATGTCGACAATCGATTATAGCAATAAGTATAGTATCTGCATGTACTCATGTATATTTTCATAACTCTTGCAAGTTTTTATTTAAAAAAATCAGGCTGATAGTAGAAGATAATACACAGCAGAAGAAAGTAGCTGATTTGTGTAGTGAGCCTTCGAACCCTTAAGTTTTGAGGCTCCAATTGCAGAAAAGAGAAAATACAGTCTTATATATACAGTCTTATAAAATATCTTCTATTAATTTATTTACAATATATGATTTCTTGCTCTACACTCCAATTTATTTCAAAATAAAAAATTCTCTGCTCTTATTTAGAATTTTGAGTAAAAATACCTGAAAAATCCAGGAATTCTCGGGAAATGTTTTACAAGGTTTCATCCTGTTTTCTTTTTTTTCATTCGTACAATACAAATTTCTGTGATGCTATATTTGTTCTCATGCATAATTTATTTCTACACGTGTACTTATACAGTACTTATTATCTCAAGGTAATAGTTACTTAATAGATACTTAAATATTATAAAACTAAAATTGTAGGATATTTTTTAGATTATTAGGTACATAATATAAGAATGGCGTATGGTTCCTCACGTAAGAACGATTGATTCATAAGCGATGCATCTCGAGTTTGTTCTGACTTGTATGTGTATGTGTGTATATGTGTGTCATTCTGTGAATATATTTCTACTTATTATAGAATTGATTGCATAAAAGAGTATGAATTGTAATTCCATTTAGGGAACCATGAACTCCGAATCTTTTCAATCTAAGTCAATGAATCAATTGCTTCGATATATTGAATGCACATATTAAATATTTAACGCTACAAATGCTTGGAAGCAAATTTGACTGATCAATCAGAAGAAAGAATTGTACTAATTGAATCAATGAAAGTATCAAGTGAGTCATCACTTTATTCAGTTGAATTTTTAAAGCATTTAATATTGTTTGTCATGGCGACGGAAATACAGAGACTCAATAAAATGATCTTGTCAACAAGAACAAGTTTCTATATGTCTTCCCTGCTTTCTATCTTTTTTACTGTCAATCAAGTCACATTACAATTGACAAATGTTAAACATAATGCACGCAGAGAAGCCCGAGGAAAGATACATCGCGACGATTAACCGAATTCGCGATACCGTTCGAAAATTAGAAGGAACTTTGAAATGTTCACGGGATTTGGAAGCTGCTCGATTTCTGCGGTATTCTACTTTGAAGTCTCGTTATAAAATTCTGACCGATGACCTGAGAAAGATTAAAACGCGAAACAAACAAATGTTAAGTGAGCAAAAAACTTCTATTCGATGCTGCTCATTTAGCTCATAATCTGTTCGGAGGATCACTCTTTAGATTTATTTCGACAAAGCGTTACGGATGTTCAGCTCGGTTCTCTCGACATACTACCAGAAACTCTGAGGAGACAAGTGCAAAAGACGTGGCACCAGAAGTAATTTCCTCTATTATATATCATTAAACAATTTGCACGTTAGCGTTAAATTTCAGATACGACGCTCTGTTATCTCAAAACCAGCAATTAAAGGGACAAATTATCGCTATGGACTGTGCGATGAAACAGCAACAGAAAGAGGTGCTTGAAATTTTCGCTGTAAAAACTCATTGCTATAAATAGGATTACAATATCATGGAATTGAGATATATATGTAAAATCATCATTTTTTCTGCATAACATGCACATTACATATTTTTAATATATTGAATATTAATTTATATTTATATTTATTTATCAAATTAATTAAAATTAAAATTTCATGCATTAAATTAATTAATTAATTGATTAAATTTTCATGGTACAAGTTACAAGTTTTATACATAAATCACATATGCTTTAATATTTTCTTATTAATATTTCAATATTTAATTTCTTCAATAAAGTGTTATATTGTAGATTGATATCTTACAACAAAGATTACTCATCTCTGAGAGTGCAAATCCTAAGGGAAACACTGAAAAGATTTGCAGAAGATGCTGGATTCTGACGAAAAAAGCTTAAAATTTATATGCAAAATAGACATTTCAAATCGAAGAAAATAATGTAAACCGTTGTACCTAAAAAAATAAAATTCTTGAGTGAAATAAAATATATGGCTATTTAAAGAATTGTTGAGCATTAAACGAACGTTTGTATTCAAAAGAAATACTTGCAGTGATGCTTGGCAGAGGCAAATATTGCGTCGGTAAAAAAAATAACACAATTAAGGGATTTAGTTACAATCTGATTGCGAAAGGAGGCGAAAGATTTGTGGCTTCCCTATATGAATAACGCATTCGCTGATCTCAGCGGCACATGTCCCAGAACCATTTCTAAAAAATAAGATAAGAAGGAGATTTCTTGTAAGTCAATTTAAAGATCAATCTTATCAAAATCGATGGATCAGTTTAAAATTATACGTACGTTGCTTAAAATTAGATTTCTTTAAAAAAATATCTTTTCAGATATGCACGTGTAAATTTTATTCTTAACTTAAAAAATGAAATCGGAGTTACTTTGGATTTCGATATTAGTGGAACCAATAAAAACTAACTAAAACTACAATTAACCAACGAATTTTCAAGTCCTAGACGAGAGATGCAACCAGAAGGATCAAACTGGATTGTTTTAAATGGAATTACCCGTCGGAGATTATGGGAATTATTGGGAACTGCTTGCATTTTCTTGTTTGCTCCGCTCATCGTGATCGCTCTGATCTTTTTATATATTTATCGTCGTTCGGTCGAGATCGTGCTAAAAATTCAGTTACGGAGCAAGTTCGCCGGTCTCCTGAAAGGCACGGATTGTATATGGGCCGTTGAAGACGCCGTTTCGCTATCCGTTATCAACATCTTGATGATACTGGAGAAGAGGCGGAACTCAAACGCGATCTTCCTGGAGGATTTCAGGAATATGATAAATGATCGCATTGTTTCAAAGGCCGCCGGCACGACACTTGAGAAACTGTTCTATCTACGAAGCCAGAAATTCGGCTACTATTTTTGGGAAARAAGCGRAGAGATARAYCTGAAGGACAGGATCAGATGGCTGGAGTGTGCAAACGCTAATTGCGACGGGTCCTGCGAAGATATCTTCGGCGAATCCTTCAGGAAGATTTTGGAAAACATGTGCAATAAACCGTTGCCAAATGATCACAGAGCTGCGTGGGAGATTCTCGTCGGAAAACGATGTCCGAAATCCAGATCTCATGTCGAAGAGGGCCGTTTGTTCCCCGAGGAGTGCTTCAATACCGACACCCGGAAAATTCCCATATTATTTCGCGTTCATCATTCTCTGGGCGACGGGGTGGCTCTTCTGGGTCTATTACTCAAAACAATCGCCGACGAGGACGGGACGAAAGAGACGAGAGTAAAGATCAAGACTGTCATCTCGTCAGGCGAGACTGGAGAACGTTTCAAAGAGATCGTGCCAGAATTGCGCAATTCGGAGAAGAACTTCCAGAATGGAACGGATGTCATGCGATTCTACGAGAAGAATATTCTTGCCGCATCGATGCCTTTTACTTACGTAACGTTCTCACGAGTTGTGCAAGACCTACGAGATCATTTCCGTGCATGGTTGAAGTCTTATAATAATGTAACGATTGACTCGTTGAAACAGCAAGCGAAAATATTGATCGATCATACGTGGTTGAGTCTCAAAGATATCATATTGAAACGAATGTACGATAGAATTAAAGAGGTCATGCGGCTAATGATGATTTTACTTTCTTCTCCGAATTTCTTCATGCGACAAGCTCTCCGTAGCACGGACGAAAAGTACGCGTCAATATTTAATCCATTTAATGTTTAATGTTTCACCTTAAAAATAGATAAATGAAAAAATGAATAGAAAATAGAGAAATGAATTAAAATTTCTCTGTCAAACTGAATGCGTTCTCTTCGAGAAATAGTAAACGCAAAGAATTAGATTAAAATTCTATAGTTTCAAAAATTAAAATTTTATAATTTCACGAGAAACAAATTCTAATCAATTATAATTGATCTGTTTTTTATACATGAAATGTTATATTTTAAATGAGTTTTAATAAAGATTACATTTTTAAAGTGCTCTGCATGGTCCACCTCAAACAGGTGAAAAAATAGTGTCCTACTGGTTGGATAACGATATGACAAACGATAAATCGCAGAATCTTTTGACGAAAATTCGCGAGATAAGAAAAAACACGGGTGCTAAATTTGAAGATATAGTATTGGCAGCTTTCTCTGCTAGTGTATACAAGTATCATTTACACGTAAGTACATATGTGTAAAGTTTTCAAGTAACAAATAAATTTTAAAGACATCAAGAAAAGTGAAATTTAAATAATTTAAATAATTTAAATAATTTAAATATTATCTAGAAAATTGGAAGGTTTTATTAGACAGTTATATATTGTATCTGTTTCAGAATTATTTAAAGCAAACATGTATTTTTCTTGTAGATCAAAGAACCAGTTCCCGATGTATTAACAGTTATCTCGCCGATAAGAATATCATTATCCGATGAAAATTTAACGTTAGATAACAAGTTTTCGATTGCTCTCTTGCGGATTTCTATCTCCAATGCGAACGGACAAACAATCGTCGAGTCGAATCGAGATTCGCAATTTTTTAAGCGTCTTCAAGATATTACAAGAACAAATAACGAGCTCAGACAGAGTTCAGATATCTTGCTTAATTTTTGGGTCATGAAGTATCTGTCGGCGCTATTGCCGGTGAAAATTTTAAGAATTTCTCTTTTGAGTCACAGCACGATGGCGTTTAGCAATATGTGCGGGCCAGAAAAAGTTCGGATTCTGAATAATTCCTTGAGCAACATTGTCTTCTGGATACCAAACAAGTATCGTATCGTCACTATCTTTTTTGCAACAATTAGCAAATTAAATCAAAGTCTATTGTAACTATATATAGATGTATTCATTTTCAGAAGTACTACTGCTCTTGGCTTTTCTTTATTGAGTTATGGAGGCAACTTACATCTATCTTTAATAGCTGATAAGTCAATCGTAAAAGATGAGAGATCTCTTATGGAGCTTTTAGAAAATACTGTACATGAAATAAATATTGCTTATAATAATATTGTACTGATGCACTTTTTGAAGCCATTAGATTTTCCAGTAGAAACATACGCAGAAAAAGGTAAGAAAAATAAATTGAATTTTTAATAATTCTTATATTTATTTTCTATATTTTATTTACCACATAACAATAAAATATTCAATAATGATTATATAGTAATTATATTATTTGCATTTACAAAAGGAATCTTGTATATTTTCAGGCATCGGCGTGTTTTAAGAAAAGAATCTGAGCGACTGAAATATTTTATCTCTTTTAATGAGATGCTCTTAATGTGAATGTATTTGTGCTAAGTATAAATTATTTTAATACATTATTAAGTAAGGTTTTTTTACGAACCATTTAACGATTAAGGATTTAATCTTTTTCATAAATTTGTTAAAACTGTGGTTTAAAAATAAAGTTTTTAACCTGTAACATTTTAATATATAAATTTATCATGCCTATTAGTTAAAGAATCTGAAATTTTATATATACATAAATATATATATATATATTACTTATTTTATTATTATACATATTTTTTGTAATTAGCGGTATTATGTTCCGATAACATGGTTTTTGTAAATAACATCTCTACGAGAACGCTTTGACTGATTATACTTTTAGATCTAAACTGAGATAGGACTATTTCTCTAGAGTTAAAAATATAATCTAATCAGCACAAAACGCTTACTAAGCTGCTTTCTCTGCTGAACGCAGCCAATGAGATCTTTGAAAACAAAACACGGTAAGAAACATGCAAGTTCAAAAGCAATTAAAATCACACTAAATTACATTAGTGATCTTTAATCTCTTCATTCAACAAATAAATCTCTATCGATAGCCGTTAACCCATCTACTTTTTACGGGGAATTGCATGGTATGCGTAACTGCACATGTGTAATACACACACACGCTTGTAGAATGCGTAAGAGTAGGGCTATTTAACACTAAGCATCTTGTTCTAAAATAATAGTCTTCAAATATTTTTATAACGCTCAAGGTTTGAGATTTTTAAAATATATAAAATATATAAAAATAGCAACCTACATGGCAATATATTGATGAGAAAAAACAAATATATGTGTATGTATATAAGTGAAAATAATATATATAAACAAAAATAATATATATGATGTATATAATGTATATAATATGTGTGTGTGTATTTTAAATATATTTCAAAACTTTATATATTAACAATCAAGGAAATTTACGGAACTCCGGGAAAAGTATCAATCTCTCATGATTCTCATGATCAAAGTGAAAATGATGAGGAAAACTGTCCCTGATATGAACGAAATAGATTTTCGTATTGTGAAACAATTCAAGAATGCCTGGGAGACGGAAAATATAGAAGCCGAAGAGATCCATAAAGAATTACTCGAAGTAGAAAACACCAAAATGCAATGTTAAGATAGTTTAGGAAAAATGCACGAAGATTTTAGATGTCATATTTTGGAGTATAACAATATAATCGACTTAGACTTTTTACACAGAGTATTTAGCTTAAAAACTCTAGAGAACCTGGAATTTTCAGGGGATTTTTTTTTATCCTTGAAAATGAAGAATTTTCATGAAATTTTATCAGTACTCAGGGAAATTTATGGAATTTTATTTTTTAATTTGAATTCTGTCTTTCTTGAAACGTTTTGTTTAATCATTTCTTCTTGCCAATGTAAAATGTCGACAATCGGTTATAGCAATAAGTATAATATTTGCATGTACACATGTATATTCTCATAACTCTTGCAAGTTTTTATTTTAAAAAATCAGGCAGTCTTCGAATCTTTAGGTTTTGAAACTCCAATTGCAAAGAATAAATAGTCTTATAAAATATCTTCTATTAATTTATTTACAATTTATTTCTTTGCATGCACTCCAATTTATTTTAAAATAAAAAATTCTTTGCTCTTATTTAGAATTTCGAATAAAATACCTGAAAAATCCAGGACTTCTCGGGAATTGTTTTACTTGGGAAAGATTTCATTTTATTTTTTTCTTTTCATTGGTACATTACGAATTTCTGTGATGCTATATTTGTTCTCATGCATAATTTATTTCTACACGTGTACTTATAAAATATTTATTATCTCGAGGTAATAGTTACTTAATAGATACTTAAATATTACGAAGCTAAAATTGTAGGATTTTTTTATTTTTTTAGATTATTAGATATACATAATATAAAGATGGCATATGATTCCTTACATGAGAATGATTGCGAATTCATAAGCGATGATTCTCGAGTTTGTTCTGATTTGTATGGGTGTATGTGTGTGTCACCTTGTGAATATATTTCTAATTATAGAATTGATTGGATAAAGGAGTATGTAACAAGACATAATCTCTTCCTCTCTAGTTCGTTGTTTATAATCATAAATAACACTGAACTCGAATATCGACGTTTATTCGTTAACACACGGTCATAACATACAGAAGCATTGTCAATCCGTTGGACACATCCCTAGCGTTATCCTCTTTTATATCAGTAAGTGACCAAATCTTTTTTAATGTTCATCACACGTACGTGCACCATAAATTTGCTAGCGCTAATAGCCGAACGCAGCCATTAAGGTAAAAATGAATAAACGGAGATAGTACATATATCTTTCTCTCTCATAGCATTTTATAGGGTCTCTAGTATTGATACATATTTATTTATTAAACTTTTAAATTGTATAACATCAAGCTCGTTCTTATGACCTGTCTCTTCTTTCTTTATTGCTTTAAATTTATATGCGTTTATCTTCGTAAATAAAAAGTTATATTATATATGCAAATTTAAATATTCAAGTATATTCATTAAAAATAAGTTTTATTCTACATTATTAAGTAACGGACCAACTAATTTCGCAGAATTAAGCGCTTATTAAAATTTTATGTGTTTCATCGATATTAAAAACAATAATCTCTATTCTTATTATCATATCAAATCGATATAAATCTCCGAAGTACATGTTTAGACTTCCAAAAGTCTTCTTCAGCCACTCATCTTCACTACGACGTATTGGATATTATAAAATACATGTCTTGCTTAAATGTAGAATCCAAAATCCGTTGTATCTTCATATATCCGTCAATATGTTAAAGGTATTCAATATTTGTGTACATTGATATTTGTGAACCCAACATCTCCAATTATCTCATTTACATCTTCAATCATTATTATTTAGAATTTTAAAATTATTTACTTTTACTCTTGAAATAAATAATCAAGTTTTATTCTATTCATAAAAATTATTGATAAAAATTAATTTAAAATTAACGATTTTCATTCGACTATTTTGAATCCTATAGTATTTGAAATCGCTGATTATTCACAATAAATTAAAGKTTAGTAAGCTTACTTAATAAAAAAAACAATACGTTTCTTGTTTTGTAATGAAATTTAATTATTTTCTTACTACTAAAAATAATTAACCTAAATAATAAATCTAATAAAAAAAAAAACTGATTTAAATTTTAAAAAATCCGATTTAAATAAAAAAAATCCGATTCTTTTGATTAAAAAAAAAATTATGATTTTTTCCAGTCCTGGAATTTAGTTACAATCTGATTGAGAAAGTAGACGAAAAATCTGTGGCTTCCCTATATGAATAACGCATTCGCTGATCTCAGCGGCACACGTGTAATCAGAAATACTTCTGAAAACGAGTAAGATAAGAAATTTCTTATAAGTCAATCTTATGAAAATCGATGAGTCAGTTTGAAATTATACGTTACATATATACATTATACATTACTTAAAATTAGATTTTTTTTTAAAGACATCTTTTTAGATATATGCACGTGTAAATTTTATTCAACTTAAAAAATCAAATCGGAGTTACTTTCTATTTCGATATCAGTGGAACCAATAAAAAACTGCAATTAATCAACTAATTTTTAGGTCYTCGACGAGACATGCAACCAGAAGGATCAAACTGGGTTGTTTTAAATGAAATTATCCGTCGGAGATTATGGGAATTGTTGGGAACTGCTTGCATCTTCCTGTTCGGTCCGCTCATCATTATCCTTTTATACATCTATCGTCGTTCGGTCGAGATCGTGCTAAAAATTCAGTTACGAAGCAAGTTCGCCGGTCTCCTGAAGGGCGCGGACTCTATATGGGCCGTTGAAGACACCGTTTCGCTATCCATTATCAACATCTTGATGATACTGGAGACGAGGCAGAAGTCAAACGCGATCTTCCTGGAGGATTTTAGGAATATGATAAATGATCGCATTGTTTCAAAGGCCACCGGCACGATACTTGAGAAACTGTTCTATCTACGAAGCCAGAAATTCGGTTACTATTTTTGGGAAAAAAGCGGAGAGATAAATCTGGAGGACAGGATCAGATGGCTGGAGTGTACAAACGCTAATTGCGACGGGTCCTGCGAAGATATCTTCGGCGAATCCTTCAGGAAGATTTTGGAAAACATGTGCAATAAACCATTGCCCAATGATCACAGAGCTGCGTGGGAGATTCTCATCAGAAAACGATGTACGAAATCCAGATCTCATGTCAAAGAGAACCGTTTGTTCCGCGAGGAAAGCTTCAATGCCGACACCCAGAAAATTCCCATATTATGTCGCGTTCACCATTCCATGGGCGACGGAGTGGCCCTTCTGGGTCTATTACTCAAAACAATCGCCGACGAGGACGCGACGAAAGAGACGAGAGTAAAGATCAAGGCTGTCATCTCGTCAGGCGAGACTGGAGAATGTTTCAAAGAGATCGTGCCAGCATTGCGCAAGGAGAGGAATTTCCAGAATGAAACGGACATGCGATTCTACGAGTTGAAACAGCAAGCGAAAATGTCGATCGATCGTATGTGGTTGAGTCTCAAAGATATCATACTCAAACGAATGTACGGTAGAATTAAAGAAGTTATGCGGTTAATGATGATTTTACTTTCTTTTCCGAATTTCCTCATGCAACATATTCTCCGTAAAAGGGACGAAAAGTATGTGTCAATATTTAATCCATTTAATGTTTAATGTTTCATCTTAAAAATAGATAAAGGAAGAAATGAATAAAGAAATGAATTATAATTTCTCTGTCAAACTGAATGCGTTCTCTTCGAGAAATAATAAACATAAAGAATTATATTAAAATTCTWTAGTTTCAAAGATTAAAATTTTATGATTTCACGAGAAACAGAGAAATTCTAATCAGCTATATTTAATGTATCTGCCTTTATACATGAAATGTTATATTATTTTAAATGAGTTCTAATAAATGTTACATTTTTATAGCGCTCTGCATGGTCCACCTCTAACGGGTGAAAAAATAATGTCTTACTGGTTGGATAACGATATGACAAACGATAAATCGCAGAATCTTTTGACGAAAATTCGCGAGATAAGAAAAAACACAGGTGCTAATTTTGAAGATATAATATTGGCAGCTTTCTCTGCTAGTGTACACAAGTATCATTTACACGTAAGTACATATGTGTAAAGTTTTCAAGTCACAAATAAATCTTAAAGCCATCAAAAAAAGTGAAATTTAAATAATTTAAATCATTTAAATAATATCTAGAAAATTGGAAGGTTTTATTAGACAGTTACATATTATGTCTGTTTCAGAATTATTCAATGCAAAAATGTATTTTTCTTGTAGATCAAAGAACCAGTTCCTGATGTATTGACAATTATCTCGCCGAGAAAAATGTCACATCCCGATGAATATTCAACGTTAGAAAACAAGTTTTCGTTTGCTTTCTTGCGAATATGTATCTCCAATGCGAAYGGACAAACAATCGTCGAGTCCAATCGAGATTCGCAATTTTTTAAGCGCCTTCAAAATGTTACAAGAACAAATAACGAAATCAGACAAAGATCAGATACTTTACTTAATTTTTGGGTCATGAAGTATCTGTCGGCGTTATTGCCGGTGAAAATTTTAAGAGTTTTTTTTAATGTATTTCACAGTACGATGGGGTTTAGCAATATGTGCGGGCCAGAAAAAGTTCGGATTCTGAATAGTTCCGTGAGCAACATTGTCTTCTGGGTACCAAACAAGTATTGTATCGATACTATCTCTTTTGCAACACTTAGCAAATTAAATCAAAGCCTGTTGTAACTATTTATAGATGTATTCATTTTCAGAAGCACTACTGCTCTTGGTTTTTCTCTGTTGAGTTATGGAGGCAACTTACATCTGTCTTTAATAGCTGATAAGTCAATCGTAAAAGATGAGAGATCTCTTATGGAACTTTTAGAAAATACTGTACATGAAATAAATACTGCTTATTATAATATTGTATTGACTTTTTGAAGCCATCAGGTTTTCCGAAACATCCGTGGAGAAAAGTACGAAAAATAAATTGAATATTTAATTATTCTTACATTTAATTTCTATATTTTATTCATACCACATAACAATAAAATATTAAATAATGATTATATAATTATATTATTTGCATTTACAAAAGGAGTTTCGTGTATTTTCAGGCATCGGCGTGTTTTAAGAAAAGAATTTGAGCGATTAAAATATTCTATCTCTTTTAATGAGATGCTCTTAATGTGAATGTATGATATATATGCTAAGGATAAATTATTTTAATACATTATTAAGTAAGGTTTTTTTGTAAAACCATTTAACGGTTAGGGATTTAATCTTTTTCATAGATTTGTCAAAAGTGTGTTTATAAATAAAGTTTTTAACCTGTAACATTTTAATATATAAATATATCATGCCTATTAGTGAAAGAATTTGAAATTATATATATATATATATATATATATATATTTCTATTAGTTATTTTAACATTATACATATTTTTTGTGATTAGCGGTTCTATGTCTCGATAACATTTTTCAATTTTGTAAATAACAAAAAAGTCAATCTTTCTATTATAATTTTCTAATAATTATTTTGTGATTCTAAATTCTAAATTTTTAAAAATATTTCACATTTGACAAGATATATAGATCTCAAAGTGGGTACAAACTTATTGCGTATTGTATCACGAGTATCACATCACTCTTGCGTATCATTAAACATATCAATATTTTGATATAATGATGCCTCCATTATGATGCATATATTACGATGATACGCAAAAAGTCTGTAATCTTTAATTGTTATTCAAATTAAATAAATTTACGATACTCGATACTATTTCTCCAAATGTATTCAGCGTGTAAATAATACGATTATTTAAATATAAATCCGAATTCAGAGTACAAAAGTGAATGGTGATGTTTATTACTGATGGTGAAATGTTCCCATCTCTAACATCTGATCTCCATCAATAGTGGCGACGGATAAAATATGAGAAATAATTGCAGTGCAATTAATACATATACATTGGAATGATGTAATAGTACTTATTTTATGCGCTAGCCACATAAGAACCATTTAAATATTGGGAAATAATGTGATAATTAGTTAATAGCCATTTTTTTTCAGTAACTTAAAATTTTTTAATATGTAATTTAAGCAAAAGTTAGTTACTTTTAATTGACTTTTTATTATTATATAGATAAAAAAGTATATGTTCTTTGTATGTTTAAAACGTTTACTCCATTTCTGCATAACTGTACAACATATTTACATTAAAAATTTTTAATTATACTTAACTCTTTGGTACGATAATCAAGTGTTCTTGTGGATTGATTACGCGTACGAAATGCACGATTTAAATTACATAGAACGGACTTTCAACATTTTCTTCTAGTTCATCAGTCTCATTTCGTCAACTGAGCATGAATAGCTTCGGAATCATCAACAGTTTTGCTTCCGTTGCACCGACATCTCGAAAGACGCGACTGCCATTCACTCGTTGGTCGTCGACTGGAACCACGTCAAGCCCAAGGAACATCTATCATTGAGATTGGCGTGCTGGCAATGACTGAACCACCATTCACCCCGATAGTTAGCCGCGCAATCGGTGGTGCTGATGTCCATGTCACGATCTTTGGCTCTGAACGCCATGCCGTCCTGATAGGACAGTGCATCGGTCGTGTTGCCCAATCGGGCAGGCTAATGTCAAGATAGTTTAGGAAAAATACATGAAGATTTTAGACGTCATATTTTGGAATATAACAATATATCGACTTAGACTTTTTACACAGAGTATTTAGCTTAAAATCTCTGGGGAACCTGGAATTTTCAGGGGATGTTTTTTATACTTTAAAATCAAGAATTTTCATGAAATTTTATCAGTATTCAAGGAAATTTATGGAATTTTATTTTTTAATTTGCATTCTATCTTTTTTAAAAACGTTTTGTTTAATCATTTCTTCTTGCTAATGTAAAATGTCGACAATCGATTATAGCAATAAGTATAGTATTTGCATGTACTCATGTATATTCTCATAATCTCTTGCAAGTTTTTATTTTAAAAAATCAGCCTGACAGTAGAAGACAATACACAGCAGAAGAAAGTAACTGATTTGTGTAATGAGTCTTCGAATCCTTAGGTTTTGAGGCTCCAATTGCAGAAAAAAATAAATACAGTCTTATAAAATATCTTCTATTAATTTATTTACAATATATTTCTTTGCTTGCACTCCAATTTATTTTAAAATTAAAAATTCTCCGCTCTTATTTAGAATTTCGAATAAAAATACCTGAAAAATTCAGGAGTTCTCGAGAATTGTTTTACTCGGGGAAGATTTCATTCTGTTTTCTTTTTTTTTAATTCGTACATTCGTACAAATTTCTGTGATGCTATATTTGTTCTCATGCATAATTTATTTCTACACGTGTACTTATACAGTATTTATTATCTCGAGGTAATAGTTACTTAATAGATACTTAAATATTATGAAGCTAAAGTAATAGGATTTTTTTTTATTTTTAGATTATTAGATATACATAATACAAAGATGACGTATGATTCCTCACATGAAAATGATTGATTCATAAGCGATGATTCTCGAGTTTGTTCTGACTTGTATGGGTGTATGTGTATAAATGTGTGCGTCACCTTGTGAATATATTTCTAATTATAGAATTGATTGGATAAAGGAGTATGTAACAAGACATAATCTCTTCCTCTCTAGTTCGTTGTTTATAA
>JANQDE010000055.1:1035442-1051125 GCA_037157785.1 Cephalotes varians
GGGTTTAGCAATATGTGCGGGCCAGAAAAAGTTCGGATTCTGAATAGTTCCGTGAGCAACATTGTCTTCTGGGTACCAAACAAGTATTGTATCGACACTATCTCTTTTGCAACAATTAGAAAATTAAATCAAAGCCTGTTGTAACTATTTATAGATGTATTCACTTTCAGAAGCACTATTGCTCTTGGCTTTTCTCTATTGAGTTATGGAGGCAACTTACATCTGTCTTTAATAGCTGATAAGTCAATAATAAAAGATGAGAGATCTCTTATGGAGCTTTTAGAAAATACTGTACATGAAATAAATACTGCTTATAATAGTATTGTACTGACGGACTTTTTGAAGCCATCCGATTTTCCGTTGAAAAAGGTACGAAAAATAAATTGAATTTTTAATTATTCTTACATTTAATTTCTATATTTTATTGATACCACATAACAATAAAATATTCAATAATGATTATATAATTATATTATTTGCATTTACAAAAGAAGTTTCGTGTATTTTCAGGCATCGGCGTGTTTGAAGAAAAGAATCTGAGCGACTAAAATATTTTATCTCTTTTAATGAGGTTCTCTTTATGTGAATGTATGATATATGTGCTAAGTATATACTATTTTAATACAATATTAAGTAAGGTTTTTTTATAAAACCATTTAACGGTTAGGGATTTAATCTTTTTCATAGATTTATTAAAACTGTATTTGTTAAAACTGTGTTTATAAATAAAGTTTTTAACCTATAACATTTTAATATATAAATATATCATATGCCTATTAGTTAAATAATTTAAAATTATATATATATATATATATATCTATTAGTTATTTTAATATTATACATATTTTTGTGATTAGCGGTTCTTTGTCATGATAACATGGTTTTTCAATTTTGTAAATAACAAACAAGTCAATCTTTCTATTTTAATTTTCTAATAATTATTTTGTGATTCTAAATTGTAAATTTTATAAAAATATTTCACATTTGGCAATATATGTAGATCTAAAAGCGGATACAGCAAACTTATTGCGTATTGTATCACGCGTATTACATCACTCTTGCGTATCATTGGGAAAATATCCAAATTTTGATATAATCATGCATCCATTGAATACACAACGATGATATGCAACAAGTCTGTATTCGTCTTTAACTGTTATTCAAATTAAATAAATTTACGATACTCGATACTATTTCTTCAAATGTATTGCGTATAAATAATTTATTTAAATATAAATCCGAATTCAGAGTACTACTTACTACTCTATTGTAGAACCGGCGTAAAAGCTATCGCACACCAAAAACTTAAGCAGTAAAACTTAAGCAATAAGCGCATCAGTCAATCACAGTCAAGAATTTAAGGCGAAACGTAAGCGGTAGCTTCACTTCAGAACTATTGATTTCCTTACTGCTTACGTTTTATTGCTTAAGTCTTTTTGTGTGCGATAGCCTTTATTCATTGAATTTTTAAAGCATTTAATATTGTTTGTCATGGCGACGGAAATACAGAGATTCAATAAAATGATCTTGTCAACAAGAACGAGTTCTATATGTCTTCCCTGCTTTCTATCTTTTTTACTGTCAATCAAGTCACATTACAATTGACAAATGTTAAACATAATGCACGCAGAGAAGCCCGAGGAAAGATACATCGCGATTAACCGAATTTGCGATACCGTTCGAAAATTAGAAGGAACTTTGAAATGTTCACGGGATTCGGAAGCTGCCAGATTTCTACTTTGAACTCTCGTTATAAAATTCTGACCGATGACCTGAGAAAGATTAAAACGCGAAACAAACAAATGTTAAGTGAGCAAAAACTTCTATTCGATACTGCTCATTTAGCTCGTAATCTGTTCGGAGGATCTTTACATTTATTTCGACAAAGCGTCACGTTCAAAACTAATTGCTATAAATAGGATTACAATATCGTGGAAGCGAGATATATATGTAAAATCATCATTTTTTCGCGTAATATGTACATTACATATTTTTAATACATCGAATATTATATTAATATTTATTTATCAAATTAATTAAAATTAAAATTTTATGCATTAAATTAATTAATTAATTATATTAAGAACGAGTTTCATAGTTTTTCTTAATTAAATTTAGTGTACAAATTCGTTGACACTATTTATTTGTTTTTATATCAATTATTAGCTTCCGATATTTTATTAGCGAAGATATGATAAAATAATTTTTGAATTGCTATTTTATTAAAGAAAAAAAGAGAGAGAGAGAAGAATACATACGGTCAAGTAACATATGTATTTCCTTTTAATAACATAACGATCAAACTTACAAATTTACAATATTTTTACATTTGTGTTACAGTTGCATGAAGTTTTTCCATAATATATAGTGCACATTAATAATATCCAACATCCTTTGAAGGACGTTTCCATAAAATCTAGTACGAAAAATAATGGAGGAAGATAAATTCGTAATACTATTCAGAAAATCATTCGGAATAAATTTCCGAGATTATGTCCCGAATGATTTCGATACTTGGACTGTGAAAAAGCAATGCGACTGGATAAAAGAACGTTGCGAAATTTTTTCCAAACGTGCCACACTTACTGCACTTTATTCCAGCTTTCTTCTGTCAAATAAATCATGATCGATCTTCGGAAAAATTACCTGAATGGATAAATACAGATAAATATCGCAGAGGACAAAAATTTGTGTGTAGATGCATTCTGCTGCCTTCATCATATCCGCTCTAATAGGCTTAATGTACATCTATACATCCGAAGAAGGATTGAACCCACTTATTTTAGGGGAACACAGCCATACGCCGTATTTAGGATTTCAAAGATTATTTCAAAAACATTTTTTTTCTAAAATATTGTATTTATTGTACTTAGTAATGGAAGCTCATGTTGTATGAAATTGGTACAATAATCTTTAAGGCTCCTGATACAATAATCTTTAAGGCTCCTCATTCACCACGTATATAGATTCATGACGTGAGAAAACACATAAATCATAAAAATTCTTGCAAAATATATTAAATTCGAAATAATTTTTAATAAAACAATACCTATTAACACACTTGTGTAAGTTTATCAAATACACTTGTAAAATACATTTGTAAAATATACTGAAAACTATCCTTTTTTTTTTATTTCGGAATAAAATAAAATAAAATAATATTTATTTTAATTCGACAGCTATCATACAGCTTGTTTCGTTTTTGAAACTATTTTTGAAGTTAAGTGCTAATCAATAAAAATATAAAAAAATAACATAACAAAATTATTATAATAACATATAAATATTTATGGCTTCAAGAGTAAAATCAAAATGAAATAAAATAATAATATAATATAAAATATCTCTATGATATAATAAATATAATAAATATAATATAAAATATCCCTCTGACATAATAAAAATGTCTCTGTGAGCTTCAGTAGAGATTGCGTAAATATATTCAATCACTTGATGAAATAATACATGCATACAAAAATTCAAGACAGACTTAAATTATAATAAATTCCTCAATCAAATGTAAATCTTTAGATCTATTCAGCAATTATAATGACGACATAAGTAGTGTTAATTCTTCCTCTTCGTATTCTGTATCAAGATCATGAGCGTGTTCTAAGGTAGGGAGAATATTTATAATGGATTTTTCCTTCTATATATTAATTTCACTTTGCACTCGTCTACACATGATGTCTAGCTCTCTTCTTGACAAGTAAGTTTCTTCTTAATTTAGTATTTATTTGTAAATTAATTCTATTTTAAAAAATTTGCTTATTTAATTATTAACAATTTAATTATTAAGTTGAAACTTATGTACTTTAACAGATTTGTTCTTAATTTTAAATTTATTTCATTATTTATAAAAAGAATTTCAAGATAAAAATAAATGAAATGTATTTTGAAAGTACATTGTTCAGTTTTAAGTAAAAATTAATTTAGAATTTGATATTCTTTAAGACTTACTTGGACTACTCCCATTTTGATCCATTCGTATACAGTGTTTCCGAGTTATATGATTAAACTTGAAATATGAATTTAGGACCTCTAAACAAAAAATTTTTCTTATGGAAGTATGCTCACAAACGCTTCGTTTAACGATAACAAATTTTTTATATAAGAATATATATAAGTATATATGTATAAACATATATAATTATATACAAAATATATCCATTTATACTTTTTTTTTTTGTTTTAAAATTATTGTTTGGTTCAAGAAAAATAATATGACCATAATAATAAGACAAAATAATAAGACCATAATTAAAAGAAAAAATAATTAAAAGAATAATTATTGCATTGTTTTTTTACAAAAAGTCAAATTTAAAAAATAAGAAAAAAATTGCTCATATATAATTATATATATTTATATAATAATATATGTTTATAATGATATCTAATTTTATATACTATATATATATATTTATATAAGCAATTTTTTCTTATTTTTTTAAAGTTGATTTTTTGTAAAAGAACCAATGCAAAAATTATCTTTTCAATTATTTTTTATGTTTCGTAATTAATATTGTTTTTTTTTCTTGTAACAAATAATAATTTTATGAAAGAAAGAAAGATATATGAATATATATGGACATATTTTGTATATATATATATATATATTCTTAATAACAAATTTTTTGCCGGGTTAAAAGATATTGACTTCTTAAATTAAGTTAAGTTAAGAACTAGAGGAGTGAATGATGTTGAAATATATATATATATATATATATATATTGTTTTTATTTTAAAAATTAGAGATCATTGAAAGGCTTCCGTTTATACTATAAACAAATCTTTTTCCATTCGTAATAATTGTATAATCGTTGAATGCTTTCGTGGAATAAATTTCTAAAATTACAGAACTATAGAAGTGAATAATGTCAAAATATGTATCTCTTGTTTTGAAAATCGGAGATTATTGCTAGGCTTCCCAGATAACACAAAGAATCTAAAAAATAATTTGTTTTGAATTCCCAAATTATGAAATGTATTCTTCTTTTGTTTCATTCCTGATTTAAAAACATTTCTAAGTGTTCAAAAAGATTTCACTTTCATATCACCAATTCTGAGTTCCTTTTCAGCTACAAAAGAAAATCTTTCTATAGTCTATAAGAATTTGCTATAAAATCGAAATAATTTTTACATAATATCTCAGTAAATATATATCTTAGAAATATTATAGGTCTCTAAACTAATTTTTACATAGAACTAAAAGACATAGAACAAAGTTGTACTATCAAAATACTTTTACTTTTAGTTTCTCGGAGTGCAATGTTAGAAACTCAAAAAAAAATCATCATTTTATTCTGACAGTTGAGAAGTCTCAATACTGCGTCTTTTACGTCCTATCCTATCCTAGTTTTATGAGAACCGCGTTCATTTGTTGACAGTGTCGCGTACTGCTCGCGGATAAGCGATTATTTTCGAACTCATTATCAACAGAAAAATGACTTCTTTTAGAGTAATTTCGATTTAACTTCAAAGAAGTCAAAAGATACACTTCTATGGGACTTTTTTTGAATTACCAGAAAAGAATTTTTTTCGATTTTATAACGGTCATCTATATCATCTGGATATTATTTGCACTGTAAACTAGTATAATCATATATGTCTTCTATTAGTGAATGTGCCACGAACAGAAGATTGCCGAATAAGGCAGATAATAAGATAATGAGGAATAAAGTATTCTGTATCATTATAACTAAAGTGAACTTCGTAAAGTCATACTTTTGATATGTATTGCATAAAAATTTCAAAGCTGCTGATAAATCACAATATTGCAGATCATTATTCTTTATGTCATCCGTAAAATATCAAGTATAAAAAATTTGTTAAAATTTTATTTAACAAAGGCAAAGTAATCGTGTAAGACTCGAAATATACAATAACATGAGACAGCAACAAATTATTTACGATAATCTGCATAGTAGAAATGAGTTTTTTTAATTAATTTATATTCATTTATTCTTTAACATATGGCGCTCTACACGCGTCACATACATGACACAGCGGTTTGGCGTTTCGAGAGCCCGGCGTGACACACATGTGACATTATTGATTACTCATATATATGTACAAGTTGATTATCAATTATTAGTTGTTGATGATTGACATATGTTTTATATGTGTAGAAGTGAATATTACGTAAGACTGTCGCAAGGAAGGCATTAGCCATAGCGAGAATTTTTTCAACTTGCTCGATAACAAACGTTTTAAATTCATTTATATCAATTTATTCTCTAATATACATCCAGTTTTTGTAGACAAAAAATTAATTACAAATTACTGACAAATAATTAATTTTTTTGTAGTTTTTGCGTAGATATAAAGTTCACGTAGAACGAGCGTGGCTATTTACGTGATCCGAGTTAAACGCTGCTCATTTTCATATATCTACATGATTTAACTTTGGATTTCCTGTACAATGACTCTTATATCGTTGAGCATTTTAATTATAAGTCTGCAGTACAAGATGCTTGTTTTTCTGCTAGATTGCGTTTCGATATTATTAGAAACCTACAGTTAAAATCGATCAAGAAGGTTATTCACATTATAATTACAACACTTATAGAAATTTCGTATTAAATGATATGGCAATGGCATAAATCGTACATGCTTTTATTTATCATGATAATTACTATCTAATATTCCTTTTTATTAAATTTATTTCTTATCACATAGTTTAGAATCTACAAGACAAGGTTTAACTTATTTGGACTTTTACACATCCATATTTGACTTCTGATACATTCGATTACATCAACCTCGATCGGGAAACAACAAATCAATTATGAAATGTTGTTTATCTTTGTGACCGTTAGATCTTTGCGCTTATATTCATGACATCATATTCGTCAGCGTTTTACATACAAGTTTTCTGATTATATCTATTTCAAGTTACCAATATGATATGTTAATTCAAGTGTGCTGAGAAGACTCCGTAGAGTAAAAACGTGTCATAAAATAAATATGAAAAATATATATAGTATTTTTTAAATAATACCCAACTGTTTGCTTGTTTGATTCTTATATCATTTATATTATTTTAATTTTTATTATTTTATTACATACGAGCTGTCATAATCGTTGAATGGTTAATGATCTCGAATTATACGTTTTAAAAGTAGACAGCGTTGTGTGTGATATAGTATTATACAAGTAAGTAGCGAAAAAAAAGTTATTTTAACTTCAATCCATTCAATTTTCATGGGTCGAGTTACATGTCAAGTTTTATAATACATAAATCACATAATATGCTTTATTATTAATATTTCATTAATTGATTTCTTCGATAAAATTCCCTATATTGTAGATTGATATTTTACAACAAAGATTACTCATTACAGGGAGCACAAATCTTAAGAGAATCACTGAAAAGATTTGCAGAAGATGTTGAATTTTGACGAAAAAAGCTTAAAATTTATATGCAAAACAGACATTTCAAATCGAAAAAAATAATGTAAACTGCAGTTCCTAAAAAAATAAAATTCTTGAGTGAAGTAAAATATATACTATTTGAAGAATTGTTGAGTATTAAACGAACGTGTGTATTGAAGAGAAATACAGTGATTCTTGGCAGACGCAAATATTGCGTAAGTAAAAAAACAACACAATTAAGGGATTTAGCAGAGTTAGAATGATTTAATTCAATTGATTAAAATCAGTGATTTAAATCACGAATTCGATTAAAATCTTAATTGTTTTTCATTATGATTTAATTATGCCAAATGCTGTTGTGCAATAATTTTACAAAAAAAGAAGGATGTATGAACATGTATGGGGTGTATCGACATATTTTGCATATAATTATATATTGGTGTCTCCGGGATTGCTACGTGCCTTGACTTCTTTGTTTTTTTTCTTGGTTCTGGTTTCTTGAAATTAAAAAATGCGTTAAGAAACGACAAGACAGCTAAATTAGTTTTTATATTTAAGTATATGCGTTTATCTTCGTGAATAAAAAATTATATTATGTGTATGCGAACTTAAATATTCAAATATATTCATTAAAAAATAAGTTTTATTCTACATTATTAAGTAACGGTCCAACTAACGAGCTAATTTCGCAGATTTAAGCGCTTATTAAAATTTTATGTGTTTTATCGATATTAAAAACAATAATCTTTATTCTTATTAATTATCATATCAATTCGATATAAATCTCCGCAGTACATGTTTCGACTTCCAACAGTCTTCTTCAGCCACTCATCTTCATTATGACGTATTCGATATTATAAAATACATATCTTGCTTAAATATAGAGTCCAAAATCCGTTGTATCTTCATAAGTCCGTCAATATGTTAATATAAAAAAATATTTCATACTAATTATATAAAAAATCTGATTTAAATTTAAAAAATCCGATTTAAATAAAAAAAATCCGTTACTTTTGATTTTTTTTTTTTAATCATGATTTTTTTCCAGCTCTAGAATTTAGTTACATCTGATTGCGAAAATAGACGAAAAATCTGTGGCTTCCCTATATAAATAACGCATTCGTTGATCTCAGCGGCATACGTGTAACCAGAACCACTTCTAAAAACGAGTAAAATAAGAAGGAGATTTCTTGTAAGTCAATCTTATCAAAATCGATGGGAGTTTGAAATTATACGTACATTGCTTAAAATTAGATTTTTTTTAAAAAGACATCTTTTCAGATATGTACATGTAAATTTTATTCAACTTAAAAAATTAAATCGGACTTTGGATTTCCATATCGGTGGAACAAATAAAAAATTAACTAAAACTACAATCAATGAATTTTTAAGAGAGACGAGAGATGCAATCAGAAGGATCAAACTGGATTGTTTTAAATGAAATTACCCGTCGGAGATTATGGGAATTGTTGGGAACTGCTTGCATCTTTCTGTTCGCTCCGCTCATCGTAATCACTCTGATCCTTTTATACATCTATCGTCGTTCGGTCGAGATCGTGCTAAAAATTCAGTTACGAAGCAAGTTCGCCGGTCTCCTAAAAGGCACGGATTGTGTATGGGCTGTTGAAGACGTTTCGCTATCCGTTGTTAATATCTTGTTGATACTGGAGAAGAAGCAGAACTCAAACGTGATCTTCATGGAGAATTTCAGGAATCTGATGAACGATCGCATTGTTTTAAATGCCGCCGGCACGACACTTGAGAAACTGTTCTATCTACGAAGCCAGAAATTCGGCTACTATTTTTGGGAAAAAAGCGGAGAGATAAATCTGAAGGANGCCGGCACGACACTTGAGAAACTGTTCTATCTACGAAGCCAGAAATTCGGCTACTATTTTTGGGAAAAAAGCGGAGAGATAAATCTGAAGGACAGGATCAGATGGCTGGARTGTRCAAACGMTAATTGCGACGGGTCCTGCGAAGATATCTTCGGCGAATCCTTCAGGAAGATTTTGGAAAACATGTGCAATAAACCGTTGCCCAATGATCAYAGAGCTGCGTGGGAGATTCTCRTCGGAARACGCTGTRYGAAATCCAGATCTCATGTCAAARAGRACCGTTTGTTCCCCGASGAGTGCTTCAATRCCGACACCCAGAAWATTCCCATATTATTTCGCGTTCACCATTCCATGGGCGACGGGGTGGCCCTTCTGGGTYTATTACTCAAARTGGTCATCGAYGAGGACGAGACGAAAGARACGAGAGTAAAGATCAAGAGTGTCATCTCGTCAGGCGAGACTGGAGAACGTTTCAAAGAGATCGYGCCAGCATTGCGCACGGAGAGGAACTTCCAGAATGAAACAGATATGCGATTCTACGARTTGAAACARCARGCGAAAATGTCGATCGATCGTACGTGGTTGAGTCTCAAAGATATCATACTCAAACGAATGTACGGTAGAATTAAAGARGTCATGCGRCTAATGATGATTTTACTTTCTTYTCCGAATTTCSTCATRCAACAWATTCTCCGTAAAAGGGACGAAAAGTATGTGTCAATATTTAATCCATTTAATGTTTAATGTTTCATCTTAAAAATAGATAAATGAAGAAATGAATAGAGAATAGATAAATGAGAGGGAATAGATAAATGAATAGAGAAATGAATTATAATTTCTCTGTCAAACTGAATGCGTTCTCTTCGAGAAATAATAAACATAAAGAATTATATTAAAATTCTTTAGTTTCAAAGATTAAAATTTTATGATTTCACGAGAAACAGAGAAATTCTAATCAGCTATATTTAATGTATCTGCCTTTATACATGAAATGTTATATTATTTTCAATGAGTTCTAATAAATGTTACATTTTTATAGCGCTCTGCATGGTCCACCTCTAACGGGTGAAAAATTAATGTCTTACTGGTTGGATAACGATATGACAAACGATAAATCGCCGAATCTTTTGATGAAAATTCGYGAGATAAGAAAAAACACAGGTGCTAAATTTGAAGATATAGTATTGGCAGCTTTCTCTGCTAGTGTACACAAGTATCATTTATACGTAAGTACATATGTGTAAAGTTTTCAAGTGACAAATAAATTTTAAAGACATTTTCAAGACATCAAGAAAAGTGAAATTTAAATAATGTAAATAATATCTAGAGAATTGGTTTTATTAGAGAGTTATATATTGTGTCTGTTTCAGAATTATTCAATGCAAACATATATTTTTCTTGTAGATCAAAAGACCAGTTCCTGATGGATTAACAGTTATCTCACCGGTGAGAATATCACCTGATGAAAATTTAACGTTAGATAACAAGTTTTCGGCTGTTTTCTTGCGAACTTGTATCTCCAATGCGAATGGACAAACAATCGTCGAGTCGAATCGAGATTCGCAATTTTTTAAGCGTCTTCAAGATGTTACAAGAACAAATAACGAAATCAGACAAAGTTCAGATATCTTGCTTAATTTTTGGGCCATGAAGTATCTGTCGGCGCTATTGCCGGTGAAAATTTTAAGAACTCATTTTTTGAGTCGATCTCACAGTACGATGGCGTTTAGCAATGTGTGCGGGCCAGAAAAAGTTCGGATTCTGAATAATTTCGTGAGCAACATTGTCTTCTGGATACCAAACACGTATTGTATCGTCATTATCTCTTGCGCAACAATTAGCAAATTAAATCAAAGCCTGTTGTAACTATTTATGTATTTATTTTGTGGATGTATTTATTTTCAGAAGCACTACTGCTCTTGGCTTTTCTCTGTTGAGTTATGGAGGCAACTTACATCTGTCTTTAATAGCTGATAAGGCAATCGTAAAAGATGAGAGATCTCTTATGGAGCTTTTAGAAAATACTGTACATGAAATAAATACTGCTTATAATAGTATTGTACTGACGGACTTTTTGAAGCCATCTGATTTTCCGTGGAAAAAGGTACGAAAAATAAATTGAATTTTTAATTATTCTTACATTTAATTTCTATATTTTATTTACCACATAACAATAAAATATTTAATAATGATTATACAATTATATTATTTGCATTTACAAAAGGAGTTTCGTGTATTTTCAGGCATCGGCGTGCTTGAAGAAAAGAATCTGAACGACTAAAATATTCTATCTCTTTTAATGAGACGCTCTTAGTGTGAATGTGTTTGTACTAAGTATAAATTATTTTAATACATTATTATATAAGTAAGGTTTTTTTACAAACCATTTAACAAGTAAGGATTTAATTTTTTTCATAAATTTGTTAAAACTGCATTTGTTAAAACTGTGTTTTAAAAATAAAGTTTTTGACTTGTAACATTTTAATATATAAATATATCATGCCTATTAGTTAAAGAATCTGAAATTTTATATATACATAAATATATATATATATATTTTTTTTTTTATTAGTTATTTTATTATTATACATATTTTTTGTAATTAGCGGTATTATGTTCCGATAACATGGTTTTTGTAAATAACATCTCTACGAGAACGCTTTGACTGATTATACTTTTAGATCTAAACTGAGATAGGACTATTTCTCTAGAGTTAAAAATATAATCTAATCAGTACAAAACGCTTACTAAGCTGCTTTCTCTGCTGAACGCAGCCAATGAGATCTTTAAAAACAAAACACGGTAATAAACATACAAGTTCAAAAGCAATTAAAATCACACTAAATTACATTAGTGATCTTTAATCTCTTCATTCAACAAATAAATCTCTATCGATTGCCGTTAATCCATCGACTTTTTAGGGGGATTGCATGGTATGCGCAACTGCACGTATGTAATACACACACGCTTGTAGAATGCGTAAGAATAGGGCTATTTAACACTAAGCATCTTGTTCTGAAATAATAGTCTTCAAATATTTTTATAACGCTCAAGGTTGAGATTTTTAAAATATGTAAAATATATAAAATATATATAAATAGCCTATATGGCAATATATTGATGAGAAAAAAACAAATATATGTGTATGTATATGTGTAAGTATGAAAATAATATATATAAACAAAAATAATATATATGATGTATATATTGTATATAATGTGTGTGTGTATTTTAAATATATTTTAAAACTTTATATATTAACAATGAAGGAAATTTACGGAACTCCAGAAAAAGTATCAATCTCTCATGATTCTCATGATCAAAGTGAAAATGATGAGGAAAACTGTTCCTGAACGAAATAGATTTTCGTATTGTGAAACTATTCAAGAATGCCTGGGAGACAGAAAATATAGAAGCCGAAGAGATCCATAAAGAATTACTCGAAGTACTCGAATTAGAACACACCAAAATGCAATGTCAAGATAGTTTAGGAAAAATGCAGGAAGATTTTAGACGTCATATTTTGGAATATATCAATATAATCGACTTTTTACACAGAATGTTTAGCTTAAAAAACTCTGAAGAACCTGGAATTTTCAGGGGATTTTTTTTATCCTCGAAAATTAATTAAATTCATGAAATTTTATCAGTATTCAGGGAAATTTATGGAATTTTATTTTTTAATTTGAATTCTGTCTTTTTTGAAAACGTTTTGTTTAATCATTTCTTCTTGCCAATGTGAAATGTCGACAATCGGTTATAGCAATAAGTATAATATTTGCATGTACTCATGTATATTCTCACAACTCTTGCAAATTTTTATTTTAAAAAATCAGGCAGTAGAAGGCAGTACACAGCAGAAGAAAGTAGCTAATTTGTGTAAATAAGTCTTCGAATCTTTAAGTTTTGAGACTCCAATTGCAAAGAATAAATAGTCTTATAAAATATCTTCTATTAATTTATTTACAATATATTTCTTTGCTTGCACTCCAATTTATTTTAAAATAAAAAATCCTTTGCTCTTATTTAGAATTTCGAATAAAATACCTGAAAAATCCAGGACTTCTCTGAAATTGTTTTACTTGAGAAAGGTTTCATTTATTTTTTTTTTTTCATTGGTACATTATGAATTTCTGTGATGCTATATTTGTTCTTACGCATAATTTATTTCTACATGTGCACTTATATAGTATTTATTATCGCGAGGTAATAGTTACTTAATAGATACTTAAATATTATGAAGCTAAAGTAGAAGGTTTTTTTTATATTTTTAGATTATTAGATATACATAATATAAAGATGACTTATATACAAATATGATTCCTCACATGAGAATGATTGATTAAGCGATGATTCTCGACTTTGTTCTGACTTGTATGGGTGTATGTGTATGTATGTGTGTGTTATCTTGTGAATATATTTCTATTTAGAATTTGATTGCATTATTGATTGCATAAAGGAGTATGTAACAAGACATAATCTCTACCTCTCTGGTTCATTGTTTATAATTGCATAAATAATACTGAACTAGAGTATCGAAGTTCATTCGTTCACACACGGTCATAACATACAGAAGCATTGTCAATCCGTTGGACACATCCCTAGCGTTATCCTCTTTTATATCAGTAAGTGACCAAATCTTTTTTAATCACACGTACGTGCACTACAGATTTTCAGCGATAATAGCGTTTGCCCAAACGCAGCCATTAAGGTAAAAATGAATAAAMGGAGATAGTACATATATCTTTTTCATAGTATTTTATAGGGTCTCTAGTAATGATATATGTTTTATTAAATTTTTAAATTGTATAATATCAAGCTCGTTCTTATGACCTATCTCTTCTTTCTTTATTGCTTTATATTTAAGTACATGCGTTTWATCTTCGTAAATAAAAAATTATATTATGTATACAACTTAAATATTCAAATATATTCATTAAAAAATAAGTTTTATTCTACATTATTGAGTAACGGACCAACCAATTTCGCAGATTTATGCGCTTATTAAAATTTTAAGTGTTTTATCGATATTAAAAACAATAATCTTTATTCGTATTAATTATCGTATCAATTCGACATAAATCTCCGAAGTATATATGTTTCAACTTCCAAAAGTCTTCTTCAGCCACTCATCTTCACTACGACGTATTCGATATTATAAAATACATGTCTTGCTTAAATGTAGAGTCCAAAATCCATTGTATTCTTCATAAATCCGTCAATATGTTAAAGTATTCAATACTTGTGTACATTGATATTTGTGAACCCAACATCTTCTCCAATTATCTCGTTTACATCTTCAATCATTGTTATTTAGAATTTTATAACTATTTACTTTTCACTTGAAATAAATAATCAAATTTTATTCTATTCATAAATGTTATTAATAAAAATTAATTTAAAAATAACGATTATCACTCGACGATTTTGGACCATACAGTATTTGAAATCGCTGATTATTCACAATAAATTGAAGTTTAGTAAGCTTAATAAAAAAAACAATACATTTCTTGTTTTGTAATAAAATTTAATTATTTTCTTACTACTAAAAATCATTAACCTAAATAATAAATCTAATTTTTAAAAAAAACTGATTTAAATTTAAAAAATCCGATTTAATTTTTAAAAAATCCGATTCTTTTCATTTTTTTTTAAATCATGATTTTTTCCAGCTATAGAATTTAGTTACATCTGATTGCGAAAATAGACGAAAAATCTGTGGCTTCCCTATACAAATAACGCGTTCGTCGATCTCAGCGGCACATGTGTAACTAGAATCACTTTTAAAAAGGAGTAAAATAAGGAGGAGAATTCTTGTAAGTCAATCTTAGGAAAATCGATGGGTCAGTTTGAAATTATACGTACATTGCTTAAAATTAGATTTTTTTAAAAAGACATCTTTTCAGATATGCACATGTAAATTTTATTCAACTTAAAAAATTAAATCGGTCTTTGGATTTCCATATCGGTGGAACCAATAAAAAACTAACTGAAATTTGCTACAATCAATGAATTTTTAAGACCTAGACGAGAGATGCAATCAGAAGGATCAAATTGGGTTGTTTTAAATGAAAATACCTGTCGGAGATTATGGGAATTATTGGGAACTGCTTGCATCTTTCTGTTCGCTCCGCTCATCGTGATCATTCTGATCCTTTTATACATCTATCGTCGTTCGGTCGAGATCGTGCTAAAAATTCAGTTACGAAGCAAGTTCGCCGGTCTCCTGAAGGGCACGGATTATATATGGGCCGTTGAAGACGCCGTTTCGCTATCCGTTGTCAACATCTTGATGATACTGGAGACGAGGCAGAACTCAAACGCGATCTTCCTGGAGGATTTCAGGAATATGATAAATAATCGCATTGTTTCAAAGGCCGCCGGCACGACACTTGAGAAACTGTTCTATCTACGAAGCCAGAAATTCGGCTACTATTTTTGGGAAAAAAGCGGAGAGATAAATCTGAAGGA
>JANQDE010000055.1:1053030-1100054 GCA_037157785.1 Cephalotes varians
ATAAATTGAATTTTTAATTATTCTTACATTTAATTTCTATATTTTATTTACCACATAACAATAAAATATTTAATAATGATTATACAATTATATTACTTGCATTTACGAAAGGAGTTTCGTGTATTTTTAGGCATCGGCGTGTTTGAAGAAAAGAATCTGAGCGACTAAAATATTCTATCTCTTTTAATGAGGTTCTCTTTATGTCAATGTATGATATATGTGCTAAGTATAAATTATTTTAATACATTATTAAGTAAGGTTTTTTTATAAAACCATTTAACGAGTAGGGATTTAATCTTTTTCATAGATTTATTAAAACTGTATTTGTTAAAACTGTGTTTATAAATAAAGTTTTTAACCTATAACATTTTAATATATAAATATATCATGCCTATTAATTAAAAAATCTGAAATTTTATATATATATATATATATATTTCTATTAATTATTTTAATATTATACATATTTTTTGTGATTAGCGGTATTATGTCCCGATAATATAGTTTTTCAATTTTGTAAATAACAAGAAAGTCAATCTTGCTATTTTAATTTTCTAATAATTATTATATAATTCTAATTAAATTATAAATTTTATAAAAATATTTCACATTTGACAAGATATGTAGATCTCAAAGCGGACAAACTTATTGCGTATTGTATCACGCGTATTACACCACTCTTGCGTATCATTGGGAACATATCAAAATTTTGATATAATGATGCATCCATTGAATATGCAACGATGATATGCAACAAGTCTGTATCCGTCTTTAACTTCAAATTATTCAAATTAAATAAATTTACGATACTCGATACTATTTCTCCAAATGTATTCAGCGTGTAAATAATCGGTTTAGTTAAATATAAATCCGAATTCAGAGTACGAAGATGAATGGTGGTATTTATTACTGATTGTGAAATGTTCCCATCTCTAACATCTGATCTCCATCAATAGCCAAGACGGATGGGAAATAATGCATACGGGAAATAATTGCAGTGAAATACATACACATTGGAATGATGTAATAGTACTTATCTTAGGAGCTAGCCACATAAAAACCCTTTAAATATTTAGAAATAATGTGATAATTAGTTAATAGCCATTTTTTTTCAGTAACTTAAAATTTTTTAATATGTAATTTAAGCAAAAGTTACTTTTAATTGACTTTTTATTATTATATAGATAAATAAGTAAATGTTCTTTGTATGTTTACAACGTTTACTCCTTTTGTGCATAACTATACAATATATTTACATTAAAATTTTTTAATTATACTTAACTCTTTGGTATCAATAATCAAATGTTCTTGTGGATTGATTACGCGTACGAAGTTCGCAATTCAAATTACACAGAACGGACTTTCAATATTTTCTTATAGTTCATCAGTCTCATTTCGTCAACTGGGCATAAATAGCTTCGGGATCATCAACAGTTTTGCTTCCGTTGCACCGACATCTCGGAAGACGCGACTGCCATCCACTCGTTAGTCGTCGATTGGAACCACGTCAAGCCCAAGGAATATCTACCATTGAGATTGGCGTGCTGACAATGACTGAACCACCATCCACCCCGATAGTTAGCCGCGCAATCGGTGGTGCTGATGTCCATGTCACGATCTTTGGCGCTGAACGCCATGCCGTCCTGATAGGACAATGCATCGGTCGCGTTGCCCGAATAACCGGATACGTGTAACCGGTAACCAGTCTCCTCGGAGTCGACCGTGAAGTGCTCATACTCAGCGCGCCAGTGCACGCCGTAAGTGTCGATCAGATCGACCCGTAACCTGCTGCAATTGTCGCGAGTAAGCCGATGCAGCGCCTCGTTGCCGATCCAAAACTCGCTGACTGGCGAACCGAAGCCAATCGAGTATTCGTTCCAGGTGCGATCAAAATCGGCCGCGCCGTCAATTCTGCGGGCCACGACGATCCAGCCGGCGCGGCAGGAAGCCAGCAGAGGTGCTCCGGGTCCAGGTGCCAGCAAAGTCAAGCCGTCGCGCTCCTCGCAATTTCCCGGAAGGGAATCCACCATGAGACGGTACTGATCCTCCACTTGTTCTAACTCGTGCGTGACATTCGCTGCCTTGGCCAGATTCCGAGAAAGATCCAGTTGGCTGAGGGTCTCGTTTAAAGCGTCCAGACTCTTCCGCTGCACGTCGCTCTTCTCCTGCAGCTGTGATGCGCTCACGCTCAACGCCTGGACCGCCCGTCGAAGATTGCCAAGCTCTTCCCTGGTCAGGGACAGCTCAGCCGCCTTTCGTGCCGCATTTATTTCCAGCTTCGCCAGCTCTCGTTTCACCTCGGAACGATTGATGTAAACGGCTTCCTCGAGCAAACGAACTGAATCGTATAGTCTCACAACCGACTCGTTCAGCTCGTTCATCGACATCAGATCTCGGCTGGCATTGGATACTCTCTTCGAGAGCTCTGCCTGCGTCAGCTCGAGACTCCTCACTCGTTCCTCGAGATGCTCACGGTCCTCGTACACCACCCGCTTCTCCACCAGCGCTCGCTTCCGCGCCACCACGGAGATCTTCCGTTCGACGTTACGTAATCGTTCCTCGAGACGAGCGCGATGAGCGAAAGCGCGGGAATAACTATGTCTTCGGGCTGACGTAATCTCATGCGATCCACTCACCTCGTTACGAAAGATATCGGCCTTGCGATATTTCGGCTTCTGTTGATCCTGCTGATCGGAAAGCGTGGACTCGCATTTCAGGGACTTCAGTTCAATCTGCACCGTGCTTAACTGTAACAAATAAAGAGGATAAGTTTTGTATTTTGTACAAGATAATGCTGACTCGTAATTACTTTCTTAACATCTCTGTGATTGAGATTTTCAAAACAAAACACGATAATAAACAAGCAAGTTCAAAAGCAATTAAAATCACATTAAATTATATTCGTGATCTTTAATCTCTTCATTCTACAAAGAAATTTCTATCGATTGTCTTTAACTGATCGACTTTTTACAGGCGGGAATTGCATGGTATGCGTGACTGCATATATGTAATACACACACGCTTGTGGAATGCGTGAGAGTAGGGCCACAGCTGTCGTGTGGCTGCGATCGCTAGCGTGTGTCAAATACCACAGACGGTAAGGATTGCCGTTCGGAAATTGTACGTGGGATAGAAAACGAATTTATAAACACGCGCAGATGTACGAATCATTGAGAATTTCTCTTGTGCATTACGAAAAAATTCAATAAGTTATTAATTTTATTATCTCATATTTTAATACATTATGTGAGTATTTATATTTTTTAATTGAATTAGTGAACACAATGTTCCATTATCTGTTGTTTCTTTTTCCCCTGCAAAATATCTATAACAAATCTAATATTTTATGTTATGTCGCAAAGTAATTTCGTGTAAAAAATTGCACGAGATAAATTTATTTCAATTTATGAACTTGCACATTTCTATTCCGTCCAATGACCCATTAGGTCTAATTCTTCACAATTCTTAAATTTTATATTTGATTTCTTATGACGATTGAGAGTTGAAGGTAGAAGCGCAAAGGGCGGCAAGTATTTAAAGAAGAGGGAGAAGGGTAGTCCGGTGGACCCTAGGGGCATATGCGTGCGGCCCAAAGGAAAGGCCGTTGCGAGGTGGGAGGAAGGGAAAAGGAGGAGGAGGAGGTTGAGAAGCAGCTGCCAAGCGGCAAAACGAAAAACAGGAATGAAGCAGCTGGCCGCCCCGTGCAAGGCGCAGGTGCACCGACCATACACACCCCCCTTTCTTCTTCCTGCCGTAAATACTAAATGGTAGCGGCAGCCGTTATCTACACGGACGCCCGTTGTCCGCGCGCGAGCGATCGCATGCCGAGCCCTTCGGCGTGTACACGCATACCAAGAAATCGATCTCGAGCCATTGTGGGCGAAAAAATCGGCCGTGGTCACTGAGCGGCACGCGCGCATCTAGGAATTCCCCGTCAACGACGGGGAATTGAAGAACACACGTAATATACATGTCTTTATAGAATATTCTTTTGTATATTTTATATACACGCAAAAGAGGAGAGAATCTGACTTCAGCAACGCTTAATTATCTTAAACATCTGGCGATTGAGCGAATTATAATACGAGCGAATAATAATACTCAGCTGAAGTAAATTACTTCAAAAACTAACAAATTTGTATTCAAATATAAATTTTATTCTCACGAAAAAAACATAATCGAGAAATGAAAGATTAAGCCGTTGCTCTGGAATAAAGTATTCTTTATAATAATATTAAAATTTACAATAAGTCATCTTTCTCTCTCCTCTCATTCCAAGCCTGGTTTGGTTCAGTTGCGTTGCAAATTGGTACCACCTGCCTATCACGTTCTGTTTTTTTTTTCTCTGATATCAGCCTTACTCTCTAACATCTGCGAAAAGAAGACAATTTTACCTGACTGCTGACATCCGCGCATGAGCGGGACAGGAGGCTAGCGTGTTCCTTGTTCGCGGCGATGTCGAGCCTGATGGTACCAAGGATGGCCTCGAGCTTGGTGATCCTCCCACCGAGATCGCGTATGCTCCTGCCGACCTCGGCGACGTCACTCTTCAGCAGAGTCAGCTCACTCCTCATCCTCGAACGCTCGGTAAACTCCTCGCTGGCGTTCCGCGTCCTGAGCACTTCGGCGACCTCGGTCTGCAGCTCCGTCACGGCACTGGCTAGCCATCGCACCCTCAATCGCTCGTTCTTCGCCTCGTTGCCGCTTCCGCCGCGAAGACCATCCACTTCCGTCCTGCACGTGCGAGGGGATACAATTGTAATGCGTTTTTGTGATGTTAAAATGACCATATCTTTTCTTTGCGTACCGTAAAAGTAATAGGATAACAGCTAAGACCATTACCTCTCAAAACAAGGGTAAAATTAAAGTAAATCTGAATTTTTATCTCTTATTATCAAGATAACTTACATACGTTAAATTTATAAATACGTTATTATTATTATTATAACACACATTCATCTAAATTTAGGTAGATCTTGCTGTTAAATTTTAATCATATTTTTATATAAAAAATATATACAAAAAATTATATACAAAAAATTGTATCGTGTCCTGGCCTTTGTAAAAAAAACTGGCCCGACAGAAACCTTAGACTTCAATTAACTCCTAAGGCTTCTCGCACAGGCCGATAGCGTAATTATGCACTTGATGAGTTCTAGTATATGTATATTGTATTACAAGGAAAAAAAACGAAACAAATTGTGTCTTACCTCAATTGCGTCACTTCTTTCTTAAGGACGTTAAGTTCCGTATTTTTCTCCATTGTCTGTTTCAGACTCTCCTCCAAGGCATTGTAATCTTGCTGTCGATGATCAAACAATGCGCTCACTTGTTCCTGCAGTAGCCTGATCGTACTACTGAGATCTTCATCCGCGCGCGTGCCGGCAATCAACGTATTCGCAGCGATAATTGCTGATAACAGCAACAGCAGATTCGCCATCTCCGACAATCTCTTGAGTATCTTCAGCCAAGATCTTCAGACTTCTATATATACTTCTCAATTCATATATATCCTCCCTCGTGGAGCTATATATTTTTATTTATTTGCAATCCTCGAGTACTGTGTGCGTATTATCTTATGATTCAAATACACCGATCCTCGATTTTTAACAGATCTTTTTCCAGATTTAATATTTTTTAAATCCTCGCATCTTCTCAAATTCTCGAGATTTCAATTTCAAATTTTACCAATGAGAATTCTTTACGATACCTTATTTAGCACACGACTGATGAACGAATTTACCGTGATTCAATGTGATTTGTACACGATTTATTCGATTTATCTCAATCGGCGAGATCGTTCAGTTCGAGTCGCGAAGTCACGTGCAAGGCGGAGATTGTGTGTCGCAGTGTGCTTGACCGACTCTCGAAAGCCTACTGGCGCGGCCGAAACGGTGTACGAGTTTTATAAGGGCCTTTGGACAAAGGTCCGCTCGGACCCGGTGTGGAGCAGGTGTTCGGCAACACCAGGCCCTCGCCAGGTATATATTGTCTCGCGCGCCGCCGTTCGTATCCCCACATGCCTGTTATGCGTTCTCTACCCGCTCATATCCCGATACGAGTATGAGAGATCGTAATAGATATATCGTATAAGATCGTGATATGATAAATGCGCGAGTATAGGGCGCTGGGTAATAAACGCGTCTGGCGAACGGGGCGAAATTTTTGGTTGAAATTTTTATTCCGGAAAATGTTTTTGATTTTAATTAAATTATAGATCCTTCTGCAAAATTTTTGGACTTTATTTTCATTTAGTATTTTAGTAAATATCCAGTCAAAATTCTCCAGTCAAGTCTGTAAAATTAAAGCCTATCTAAAAGATTGGATGGATAAGACTTTCTTATTTATTTGTGATGTGCAGGAGTTTAAGCGCGAATCGCAGGAATATATTACGAATATTATTAGCATTTGAAAAGGATATGGATTTTTTTTTTTTGTGTCGTCTAATCGGAGAAAAGCAAACGGCCAGTTCGGCATCGGGTAAAATTAATAATTTATTGAAAACAATGTCCAACCTGTTGGAGTCTACGTCTATATTTACGGATATGGTAACGCATCAGTGGATTATTCAATTGGGGTGATGGAAGTACGGCTACGTGTCTATGTGTTTGAATTCTTTTGTACGACAAAATGTTGGATATAACACGGAAATTCCCACGCGCGTACAAACGCGTGTGAAAATAACGTTCTCCCATTAAATACAACGTCATTCGTTTCTGAGAATAACGTTTATACAATCTCACGATATCTCTTCAAAATCGATGCTAACGATGCTAACATTATCGGATATTCCACGAGTAATAATATGGCAGAAAATGGCACCGAGCTAATTATTCTTGTAAAGGCGAATAATCGATTCAACAAATACAATCGATTCGGTTAGATATAACGGAGAGACTTTTGCAATACTGTTTTGAATATGACGTTAAAAATGCTAAAAATCACATGCTACAATGAAAAGGACTGATAACTCATTTGTTTGCAGTCTTTGAGAAATACCAAGCTCGCGAGTTTAGCGTTTATGGTATCCGAAGCGTCGACAATATTGCAAAAACTCACTAATAACTCGCAGATTAGAGGAGTGAATTGAATCAAAATTAAAAGCCTGCACCATAGAAACAATATAGAAATAGAATTAGAAAACAACAGATACTGAAAGAATCTCCAAAAGATACGAGAGTAGAAACGAACCGGCAAAGGAGTTTTTATCCTAATCCAATTCATTCTACAATTCCAACCAGCCCCATTACAATACACATTATGCAAATAATTTGTCGCTTACTATTTCGTGGCACGGAGTTTACGTCGGTTCTACATTGTAAATCTGGCGGTAATGCACTTAAATACTGCTCTCGAGGGGCGTAGCTACAACTCTTATGCTCGAAAACAAAACATGAATTTCTATACACAACAATTAATTGAATTTCAAAATGCGTAAACAAAAAAAGCAATCACAATGGAAAAAAAATAAAAAAAATTAAGCAAAGCAAATGAAACTTTTCCTTTTTGTTATCATATTGCTACGTCCCTGGTTGGGGCATTTCGTATGCCTAAAATGTGCCAGTCGCGTGTCCCCAATAAATTCTCTAAAGAATTACGTTACATGAGCGCATCTCGGCGTTCAGTATCTGCTATTCTCTCTGTAACAAGTACAACTACTCAGCACTACGGAAGTTAATCCGCGATTACACAGCCAGAGTGTCAAACTTAATCATGCAATGTGCGTACGTAACGCTAAGTTCCTCCTTAAGTCTGAGCAGATCCGTATGTGCCAGTCGGCGGCCGATAGAGTCTGGGCAGCGTCAGAATCTGCAAGCTGTTGAACGCGTACTTTCGCACACCAATGTTTTTCCACGTGTTCTCCCGGCGACAGCCCTCACTGAAACAGGAAGAAGCAATACGTTCATCGGGCAATTCTAAATTATAACAATCTTATCTATCTTATCAATAATATAAAAAAGATTTAAAATATAATTTTTTAAAAGACAGATATAATATTCAGAATATTATTCAGAGCATAACAAATTATTTAGCATACCACAAGAATAAAAAAATTCTTAAAAATATAATTATTGCTACTAATTAATTCAATCCCACTCGAGTATTTTTTTCTTTCTCTTCCTTTTACACTTACCTTCGCATACAGTCCAGAGCCCTCATGTACTCGTGTTCAGCCAGATGATATTCCGACGATAATATATTGACTTGTTCAAGCGTGATCGACATACCGGTCCGATCTTTTGCGCTTTTGCAGCTGGTGAATCTCAAACCGCGCATTCTTCGACATATTTGCGAGGACAGTTGCAAGATTTCTACGTTCTTATTGACTCTTTCTTGCACACACGTCTTTAAATTCATCATCATGTCCGACAATGTGTGGCCTAGAATTGACCTAGCGGCAACTGAAATAAAAGAATGTATGAATTTTAGGATCTATCAACAAAAAATATATCTAAACAAATAAAAAAATATCTAAATAACAAAAAGGCGTTCAAAGAAAATATCCAATAGATTAGATTCTCTTAAAAATTAGATTTTAAATTTTCTTAAACATTTTTCTTAGGATTTTGTCTTTATAATAAATTTAGTCAGTTATACTTACAACGCGTAGATGCAGGTTCCGTCGGTAGATTCAGCTTCTTAAATCTCAAATAATATTCGTTCAATCTATCGAAGTTGTCCATATTGCTTTTCTCCTGTGGTTTCGTGGTGCCGAGGCTCTCGGCTAAAGAAGCCATCTCATTGATACCGACGTTGAAGAACACCGGAGTTACGTTGAATGATAACGTTTGTCTCGAGGAGGGCACTAATGGCAAAAGAGAATAAATCGCGTCCGGAACCGGAAGTATCACCGTCAGCGCACTCCGCGAGCCTACTACGCGCGGCAGAGGAAGCTGAAACGCGTTAGACTTTCCTTCGATTCTGTAAAAACAACATTCGCGTTTAGATGAAAATTTCTTTTCAACGTAACTCAATCAAGAAAAATGATAAACAAATCTTCTGTCTACCTAGGTTGAATGCCACATCTGGACAGAGTGAATGTGACGGTGTGCGTGTCTTCGACCGCTACGGCCATGTCGCCCCACATGTCAATTTCGTCTCCGTAATAGCTAAGAAGGCCTTCGAAGGAAACCAATGGTCCCAGAGTTGTGAGTATTAGCAAAAACATCGGATCGGGCCGTTGGCACCATAGTTTTGCCATTATGCCAGTTACTAAGGCAGTTAGCTGAAATTTTATGGGGTTATTCCCAGATATTCCCACAATGTTCTCACATATCTTTCTCACCAAGCTGAAAGACATGATAAACTCACCGCTTGACTGAAGCAAACGTCTCGTCTATACCGAACGTTGCATGCGCGCTGCGCCGTTTTCGGGTCTTCCTGTACGCGAAATACAGAGTGCGTCAGTCTGGCAGTTTTCAGCAGACCGTCCATGGCTTGCCGTAGCTTTTTCATGCTCGGCCTGAGCTCGCTCGTCCAATCGACAATCGATGCGAAATCTAGGCCCTCAGTAAACTTGTTCCTCTGTCCTGAGTTACTTTTAATCACGCGCGTCATCGAATCAACTGCTTGGCACACTTCATTGGAAGACGAGTTACGATAAATATCGGTTATCCCTAACAATACACGTTGCAAATTTTACGTTTTTATATAAAGAGCATCACGTAAGATGATTCCCTTACCTTCCTTTGCCTTGGAGAGCGCCGGTTTTTCTAATCCTGGGCTCGACTGTTGTCGCTCGTTCGATTCCTCTAACAATTTATTCGACTCTTCCAACAATTTGTTTGACTCCTCACATTTGATCCCATTTTTCGGTTGAATGGTAACGACTTCAACGTTATGTCGATTGCTCGGCAAGCAACCCTTCAAACTCTGTGATCTACCTAGGCTACTTTTGTTACGCAATCGTACAGCCGGACTACTGCATCTACCGCAGAGAAACTTCACTTTGGATACGAGGCACATAACACTCGCCTCAATGTTCAACTGAGTGAGATCCCATGGCTCCGGCTCGTCCGTAGGTTTGTAATAATTTGCGGATGGCGAATTACACATCTTCTGGGTGTCCAAGAAACGCTTGCATGGATCGGTATCGTTCTTCAAATCTTCCTTCTCGTCATCGTAACCTTCTTTTCTTTCGATGTCGAGACTTTGCAGAACATTCTCATCAGTTTCTTCTTCTGCTTGTTTAGGATCGTCCTCCACGTCCGGAAATATTACGAAATTCTCTTCCGCAATGTCGCTTTCGCCAATGTTACTGTTGGGCGCCTCGTTCCTCGAGTACGCTATGGAAGCGTATTCGCCATTTCTGATGCCGTTCTTTGACCAGATGTCCTGCACGCACTCGGGAGTGTCGGGCGTGACGAAATCATCGAAATCAGGGCTCTTCAAGTCGAAGTTCAGTTGCTGCGTGATTCGTTTGAATGGCGACAAGGACTGATTAGCTTTAAAATCCAGCGTCAAAGTGTCATCCGAAGACGTGGTCGAGTTATCCTGAACTTTCGCGACTTTGTACTCTTCCAAAAATGTTAAAGCCTCCTCTACTAAGCCGGGATCCCAGAGACTAAGTAAGATCCTGGTCTTTGTAATCATATCCTCGCATATCGGCAGCATGCCACTCGTCTGTTTCTCCTTGGCAAGTTTCATCAAGGATCTCATTGCTTCTACAACGTCCCGGCGTAATTGTTTGATCGCTTGGATCGCGTCATGCGCCATTGTAATTTTGGATGTTCCCTGATACAGCTGATTACTTCGCATAGGCGACTCCTTCAGTGCCTGCACCAATCTGCAAACAAGAAACAATATTAAAAATTGTATTTTATATTGTAATTGTATTTTACTTTGACGATCATTTAGATAAGAAAGTGTACATCGTACCTTATGAGTCCGCCGTTTTTGCTTTTATGGGAATGGGCGGTAAATGCTCCTACGCTAATAAAATCATAAAATCCGCATTTGTTCAATGTGTCGTTGTGAACCCACATTCGTTGAAGGTGTAAATTCAAAGGCGCAAATTCGAGAGTACGGTCGTTCTTTCGCGACGACTGCTTGAAATAACTTCCTAAAATTTGAATCACTAAACGTTAGAACGTTAGATTTTTAGACTAGAACTTATTTTCTTTCACGGATATAAACTATTAGAAAATAAACATGAATATTCACCTTTGTAAGCGGCTAAGTTTTCTTTGGCTTGGGAATACAAATGTAACAAGTGGAGATGACGATCGAGCAATTCGATTTGCTTCGTATGCCAAGGCTCTCTCAACTCTCCCATTCCAGCTACTTCTTGTAACAATTCTTTCTCCTCCTGTATCCAAATACCACTGCAATTTGCCAATACGTTATTTCACTCTGATTTCGTGCTTTTACCATTTATAACACAAGATAAGACGAAATATGCTCACAGTAAATGTTGCGGAAATTGGAAACAGAGTTTGCTCTCCGCCATAATCTCATGTACGCATATATCACCCCCTAATCCAGAGTGGAATCTACGATAATCAGATTAGATGGTGGCTATAAAATGCAATAAGATCGATTCGTTAGTGTAGAAACTTACCTGTAAGTCTGTACGAATGGATTTGCAAAGAGAAGTTTTAACTGGCCTTGATGGGGGAACTTAATTTTTGTCCCTAATCTCGGAGGTAACGATTGCGAGCGTCTGTGCGAAGGCAACTAAAAATGTTATAGATTGATAAGAATTAAATGTTCTCTATAAGCGATAGCAAATGTCTGAAAACATTCATAAATTAATTTATTACTTGTTGTTGGTTATTACTGCTATACATTGCATTTCGCGATGGTGTACTCTCTGTGCTATTTCCTTTATCCTCGGCTTCCAGATTCCACACGTTAATTGTTAAAAATCCAACTGTCGTTGTTTTCGCTGACTTTAATGGTATCCTTAATCTAAAAAAATCAAAAAAAGATAAAAACAATTAGAACGATTTAATTAATTAAATAATTTTGATAAATGATCTCGCATTTAATCCAAAAAAAAAAAATTATAATACACACGTTTACTTAAATATATAAAATATTAATTTAAAAAATGTGTAATTAAATCTTAAATTTGAAAGTTTTATGTTCCTTTACAGAATTTTCGATTTTAACTATACATTCATAAAATTACCTAGGAGTGTCTTGCACTGTACTAAATGTCACTATCGCGCTTCCTATCGGAGTTGCGGTCTGGCTGACTCTTTCTCTGACGTCGTATGCGGTTATCCTAATTTTTGTTTCAGTGGTTAATCCGTCGCTAGCTCGAAAGCTTACCGTAGTTAAGAAATTCGGATTACTACTTCGCTGAAACAAGAAACACAAAGAAATTCTTACCAATTCTACAATTGTGCAATTTAAAGGACAGTTTTTGAGAATTCTTCGTAGTTACCTCTACGACTTCCGTTCGTGCGTACTTGATCCAAGTTTTCGAAGATTTCGACTGTACATCTATCTCTAAAACGGGAGTGGGTGGTCGACCGTGTCCATCGCACAACAGATTATCGCAGGCTAACGATACCTCGCACATTGGTACTTCCGCCGGATCTGAAAAAAAACGAATTCAGCATAAAATCAGTTGTCAAATTTTACTTATTATGCTTTATTTATCATAAATGTGATCCATAGTTGTATTTCACAAAATACACAACTTTACTATAAATACTTTACTATAAATAAATAGCTCACAATAAATGATATAACTTTGAACAAATAGCAAAATTGTAATCCTGTAAAAAAAAAATGTTGCATTGACATTTTAATAAAAATTCAGCAATAAGTATCTCCTTCATTAGCTTCAAAAATTCAATATTAAATTCATCAGTAAATCTCGAGTGCAATTTTTGTTAAATTCTAGACATTAGTCTGAAATTAAAGAAAAGCAATGTACAGCTTACAATAAACAACGTGCTAAAAAACGTGTGAATAAAATTATGTGCTCCAGGAAAAATTTTCAATTTTGAGACTGTTAAAGCGTTCGCACCTGTGAAGGTCCCGCGTTGCAGCCGCAACATTTGTATGTCGGTGTCGTGCTTGTGTCCGCTGAAGGCCTCGATGCGCTGTCGCAACGACAGCAACTGGCTCCGCATGCACTCGTAGCTAGCCAGCTGCAGCGCCTGCAACCAACTGTCCCGTTCCTCGGCCGTGTTCGCGCCTAACTGTTGAAACAAGCCTCCGTCGAAAACTGCAACATTTTTCCCTCCGTGCTTTTTGACGTCGCCTCGCACGCTACGTGAGAGCGGGGCAGGCGTGCATGCATGCAGATGACAACGATGATGTCGTCAATGCACCGTTGCAGCAAGGAAGAGAGAGAAAGAAAAAAAAGAGAGAGAGAGAGAGAGAGGGAAAGAAGAGGAAAATACAGAAGCTGATGCACAAATGATGATACTTGCCTATGCTGAATCCGTAAGGAACATGATTGCTGGACGGATCCACGCGGACCGTACACTGCTCCAATATGATCACACCCAGCGGCTCCGACCACTGCTCCCGCGATTTGAAATAGAACAAAAGGTTGCCTCGCAGTCTGCACCATCGTTCGAGACTTACTGCACAAGAGAAGCAGAGCAGCGGCGGCTTAAGCGCGACCGTTCGTACGCTGGAAGATTTTTATTAGGGTGGGGGTTTCGGTGTACGATAACAAGCGGCAGAAGAAGAGACGAGGAGGACGATATCTTCGCGTTGTTTAGTCCCTTACGGACTGACAAGCAGCAGTAATAATCAGGTTTTTCGATAAGAGCATATTAGTAATGAAAAAGTCATTAATAATAATGATATGTAAATAAGGATCTCCAACTAAAGATCTGTTACAGCAATCAGACTTAAGTTTACTGCACCTGTAAGTACTGATTAGTACTAATTGTAAAACAATATTCTTCTGCAAGATAATTTTTCTTTCTTAAAGTTTGTACATAGAATATTTTTATACGCATCCAATTTTAGAGATGCCCTTCCAAGAGTTTCCTCGTGAGACCGATTACCCTTATCATTTCGTCATTACAGCGTCCTTGTTCTCTCCCCTTCTCATCCCCTTTGGTTAAGATCAATGCGATCGATGCGCTCTTGAACGGATATTTACAAATATACGAGCACTCAAAGCAAGATTCTTACATGCTGTAAAGATATAAATGTAAAATTCATACACATGCGTGCATTTGAATGTTTTCTCTTGAAATTTAAAGCGCCGCCGTGTCTCGCAACGTAAATATTTGTAGATTAAATTGAGATTTCTATGAATTTTTTCATTTTTATAAAACTTCTATCCGAAACACACACAACATGCGAAGCATTCCATTTCACATGCAATTCACTCTCGATTCATCAAAAGCGTCTTGTTTACCAAGCAAATTTCGCACTTTTTTTAACGAAAAAACCAGTCATACAAACTATATTATATTATACTTAGATATTAATTGTTAATAACAATTTAAATAATATAAATCAAGTAAGACTAATCACAAAATTATGAGAATTTGTTAATAATTGAGAGAATTGAATAGAATTTTCGCTTTTATTCTGATAAATCGAGAGTCAAGAGTAATAAGTAACATTGCATGCAAACATATTCAGTAGAAAAAAAAACCAAATTAGTAATTTTTTTCAGCGAAAAAGATTAGATCGCATATTAAACGCGAGAGAACAGAGGTGTTGAATTTTCGATATTCCGTTCATTCGTTAGTTATCCAATCTTCTTTAGCCAATCTTTGTTTGCAATATGCATTAAACGCGAGATTAATCTCACAGCAGCGTGCGTCGAATCTTGCGGGTGTAAGAAGGAAACGTTCACACACGTTAATTAGTCCAGCCGGCAAAGAGCGTGTTAATCGCGTTAGAAATTGTGATGCGGGAGCGTGAGAGATGGATTTCAACAAGTATGTATCATATTATAGCAAGATGCACTCGGACAGATGTACCTTTGCTCGCGCCGGCAGTAACGCAATTGAGATCTCGTAGGCTCTTACGCGACCTTCCTTTCTGACTTTTGTTCTCGGGTTTTTTACCTGTACCTGAAAATTGCACGAGATTGCTGATAGCCACAACGACATCCTAATAAAGTAAAAGGATAAAGAGAAAGAGCCGCGAGTGAGCTGATTTAACTGTTGCGATTATATCAGAGCGTATCGATTTACGACAGATCGCGTGGGAATGAAATGTAGGTCTGCAATTTCTTTGTTATCAGTGTATTAATATCCCGTTAATATAAACGATTGTCGCCGATAATTATATGGAAAAAACCGATAGAGCATTCTATTTTTATATAACTCATTCGATTCTATTTTTTTGACGCAGTTTCATCCTGTTATTAGAACATTTCTATTTTGTAACTGACTATTGACATTTCCATCTTGTAATTGACTATTGACATTATTGTTTTAACAACTTTTTATTCTGATACCTTAGCAAATAAACTCTCTGGATAGTATACTTAAAAAGTAATCGAATAGACTCCGCTCTATTCTTGATACCTTCGCGAAGTTTCTAATGCTGACGTCATTCGACGTATGACAAAACAAATATTCTGCTTCGTGCAAAGCCATGCCGTAATACGAAAGGAGAAACGAGCTAAAATTATCAAAGTCTCTCCGCTGCTATCGCGGGGTATCAGATAATTCGAATGGGACAGTTTATGGGAGCCGATAAAGTCTATTTCGTGCAACACATATTCTGACATAACGTAACATTTAGTAAATCACATCTCTAAGGGTATAGGAGTCTAAATATCACAAACAGTTCTAATCAATATAAAGACATCTCGAACGTCAATATCTCTTTTCTTACTAAAACAAAGCTTGGACCAAATGCAGCCAATTTCTTTTACTTGTAACACGTTCAACGATCCGAATGGCATAAATTTTCTAAGGCTCTACGTCAAGACGACAAGGCGAAGAATTTTTGTAAGTTTATCGTCAAACCTTGAAACAATGTAAACAAGGGAAGAATAATCATGCATCGGTAATCATTCGCCAAGATAAATTCCATCGCTATAATTTAAAGAGTATTTATTGTGCGCCTGTGAACGTTCCGAGAACTCACTTTCTGTCCTGCGAAAGAAGCCTTCTTGCCGCTCCCTCACGTACAGGATACCCTCCTTTTCGAATTTCTGCGAAGGCTGGGTAGCCAGAGTCAATAGCTCTTGCTTATTGAATCTCATCTTGCGCAGGCAATCAAGTCGACATATTTACAATTTCCGTTGCTTACTTGTCTCTTATATACTGAAAGTCGAAACATGCAAAAGCCTTTAAAAACCATGGTGCTGCAAATTTCGTCCCGTTCAAATTTCTTGAAACGCGTACAATCTTGAGGGCTCTTTTTCTTTATTAATTTAATTTTCAAGTTTAATTTACAAACGTATGCATAACGAGAGTCAATTCCTCGTATTTAAGACACATCTTCTTATGTTTATGATTTTTATGACAGTAGGAAACTGGCAAGAATATATTATAAAACTCGAGATATTTCACAATATATATTATAGTAATAATATATATATATTATATAAATATATATTATTAGGCAATCCGTGCCATCTCCTAATTTCGATTAAGTTAACCAATAAGGTATACTTTGATTCAATCAAGGGATAACAACCGTCAGAAGTTCCTTCGTGGGAAAATGAGAGCTTGTGCGTAGAGAGGAGAGAGTGACATACCATTTTTACAGACGGATCACTGCTCGCGGTCCCTCTCGCTGCCATCGGCATTGCGGCACGCTCTGAAAGATCAAAACACGGCTGGAGGACGGCAACCGGCGGCGGCGGCGGCGGCGGCGGCATCGGAAAATCTTTTTACTACTCGCTCACTCACGCGACGCTCGTCGTACGCTGAATTCAATAGCCACGGGGAATCCAGGCTCGCCCGTTCTCGCGGGAAACCGTTCGCGGTCGCATCGGGAAAGCCCTGTCAAAAACCAGATGTGTCCCGCGCCGCCGTTCCCCGCGGGCAGCTCATTCCCGTCGCATTAACGGTGCGGATCAATCTGAAACCGACGGGACGCACGTGCGACATGGACAACGGAATCGCGGTCGGTCGGATCGGGCGCGTAACGTTTATCGCGCGGCGACGTTCAACGCATCGCGGGCGAGACGCTAAGACGCAACGTGAAAGGCAAACATAGCTGGTCGGCGATGTGACAGAACGACGGGCATCGCGGGCGACACCGCGATCGGAGGTGATAAGAACCGTGCTCGGGCGCGCGATTGGGTGGTCTCGTTGCCTTCGTTGCTTGTCGGACACGCTGGCGACATCCGGCGGCCGATTGCGGAAGTTTCTGATCGACAGATCGAGTATCGATAATATCGTCGTTTAGTGATTTCGACTAAATTGTGGGTACCAACTTAATTGAGAGAGACTCTGAATAACTAGTCTCAACAATAACTTTATTTGATAAATTAATACAAGTTCTTCTGATGAGTGACAATTTACAAGTGAAGTTTTATATAATGTTTTGTAAATGAAAGTGTTTTGTAACTATGTAAATATTGATTTTAATAAATAATCTGAATTATGAAATAAGTGTATATATGTATACATGTGTGTGAAATGTGATCACTGAAATATAATAATACTGGAACGTGCGCGGGCGCTAGTGTCGTGAAATGACAAAGAGGGTCTTAAGTGGTATCTTTGTCTCTTTTTAGTACAATCTGGCCAAAAGTTTCTTTGTAACGTTTATTRGATACACCACTGAAATATAATAATACTGGAACGAGCGCGGGCGCTAGTGTCGTGAAATGACAAAGAGGGTCTTAAGTGGTATCTTTGTCTCTTTTTAGTACAATCTGGCCAAAAGTTTCATTGCTAACGTTTATTGGATACACGTAAACATCTTTTATAAACGAGACTGTACGATCCCCACTATCGTTTACCACACATGCGTAGTATAGCTTAGAGAAGGCTAAAGATACCACCTTGGATGCTCTCTCTCGGATCACATTTATTCATAGGGTCGCGCTCGTTCCAGTATTATTATATTTCAGTGAATGTGATGCATGATGAAGTGGGAAACGTAGGAATCTTCTTTATCCGCATCCATTAATAGAAAAGCTCGGAGACTGCCACAGAATTGTGGGTACCAACTTGAGAGAGACTTTAAATAACTAGTTTTAACAATAACTTTATTTGATGAATTATTACAAGTTATTCTGAAGAGTGACAATTTAAAAGTGAAGATAAATGTTTATTTTGTAATAAATGAATGTGTGTTTTGTAACTAAGTAATTTAGTAACTATGATTTTAATAAATAATCTGAATTATGAAATAAGTGTATATGTTATGTATGTGTATGTGAAATGTGATGTATGAAGTGGGAAACGTAGGAATCTTCTTTATCCGCATCCATTAATAGAAAAACTCGGAGACTGCCGCAAATCGATCATAATAGTGGCATCTAGGCGCGACAGTGAGCTCGCTCATTGTATCAATAGATGTCGCCGCTGTGTTTTTAATTGGAATCCTATCGACTCTTAAAATCCTAACCTTGTCTAATCCGTCTAATCTCGTTCAATCGTTCAACTCCTAGATTTTCGCATTTTCGTAGACGCCAAATAACAGATTGTATTGAGCGTTTCGCTCGCGTCAAGCACGAGTGTACGTATGTCTGTCGCGACATGTCTGTCAAGCTGTTGCGCTATCTGGCCAGCGATCTTATTCCGAGGGGTCAGCATGTTCGTCACGGTCATCGGATGCGGGGAAAACCGCCGACGTTCGCCCGTACCTTGGAGCAGCGTCTCAAGGAGCTGAATCGAGGCGACCCAACGTTAGATTTCAAGGTGGACATCGGTTACCCGGTAACCAAAGTCAGCAGACGCTCGATAACGAGCGAGATTGTAGCTCACAGGGACAGTGCCGAGCTGGAGAGATTGTCACGCACCAGGCAGTTGCTGGTGGATCTACAGACGATGAGAGAGGACTGGCTGCGAATCGATGGGTCTTCTCACGTTCACAGACTAGCCAAGCACTACGGCGTCTACAATGACCTGTATGGAGACGCTTACTTCATGCCGATAGTTCCGCTGAACATAAGCTACCAGCTGGCGGATGATGAACTGGTAAGGGTTTATTTCGGTAACGTAATCAAACCAAGCCAGGCTTCTAGGGCACCTGATGTGACATACAACGCAAAGGACGGATCACTGTGGACCTTAATAATGTGCACTCCAGATGGTAACCTGAGTAGCGGGGACAATGAATATTGTCACTGGTTCATCGGCAATATTCCAGGGAATCGTTTGAAGGAGGGAGAGGAGTTGGTAGATTATCTGCAACCGATAGCGCCATACGGCATTGGATACTGCAGATATATTTTTGTGCTTTACAAGCAGGAGAATCGCATAGATTTCTCAGAGTACAAAAAAGTCAAGCCTTGTTTGAATCTGGAGGAGCGTAACTGGAAAACGCTGGACTTTTATAGGAAGTATCAGGATCACTTAACACCTGCCGGTTTGGCATTCTTCCAATCGGACTGGGAGCACTCGCTCAAGGAATTTTATTACAATACGCTAAAAACGAGAGTACCGATATTCCGATACGATTTCCCTGAACTACGCTTAAAGAAACAAACGTGGTATCCTTTAAAACATCCGTTCAATATTTATCTGGACAAATACCGCGATCCCAAACAGATAAAAAAGGAATTTCTATTGAGAAAGTTGAAGAAGGTTCATCCCTTCAACGGGCCAGAGCCACCAAAGAAATACCCGTTGGCCCATCGCGACGACAAATACATACCTTCCTGGCTGAAATTCGAGATGATAAAAAAGAGGCTGGGATACAGTCATGTTAACGATCTCAATGAATACTAGATTTATACTAATTGATTAATGCAGCATATCGTGCAACAATAAATAAGTTGTTTTCAAACGTTGAATTTTATTGTGGTAAAACCTGACACGATGAGCTATTCCGGTTTTAGGTGTGCCTCTAGAATCTGCCTGCTGTGATACTTGATGTCTGCTCGTGTCGGAACAGTAACGTCGACCATCTCGTGTTCAACCAATAGCCCTATAAATCCATATGGCTTGTACAGAAAGAATCGATAAAATTATTAGTGCTTTATACGCAAAAAAAGAAATAATTTACCAATTTGTTCCTCTTCATCCGGCCTGAATATCAAATTGGAATTATAATTGGATACGTAGGTGTAGTAGAGATCCCGGGCTTCGTCTTCCTTCTGTTCGAGATCGAAATTACTAATACCGAAGAGAATGTTTACTTTTCGGCTGATCTTGGACAGCAGCACTAAAACTATGTGAAACCGATCAATTATTCCTGTCGTAATGTTTTATCTTATCTTTAAATTCCTATCTTAATGTTTTAAGGAATAAAGATTTGAATTTAGTTAATATATTTTTTTTTACCATCGGTGTCCATTCCTTCGATCTCTGCCAGCGTGTCACGTTCTTCTATATCTTCTTTATCATTGATTATCATCGGTTCTTTCTTATTTCCCTCTTTGACTAGCTTCTTCGCTCCTTTGCCGCTGTATTTGAAGCAAAGCAACATTGTGTACATGCTCTGTAAGGCCGCTCTGACATTCGTGAGCAATTCGCCGTGAACTTGTATCTGTTCCTTCATATCATTTTCACGCTTCTTCTCGATTTCGATTTGTTCCAATATATCTTGTATGCCATTTATCTTATACCTAAAATTTCAAATTATCAGTTTGTACTTAATGAGATAAAAAATATATATACCTGTTAGTAAAACTTATCAATAATTATATCATTATATAATAGTTTGTATATATAATTTTTTATATAATTTATATATATATATATAATTATTGTTTATTGCATAATTCCTTTCTCTAATAATCTAATAATATATTAATTATACTCAATACTTCATCATATTTTATAGTAACTATTTACTGTTCTGTAATTTTTGTGGAATACTTGAGACCCTCGAGGACTTGCAAAGCCTGATTTTTTTTGTTCAATAAAACATCGCGGTTCTTTATATTGATGTCTAACCGCGCTAGCAAAGCTATTCTGTGCTCAGATTGATTTTCAAGTCTGATTGCAGGAAGGAAACATTTTAGGTAGCAATTTTGTTTATGTAGCAGATATTATAAAATATATGCGGAGACCAAAATAAAATACCTCGATAACAATTCATGATGTGTACGCACGAGTAAAGCTTCTTTCACTTCGGTGCAAATACCTTCCAAATGTGCTAACTGATTTTCTAATATTTTGTTGGCGAACACGTCGATGTCTTTTTTTGCAAAAATGTGAACGCTCTGTAAATTATACATAAAGAATACTTGAAGAAATCTCTTTATCATTAAAATCATTGAGAAACAGATATTTCTAAAATTTTGTTCTAGAAACTCTGTAAATAGCGTATATTATGCTGTATAAATTTTTTTTAATTAATATAAATATTTTTTGAAAAAATTTTACAGATACCTTCACAAAGAGGATGTATATAGTTCGATATTCTTTTTTGTAATTACTTACCTCAACGCGTATTAATGACTGCGCGTAAGCCCACAGATCCTTCACCTGATAATGTACGGTACTCAACATTTGTTCTCTGATTTTCATATTATGCAAGACGATTCGAGACATTCGTTTATACTTTTGTCTGATGTCGTCCAGATTTTCCGCTGCCAGCTGACCCATCACTATCACTCTCAACATCACTTTGCATTGGGAGGATTGGTCCTCTTTCAAAATGTTCAACAGGGTGTCAAAAAATATCGCGTCCTACGTAGATTTCATAGGGAAAAATGATGCGGTCATGTAAAAGATCTTTGAATTAGATTTCTTAAGTTTTTTGTTTTTGAGATACGAATATTGTTTTCGAAATTTAATAATGTGAAAATCAAAGATTTACTTTTTTCAAGATACTTAGCATCGACCAGTATGTAGAATATATGTCTTTTGCCGCGTTATATTTTGCGATGGATCGTTGTAATTGCGCTACCAATCGTTGCTGCTCGCAGTTCGGTAGATATTCGCTTTGTTCCTCGAGTTCAGTTGAGAGTTCATTGTGTTCCAGCTTGTCATTCAGCGAACGAGCAAATCTTTATTCTATGGCTCAAAGTTAGCGCAAAACATGTATACGATCTTGATATAAATATTATATGTAAATATATATAATATAAATATATATATATATATATATATATAATAAACATATATATATATATATATATATATAATTGATACTAATAAAATAGATACACAAGAAACATCATAATATTATTGCAATATATTATACATGCTCTAATAAACTTAGTTTTATATATAAAAAGTATATGTACTAATACGTAAGCACTTTGCTAATTATTATTCTAACCGTGTAAACTGTTTTACATTTATTACATCGCATAAGGATCAGATTCTACCTGTAATTCAATACCTCGCTTCAATCTTTTCTTTTTTTTGTAGTAGAGCTTATCCAAAAGTCGACGTTTCAAATTGCAATCTTGATACACCGCCGCATAAATTTCCTATGAGATAAGATTTTTGTATTACAGTGCATTCCAGAATTATCCTTCATCGCGAGAAATACAAATCATTTTTTAAGATTTTGAAGGCAATGCTGGTCTATTCTTACAGATGGTTTTAGGTGATTAAACGCCAAGTAAAATCTTTTGTGATCGCTCAGCAATCTGAGGATATGTTGTTTACCATCATCGCGGAGATCATTAACAATTTCGCGATGTCTCTTAACATCTACTTCTAGAGACGCGACCTTCCTTGACACTATTGATTTTAATTTTGTTGCTTGTGACAGCTGTAGCTTCTTGTCGCGTGCTGGGTTTATCGGAACAATCAAATATAATTATTTAGAATCATTCTTTACTGAGCTACCTTAAAAAGAAACTTTATCTCAAAAATGTCGTAAGAGAGGATTCTTGTACAATGTTCTATCTTATCCGTATCTAAAAAAATTCTATTCTAGCTATTGACCTAGTAACATGTAAATATAGCTTTATCTGTAAAAATGGTTCTCTAATATCATATAAAATCTAATATTATATAATCCATTTTAAAAGTAAAATGTACTAGGATATTAATTCTATTCGAAACACCTATTTCTCTATCTAATTTGTATAGAACAAATAATTATGCTTAAATGCTTAACCATGCAACTTCAGAATTCCATGATATCGTCTTATTTTGTCCCTGATAAGCCATGTCTCCACTTGTATCTCTTTAGGAGCTCTCGCACGACCCATTTTCCCAATGTTCCTTGACCTTTGATGGATTCCAGCATCGAGTATTTAACACCACATCACAAGCAAGCGAGGAAACTGTCATTATCCGATTAATTGCGCGCTGCATTCCAGTTATTATGGCAACGAGAGCGGTAACTATGTCACTAACATTTTAAAACGCTCGTTTAGCATCTATCCTGTAGCGGGAAGAAACGACGTCGCGCTTCGATATTAAGAATAAATGGAAATGATCGTGACAAAATATTTATTAAGAGCATATTAAGAAAAAGGGATTTTATTAAAATCGTTGTACGTTTGGAAGAGAATTATAAACAAAATACTGATCGTTCCGTGATCTACGTTTAACGCAAAAATGCTCCTTCTAGTGTGATCTACTCGATTATTTGTCGATTTGATAAATCGTAATTGTAACTATATTCGTCGTCCAATAATATCAATTAACTAACGTGTCTATCCTTCGAAACAAAGTGAGTGCTTCACGTTTTCACGTTTCTCTTAAATATTGATGCACGTTTGCTACCCGTATAATGAGTATCGAATATCCTTTGTCATGTAAGATAAAATAGCACAGTCCATGAAAAATTCTTGGGAGTATTCGATGATCTGTTTTCGCACTCTCACACCTCTTTGTAAGATCGACAGGGTGGCGGTGGTGCACTCCAAATGCCGTTTTCCCGGCACGATGGTTTTTTCACTGGTTCCAAGGGAGTCACGTAGCCTGGTGAACACGTTACCTGTTTCATAAATTTCAGAGTTGTATTTCAGTAATTTCGAAAAATCTAATCATTCTTTATATTCCAATCGCCATTACTACATGAGAGAAAGAGAGACATAAATGAAAATCTACTCGCCTGTATGTTATCTCCTGGTTTGTACCAAAACTTAAGAGGCGCGATTCGACCATGAGGAGGATCACCTGGATAAGGACACCTTACCTTACCTGAAATATCACATAATTAATTAATTTATTGTTTAAAAATCTTAACAATTTTTAAAAAATTACATAGAGAAAACAGCATCAAGTATTTAATATCATAATCTTGCATTTCTTTGTGTTGTTTTTTTCATGCACAGAAAGAACGTTTTCGCTAAAGTACATAATTAAGCCAGATATAAATCGAAAAATAATTATGTTGAACCATCAAAATTAGAATATTTAAACATTATAATAATGTTGCAAAAAATGTTGACATTTTAGCAACCAGCTTGAGCGTTCAATATAATTATTTTTATCTAGCTAATTTTTAGATACTTCAGCAAAATCATTTCCATGTGAAATTACAAAACGAATTTAAAGTGGCGCTAATTAATGGCTTATTAATCGCACTTAAAGTTAGAAAAACTTAGTTACGGGCACTCACACACGGGCGGATCGTGAGACCAAGTGCCGTTCTCGGTGCATATGATGACCGCTTCTCCTATCAATTGATGACCTGGTTGACAGGCGAATCTTACTAAGGCTCCGACTTTGTATGTTCGGCCATGATACTGCTTCTTGTTAGCATATCGCGGTTGCTCAACGATGCGTCCACTTCGTGGCGTTTCCGGCACAGGACAAGTGATCTCTACAAATCGTTATCCTTTTTTAACTACAAATGTAATTATTTCTGTTAAGATTACGATTTCACAAGAATCTTTTTTTAAAGATTATATTTTCATAGTTAAGAGGAGTTAAGTCTAAAAAGAATTTAGTAGAGCAACGACTGATTTAAATATTTAGAAATGTTACAATTTGTCGAAGAAGCGAGACATTTTTGGAATTACCATTTAAAGAATTAATTAAAAATAGAATCGTTACAAAATGACTGTTTTACTCAGACAAGTCGGCATAGATCCATTCCACATGCCGTCTCTTTCACACGTCATACTTTGCGACCCCGAAAGCTTGTATCCCCACATGCAGGTGAAGACAGCCCTCTCGCCATAAGTGTTATTATGCTCGTTCAATATCAACAACGCGTTATCTCGGATATTTATCTCCGGACATTTGATCTTCTCGCAACGCGGCATCTCCGTCGACCATTTGCCTGCAAAGACACAATTTTCTTAATTTTATATCCAACTACGTCTATCGGCGAGCAAGCGTTGCTTCGTACCGTTGTACTGGCACGTGATTCTGGAAGCACCTTCCAATTTGTATCCCACTGGACACTCGAAAATGGCACTATGTCCCATTCGGCTGCCCTCGATGCGACTGATTAACGGCGGTTCCGGGGCGTCCAACACCGAGCACTGAACATCTACAAAAATTAATTAGAGTCATAAAACAATTGGGGAACTATCGTCTACTGAATGCGATAAGTTCTAATATTATTCTACAACATATCATTCTATTTAGCGGCCGTACCTGTAACACGAACTTGTATAGAGTTGTTCAATCCTTTCGGTGTGGTGCACGTGTACATTCCGGAATCCTGAGGTTTGGCGTAGTATATCGACAGGCGATACTTCCAGTCTCTCTCCCGAGCAGCGATCGCCCATCCTAAGACAAATAAAACATAAATTATTAAAGAACAAATTTCAAAGCATTAAGGGAAAAATTCTGATTTAAAGTTGTACATCCCAGTAAACACAATGTTACATGTAACGTATATTTTAGTGTAATTTCCTACTCAACATGTAACTGTTACATATTTCAATGATATATAAATTCGAGAGAATTCAGACTTATAGTTATGCTCAGTTTTGATGACTCACCCGTCAGATAACGACGGTTTGAGGTCCATGTCCATTCGGGATTGCCCAACTTCCTAGCGAAGAGACACTCCAAGTGCAGGATACTTCCTGGAAAAACGGCGAGCGCACCGGTCGGCTCTACTACGGCTGAACCAGCAGGTAGACCGAAGTCGATGGTCGGTGGTACATCTTCTGTTCATCCTCGGACAACGCGAGGTTCGAAATTAAAAAGGGATTGTCGATGACATTCCGGACAACGCAAGACATCACAAAACATCAAAAGATATCTACGTATTCCCAGTATTCTTTCCGTCAATCATAATAACTGTCCGAATAATAAGAGTAGACTATTGAATAGACATCTGTTGTTTTTGTGGTACTTTCTGGATACTTGCGTTATATGGATCTTAAATATAATTATATTACGATGTACCGGTGTAATTGGAGATCGCCGTGGTAGGCACGCAACTAGGTGTCTTTTTGTCCCACGTGCCGTTGCGGCAGTGCAACAAGGAATCACCGATGAACTTGTATTTACCTATATCTCGACATCTCACCATAAGCCGTTCGTTGTGAGGCACACGAATCGTGTCCACCTATAACATATATTTGTTCTCTAAAATATCCGATATTGAGAATTAGAAGTAAGGAAACTTCCGAATTTCCAATTACATTTTTTAACTCTGTCGTGTCTTCTTTGTATTTTTCACTTTAAAGTTTCTTGGCTCTAAACTGTAACGTGAAGCCTTACAGTCTTACAATGAAACAAACTTAAAATATTTAATTTAAATTTAATTTTACGCAAAAAAATACAGATATATTTTCAGTCGGCGACTGAATCGCTTAAAATTACAATTAGCAATTCACAATAATAAGGGAAAGAATGGTTTTTTTGCTAAAAGATCTAAAATTTTAGGATACAGATCAGAAAAATAATTTCATTGAACTATCAAAATAATAATTGCTAGAAAATTTTTTGCAACATTGTTCATTGTTTTTAAGGTTCTAATAAAATTATTTTGGTGGTCCAACAAAATTATTTTGACGGTATAACAAAATTATTTTCAGATCTATATCCAGCAAAATTTTAGATACCTCAACAAAATCGTGTAATTAAAGCCGTATTAAATACACGAATTTTTAATAGTGTGAAAATTTTTACAATATAAGATTTTAAAGTTATTTATTAATCTTTTGCATTACATTTTCAAACTTGCTTCTTTATTATCGACAAACTTATCAACTTTGGATATTAACAAATCTGCTGTTAAAGTAAGGCATAAAAGCGATATACTCACAGACATAGTGATATATTTATTAGTGACGATAAGAAGAGGATGAAGGCCTTTCAATGTGCAATTTCCCAGTCCCAAATTCTCGGTATCTGAAAGTACACACGACAGATGCTTAGAGAATTTGAAATTGTATCTTTTAGTTCGCGCACGCTCGCTCACACCCTCGCAACAACGTCCGAAGATCGATCACGTTTTACAGTAACTTGCGCGATGAACACGAAACAGAGATCGATTCGATTCGATCACGTTCACACAACAAAACCGATTACACTATCTTCGCGGCCATGAGTGAAGTCGACCATGATAGAGGGTTGCACGTGTTTCCTTTTGAATGTTGTTCAAGGATAACTCAAGTATTAACAAATAGAAAATTGTCTTCTATATAAAATAATAAAATTTAAATTAATTAGAATAAAAATTAATCATGTGTTGAAGAATCACGTCTATAAAAAAATAAACAATCTACGTAAATAAGTTCTTTGGAATCAAAAACGCTTTTTAAAATCCGCGCGCGACGAGAAGAGATTTATTTTACATACTGTATTTCAAAGAAATTATAGTAATGTATAGGTACAACTAATATCTTTCCTCAAAAAATCACATTTATATAAATGTTTACATAGAAATGTGATCTCTCATTCAAGATCACTCATCTTGATACAATCGTTGACGCTACATCCCTTATAAACATTCGATGGATATTACAAATTCTAGCTTCAAATTCTATACTATTTTTTCTTAGGTCTTTTAATTATTCAAGAATATTCCTTATCAAATTTATCGTTCTTTAAAAATGAATCTTGATCGCAAAATCCGCATTGAAACCGTCCTACGAACGATGTTCGCACGCACCTATGCACTTGATATTCTGCGTGAGCAGAAGCAACGTCGCGATCGCTATCGCGGCGACACGTGCACGCATCCTTCCCGAGCGGTCGTCGCACGGCATGCTGCTGGTGTCCTGGCAGATCGCGGTCACGCAGGACCATGATTAACGACGACGAGGGACGCTAACGCAGCGTGGTAGCGAGGCGGACGCATGATCGCGTGTTGCCGATCGGTCTCGACTGCCGTCTCGCGATCTCGTTCATTATCTCGCGCAGAACGACAGGATACTCGTCGCACTCTCGAGCACAATTATCACACCCCGCAATCGGATGCGGGAACGAGCGACGATACGCCAGCAACAACGTCGATACTAAACATCCATAATCGGCGGGGGTGGCCCGAGACTCGCTGTTCCGAGGGATGCGCATGCGGCCACCCTCTGTTCTTTCTCCCCGTCTCTCGCTCTTTCGCCGTTGCTTTCAACCCAGAACTCCATTTGGTCCATGTGCCAGATCTGTAATTCTGGTCACGGATATACTGGGTGATAACGTTCGCCGAATTTGTAAAGTTTAGAATGATAGACAAGAATTGTTAAGTGATCAATTTTAAACACATACTAATATCATTTAGCAGTATTGTCATTCAAAATAACATAAACATTAGATAGTATATTCAGTTGCATTATAAAAATTAGATTATTAAAATTAGAGACTAATTCGTCGAATTAGATGAACAACGAATTGTATAAAGAGGTTCACTGTTAAAATATTAAATTTTAACAAGAAATTCTTGGGACGTATCCTAGTAAGCATTTAAGCCATTCAAAGTCATACATAAACATTAAATAACATTTAATTGCATTAAAATTTAACGAGATTGGCTCAAATTAGATAAATACATATAGACGATTAAGTCTGCTATCAAAATACTATTAAATTTTAATGAGAGATTCTTTTAAATTCTTTGCTGTTTGTAAAAAGATCAAAAAATGAAACCAAACACCCTGTAGAGGGATTCTATATAGAGGTGTTATTGCGAGAGGAGATCTTCGAATCACTTTGTTCCCATTTTAAGCATCTGCGACCTATCTTTCTTTGTCTTTTTGGAAGGTTAATGCAGCAGTACATGAGAATGAAAAATGGAAAGATACTTAGGCGAGAGATGCTATTCGGATGTTTTAGGTGCGAAAAACGAAAACGAAGTACGAATGCGAGCTCGAGTACGGCCAAAATTTACGAGAGCTCGAAAGAATGCAACATGTAAAGCAAGATAAGATTAAGTAATATATTAACAAATAGATAATCGAACAAGCTAGATGTACATTATGATATACAATATATTTATTTATTATAATATATTTATATAGTCATATATCTTTTATTATTCATTAGAATATAATTAGAATAATAGAATAAGATAAATATAGCGAATTAGACATACAAAATTAAACATGCAATATCACAAATTCGGAAAAAATGGTGACCTATTGATATTAACCCAGCAAACACAATGTTACATGTAACGTATATGTTAGATGTAATTTCCTACTCAACAATGTAACTGTTACATAACACACATGTTACACTATATGTTACATGTAACATTGTGTTTGCTGGGAAATCATTCATTTATATTACATACAACATTAATCATAATTTATTAGCCAAATTTCTTGTTTGAAAATCCGCCATTTGCGTTCCTTGAAAATAATCGCAAGTGCGAAAAGTTGAATACTTCAGACGTGTTTTGCGTTAATTAACAATTATATTCCAGGATAAAAATATATTACAAATTGTGAATGATATAAAATGTAAACATACAGGTCGTCTCGTATCATAATACATTATTTAAATCAAATTTCTTATTTAAAAACCTGTCGGCTGCCTTTTACCTATTTGAAAACAGTCGCAAACGTGAAAAGCGAGAATTAAAGCTGATAATTTCAAGCTCATTCCGCGTTAATTTGAATAATTAATGCTACAAGGCGGGATTACGTCGCGAATTATGGATAATGAGAACTTGTCGAGCGTGCAAGATATTTATCAATTGGATCAACTCTGTGAAAAATCCTATGAGTTGCAAAGCAACACGGTGAATACGACTGGCTATATTGATTAATACTCGAAGCGCACCCTTAACCCTTTACGCCCAGCGTGCATCTTCTGTACATGTTCTTAAATCAATGCAAGTTAAGCAATATTAAGACATAGTGCGGAATATGCGGATATTTAGAGCATACCCAAAGGGGTATGCTCCAAATACTTCGACTGAACTCCGATTAACTTAATTAACCGAAGCGATCAACAAGCAATTACCCGTACTAATTTCGTATCTAAATAGAATAAATTTTTGATTGTTTAACGTCTAGAAAGAAAGATTAGATCAAGAATAATGAATTATATAGCTAGAAAATTTTCAATTCTATCGATTGAATTAATCATTGGAGTTAATCAGCATTTGGACGAAATCATCCTAAGCCACTGTGAGAATATGGACTATAATAGATAATATATAATCAATTAATAAATTATTATTAATATATAATCAATTCTTGTTTAATAGAAAACAAATATTAGAAACGACGAATTATTGTTATATTAATTAAAATTATATTAATTAATTAATTATACATTTAATTAATTATAACGTAATTGTATTAATTAGAAACTTTGCTGTGAGTACCGATAGAATTAACTGCCGATTGAATTAATCGGATTTCGGTGCAGAATTATCCTTATGAAAATTACGCAGTTCTTTGTTACGAAAAAAGTTTTATTCTTTACTTTAAAATTCGAAAATAACTCGATTGAGATTAAAACTCAGTCTTGACTGAGTCTTAATCTCTTTTCAAAATCGAGAAATCTAGTAATAATGCTAAAATAAGAATTGCGTTCTTTTAAGGAAAAGAGAAATTTTTCGAAATAAATGACTGATTCGATTGATTAGCTATCATGTGAATTATGTACATTTCGAGGACAGAATACCCTGCAGACGATGCAGAAGGAATTACTGGAAACTCGTCACGCTTTATACAGTACGGAGTTGGAGTTGGAGAAAGAGCGCGGTGTCTCCCACGAGTTAAGAATGCGCCTGAGAGTGGTCACGGAGGTGGCGAACGAGTCGCAGAAGCAGCAAACGAAGAATCAGGTCGAGAGCGTTCAGCTGCGAATCAAATATGACGCGATGGCAAAGCAATGCGAGTCCCTGATGAGCCAAGCCACGGCCGCAAAGGTGCAAGAGGTCGAGTGTAAAATCAAAATTCGGAACTTAGAGGAAAACCTGCGTCAGAGGGATGCGAGCAACAAGATCATGGAACGAGCTTTAAAGAAGCTTGAACGTGACAATTCGCGCATTATTACCGCTATCGATCAGTACGTTTGACCTCTTTGTGAATAAGCCTGTCGAATATTCGCTGCGCTCGAATAAAAGGTCGATTTACACGCAGCAATTAAATAAAACATTTAATCTTATATAATATTATTTTAGAATCTTAATCTTACATATGCGGATTTGTTTCCGAGCCTAACTCATAATTTTAATGATAGACTCTCCGTTCAATTTTTCCGCGACGATGACGTCAATAAAGCGAGAATATTAATTTTGTAATTTCATAATTCATCATTGACCTTTTAGCAAAATCGCGAAACTTAAAGAGGAGCATCAGTATCTGCAGAAATCCTGCGAAGAGATTGTCATCTTGAACCAACGCTTACAAACTGTGGGTCTGTGCACGCACGCGATACATCAAAAGGACAAAGCGAAAATCAAAGATTTGGAACATATGCTAGCTTCGATGACGATCAGGAACGCAGGCTCCGCAAAAGAATCTGTAAATTACGATGCGCTATCCAAAGATAGGAAGATTATTTCCGCCATTCACACGAAGAATAACAGGACAGGATTTTATCAATAAATATACTGACACGTGTTATATACAGGATTAATAAAAAATGTATTATAATAATCGTTTGTATATTTAAGTATAAGTTGAACAAGTTCGGATGGTAAAAATGCAAATTTGCAAGATGCACATCATGACAACCAGCGAACGAAAGAGATTTTTTTTTTCTTTTACTGTGCAGATCCCTGTAAACAAATCTACTTCTATATGCAAAGTAAGTCCGGAAGATAAGCTTCGAGTACTCAAGCTCTTCTCTCTTTTTCCTTTTAGACCTAATAAAAATTCTATGACTATCCGTGATATAACAAAATTGTCTCTATAAAATTCTTGTTCAATTCGTCACAAGGCATTTTTTTAGTTACATCAGTTAATGCTCTAGTACACTTTACGTTTTCCCGTTAATTTTGTGAAAAAGCTATATCTGCTTAATAACAGTATAAAAACGATTGTGATACCTATACTGCTTAATCTTATTTTTTTTATTTCTTAATTTTTTAGTCATTGTATGTGATGTTGTACGGTATGTGATGTATGTTTCTACATATATATATAAAATATATTATATATATATAATAGATACATGATTCTCTCCGAGGAGAAACACACACGATGCAAATTATATTGAAATATGAATTGCGGAATTTCGTGCAAGAAATTATATACTTCATCCCATTGCCATAAAAATTAAGTAACACGTACTTTTACATTTAGTAATTTTTTCGATTAAAAAATCGACCATTACCCTTGATACAAGAAAATCAGAGGAGAAGTTCATTGTTCGATATATCACATTGATATTTTTACCTAATTTAATAAATTACATCGTAAATTTTTTAAGAGACGATAGGATATAGATCACATCGATAGAATATAGATCCCTAAATCACCATGAGGGGGAGGAAGCTATTTCATCTAAGTCCTTTTAATTATATTGATTAACAAGTAAAATATCTGTATAACTATAGCAATTGCATCAACTAAAACGATATACATTCCCTTTCTATATAATAAAAATAAAAAATTTTAATACTTTCTCCTCTGAGGGTTTCTTCGGCAAAAAAATACATTCATGTAAATAATTTCTGAGTTTTTAATACGATGTGATAATGTTTCATTGTCAAGGAATAAACCCACTATACCCGATACTTGGGATGTGAAAAATTCCATAGAACATCGGTTTTGTTCGACGAAATGAACATAAGTAAATAATGATAGTAAATAGATGCGCCTCCTTGAACAGTTGAAAATATTTGGGGGGTCAGAGTATAGTACAACGGGCGAGCCAACTAGGTGGCTTCCTCTGTGGTTCTGAAGCTTTTAACTGATGACCGCCGCCTTTTGGTGGATTCGATGCCTCCTGTGTAAAACAAGACATGATATTAACAGAATGCATGATGTAGCAGGTACGTTTAGTGCACAAAACTCATCATTAATCTCACGCCATTTTTTTATATACTTTGCTCATAATCAGCTTAAATATTATTTAAATATTATTCAGTCTAGCAATTAAGATAATGTGTAGTAAATGCAAATGTAACACAGCATGCGTATTATCATTGTGATGTATTTGCTCAATTATCGGATATATTTATCCCGAAGTTAATTATAAATGATATAATATAAACTCACATGCCAAGCAAGCTTAGTGTAATATAATACAAAAATTATATGACTCAAGCAAGACATATAGATTGAAATTGATGTCAAAGGTGTAATGAATGCTGTCTGAATTAATACAGATATTTAATTTGTAGCATAAAGTAGCAATATTTTTTTTTGTTAGACATTTGCTTGTGTATGTATGGTATTGTCAAATTAATGAATAGGAGCCGCAATGACATGTTAATGACACAAGATGCAGTGACACATCATCACAAAATGCTTTGTTGATTGTTACATTACAGATACAGAATTTGAAATGTAGAACACATTAACTTAAAAATGTTAAAAACCAACACGGTACGAAGAAAGTTACCTTCTGCCAAGATAGACCAGCACCAAACACAGAGAAACAGAGACAGGAAACAGAGAAACAGTGGTTATTTCATAGTACACATAAGAAAAAAAAAATATTCATGTAAAAACTAATATATGATTAAGCATATCTTTCTCTAATTCATATTGTTCTAATTACGTTATCCGTATAATAGACCTTTAGATGTAGAAGGCTTTACATGTTGAAATATTGATTAAAGAATAATCTATATTTGGATTCTCAATATTCTCGTTGAAGCATATGTAGTATGATTCATGTTTCCTCACCAGTTTCTTTTCCATTTTCGCTTTGATATCGCGCGCCAGAGTATAAAAAGCCTCTTCCACATTGATACTAGATTTCGCCGAGGTTTCCATAAACTTAATGCCATATTCCACAGCCAGTTGCTCGCCCCTTTCCTTAGTCACTTGCCTCTTGTCAGTAAGCTCACACTTATTGCCTAACAACATTTTCTCCACGTCCGCCGACGCATTCTCTTCTATATTACGAATCCAGTTTTTTATGTTTTCAAAACTTTTGTCGTTTGTAACGTCGTACACCAACATGATCCCCATCGCGCCACGATAGTACGCTGTGGTTATGGTGCGAAACCTTTCTTGTCCAGCGGTGTCCCTACAAGCGTAAATACATCCTGTATCGCGGTATGAGCCAGCTCGACTTTACAGTTTTAAATTGCTTTCGATATATATGAAGCGGCGAAAACAAGGAGGAAAGACACAAAGTATATTTACCATATTTGTAGCTTAATTTTCTTCCCATCCAATTCGATGGTACGAATCTTAAAGTCAATGCCTGAAACGTACAAGGAGAAATAATGAGTCAAGATTCCGGAACACTCAGGGATACGGGGAAGCGGACGCGAGCATGCGACCGAGGTCGGGCGGCGCGGGGCACAGGATGAATCACGTTACTGTGAGCGGCACGGCATAATGATGCTCTTTGTCCACTCTATCGAATGACATTCGGACCGCGCGGGATGTTTTTTCGAGACACACCCCGGTCCGCGCCGCCGAGGCCAGCGAACGAATGAGAACGAGGATCGGGAAGGTGGGCGACCGCGCCGGGCGGACGTACCGATGGTCGAGATGAAGGTGGTGTTGAACGCGTCCTCGGAGAATCGGAACAGCACGCAGGTCTTGCCCACGCCGGAGTCGCCGATCAGCAGCAGCTTGAATAAATAATCGTACGTCTTTGCCATTGTCGCTGCGATGACGGCACGGGGCTCGTCGCAGCCGCTGAGCTTCCCCGAGCGATTATCGCTCGACACGACCACCGGGCGCTTCGCAGACGATGCTCTCTCGGTATTCGTCACGGGCCCACGAACTCGCAAGACCAGCTGGTCGAGTCTCTCTATTTCTCTCTCTCTCTCTCCCTGTATATATCTCCCTCTCTCTCTCTCTCTCTCTCTCTCTCTCACCACTCACCACCAAAGATATCTAACCGCCTCGTCCGCGAGACATTTGACGAGGCGCGTTCTCCTTCCTTCGGTGCTCGCTCGCTCGCTCTCTTCCCGTCTCTCCTTCTCTGTCCGCTTCGGACTCTTCTGATCGGGATCTCGGCTCCTCAGACACGATGACAGCACGGACGGGCGGTGACGCGTGGCTCGGCGCGAGGAACCGAAAGGGGGGGAGGAGGAGGATTCGCTCGCGAATCCCTCGTGCACGCTCGCGGCCGCGCGATCGCGAATTAACAAAGCGGATTAATCGCGCGAAACATGTCGCAAGAAGCGGTGACAGCCGACCGACGCGATTTCGTCCTCGTGTAGTGGCCACCTTGGCTGCCCCCGGTGCGCATGCGCGCCGCTTCGCGTTTCATAGCACGCGTACGCAACACGTGTCTCGCGCGGCGATCTCCACCGGACTCGGGGACTCGTCGGGGACCTCACGTTCGCGTCGGATGAGATCGCGAACGGATTTCGCTGCCAGGTATCCAGGAACGATCTTAAACCCAGCAAACGGAAATGGATCGAAATGGACAGAATTGAATTCGTTTTGTTCGTGTTAAATCCAGATTTTGATCTTTTGAATCCATTTCTATCCAATTGAATTTTCCGAATTTTTCAAAATCCATTTTAAGCCATACTAAGGGATAAAAACAAAGCGATTTTTATTCTTTTCAATTCAAAAAAAATATGCAGGACATTAATTCATTTTAATTTATCACGCGGGATTAAAACAAAATGATACTACTTTTTAAATACAAAAAAAGTTACTCGGGTCATACAATTCATTTTAATCCATGACATAGGGTTGAAATGATGTAAATGCTACTTTTTCAATCGATATTTTGTTCAAATGGGTTAAAATGGATTAAAATTTTCAATTCGTTTCAATCCATTTTCGTTTACTGGGAATCTAAGATTTTAAGGGCCAATTTCACCAACGTCGATTAAGCTAACCGACGGTTAAAGTGTCACTCGTGATTGGTTCATTCTGGTCAAAAACAAATGCGATTGGATAATTCCATTGAAATTAACCATCGGTTAGTCTAACCAACGTTGGTGAAATTGGCCCTAAGTCCAGTCTGAGATCGCCTCAAGATTTCATTCAGCTAATGAAATAATTATAACTATACGATCTTAAATACAAGATCGGAATGAATCCCAAGTAATTTCGTATGTGAATGAAAAGAGAAATATAAAGATTCCTTTTTTCGCTTCTTTTTCTCGAATGGGTTTCTCAAAGCGGGAAATATATTGGAGACACTTGACAAGAAATTTTATTGAAACACATACTTTATTTTACTCTCCTACTCTCTTCAAATTACATTTCCTTTTTTTCCTAGCGCGACACATTAATATGTACAAATGAATCTCAATTATGAATTTCTTGTTCGGTCGGAGTCTTCATTAAAAAAAAAGCTTTGTTAAAGCCAATATTATTTTGAATTTTCCTTTCGTTTTAGCGCGAAACCGAAATTCCGAATACAAGTCATATGTTTCTCAATAATCTTACTCTGTCACAGAGCACTTAATCCTTAATCGAGCAAAAATCATTAACTATGTATGTCGGACAGTTCGGATCTCAAAGGTCGGTTAGTCTTCAAATAAATTTTGAAATAAAATGCAGATTTCAACATCGAAAAACTTATGCTTAGCAAAGTCTGTCGAATCGGTCAAGAAAATTAACGCCACAGGCACAAAACATTTGAAAAAAAAAAATTAAAAAGGATTCTGAGCCTCTGAGACCATCCTTCTCCGATTAAGGACCAGTTCACCGGTTAGCTTGATCGACTGATTAACTGTGTCAACTGTGATTGGTTCATTCTAATCAACGACTAACGCGATTGGTTGATCTAATGGAATAATCGGCCGATTAAGCTAACCGGAAATGGTGAAAACAACCCTAAAAATTAAAAAGACTTTAGCTTGTGCAAGGTCGAGTTTATCGTAGTGATAATGTAACTTTTTCCCCAGGGCGGAAACGTGAAAAGTGAAAAATTTCTCTATTAACTTCAATAGTAAAAATTTTCACGTTTCTACCCTAGGAAAAAAGTTACATGATCCTGGCTATCTAGGCCAAGATTTATTCTAGTCTCTCGAATTTCACGAATATTTAAAATCAATTGATTTTATAGCAGAGGGATCGATCAGACAGATCGTCCGTAATGTCCACTTTAATCTTCTAACTATTCGTGACAAAAAAAGGCCTTCATGTTTCTTCCTGTGTCAAGATAATCGTTCATTCGATGATGCAATATGCAGCTTTTTTTGGCCGTGCTATCAGAGTCAAAGATACTCTCAAAGCTAACAAAAAGAAGGCTATGGCTCTGTCATAGACATTATCAATTATAGTTTATCAAACATCTTGTACACACATATGTATATATACACGAAGAAAACAAGCTTTTAGAAATAACTTTCAAATTACTTTCTCTGAGATTATACGAGAAGTAATTTTACAGTTTATATAAATCATTCAAGAGCGCTAGATCATTTTTATTAATCAAGTATAATCTTGATATCAGCTTATTGGCAATACTGTTATAATAGCTTAATAGTGAATATTAATTAAATCGAACTACATTGCTTGTGAATTATCTATAAATAAAAAGTTGATCAAGTTAGCTCTAAAATCGATTGACTTATTAAAATCTTAATGTATGAAAATGATCAGTGGCTGTTGTGTGACTTAAAAACTCTTAAAAATATATAATGCTTATTTTATGAATTATCTTAAGTTTTTTTTATATTATTAAGTGTTAAATCATTTGTTGTCCTAATATAAAAATTAATAATACGAATAATTCAAAAGTTTTCATTTCAGATATAAAATTTCTCTAAAAAATATATATAATTTTGTATGTGTGAGTGAAAGATCTCGAGACTCTGCTTACTCCTAGACTTCATTTTTAAAAAGTGACCAAAAAAGATAATATAGCTTATTATAGTTAAAAGCAGACTTATTGTGAAAACATAAATTTGTACAAATACATGTTAAAGATCAGATTACTGATCTTTTTAAATTTTCATTTTTTGATGGATATGACAATAAATCAATTATAGGAAAATACAATAGCATATGATACACGCGTTTCTTAATATTTACATGAATAAACAAAATACTCAAAGTATTTCTCCAAATTCTTCTCTCCCCCAAAATTCTTAAATTAGTATATATTAGTAAAAACGCTTTCATATTGAGAGAGAGAGAGAGAGAGAGAAATTTATATAGTAAATTATCAACAAAAAAGAAAGATCGAGGTACATGCTCGAGAAAGCATGGATCTTTACGACTTTAAATTGCGAGCCTTCATTTGCAGTTCAAACCGTCGATTTATTCGTACGCCCGTCAGTAGCATCCGCATTTCATGCTGCTTTTGCCTGCAAATATTCATATATCTCGTGTAAAATTTTATATTGAATTAAAGTTTTTTACACAGAGAGACATCTATATATACATTATTTAATCTATCATTTACAAATCCTTTCGTTACTATAGTTGCAACAATAAAATTTAATAAAATTCGAATTATCTTAAACTTGTAATATAGGTAAGAGCATCTTGCGAATAAATTGTTCATTTTTCTTAAAATAAATCTAGTGTACCTCTCTTTTGAAAAAACAGGTTGTTTCTTCAATATAAGGTGCGTAGCTTCTGGCTTTTTCAATTTAAACCCAAATCTATTGTGAATACCATCCCTTGTGTCGCTTGGTAATGGTTTCTTCTCTTCTATTTTCCTATCTTTTTCTATTGTTTTGTTCGTAGCTACAAAAATGATTTATGATTAGCATAAATAGGGATTGTCAATGTACACGGAATGATAAATGTTATCAAATTACAGAACGCTAGGTGTCTGGCTTTCAAACGTTTCTTTGCATCTACAAGCGATTCTGACTTAGCAAACATTTGCTCATGTATCCTTCCGAAATTTGGTACTCTCTTTTTTGTCGATGATTTTTTCTCTAGAAATAAATTTGCCTGTTATTAGAATATAAAATAAAATCAAAACAAATGTATGAATAAGCGATTTTTGATTGTTTTACCTGATTTCTTTTCCGATGTTAAAGTTTTTGGTGTGATTTGAATTCTACTCAATTGAGCTCTCGGTGTGTCTCCGTGTATTCTCGGACTTGATCTTTTGAAAGGAGAAATTAGCGAATTCTGAGTAAACTTTGAAGTTTCAACTTTTTTCGTGCTTTTTTGTGCTGAATTTATAACATTATTTCTATGCCGTACATTAACATTATGTGATATACTTGATTGTGATCCATTCAGCTTGTTAATTGATTTTTGTGCACTGCCTGCGCCAAATGTTACATCTGCAAAGCGTACTTTAGTTTTCTTAACATTATCTCTCAAGCTTAAATTTGCATCTGTTGAAGTTCGCTTCCTGATCATCTGTCGTAAGCTTAGTGTCTGTGGTTGTTCCAGTTCATAGGTATTATTTTCTTGCTTCTTTTCCATTGTATCATCCTTGTAACTAGTGTCTTGTTTCATGACATTTGAAAGAGGAGATCGACTAGTATCACCAATTTCTTTATCAAATAGAGAAGGTCTAGATACATTTTCAATATCTGTACTTTTATCCACTGTGCTAGACAGTTGCATGTTGAATTGATTTTTATGTCTTAATCTAGTATTAAAAGACGCGTTATTTACAGAATCAATAGAAGTATTGGAGCTAGTGTCTCTTGCTGATGTCATTTTTTCTTCTCGTGGAGTGGATGACATTAAAGGCGATTTATCTTTTTTTTGTATTAACTTATCATACTTAATTCTAGGTGATATTCTATTAATATTACTTGCTTGTGATTTCTCCACACTGTTATTTCTTAATTTAATACTGGAATCTTGCTTAGACACATCTGATTGAGTTTTGCTAGCAACCATTAGCAGATATTTTTGTTTCATGCTTTCGGGCGATAGCTTCTCCAATAGCACTATTGGTTCCACGAGCACATCTTTTATTTGCGATGCCGTCAATGTTTTTATTAATTTTGGATTTAATAAACGACGTTTGATAGGTGATAAACTCTTTCCTTTAAATAAAGGAGATTCTTTTGTGCTTCTGGACGATTTGGCACTCTTAAGATTCGACGTAGTACCGGGACTAGGAGACATTTTTAACATGCTCAACCGCGTTGGAGACAATAACTTCAATTTGCGCGATTTTGATTTTTTTGATTTCGGAGACTTCAATACTATTTTCGGAGATTTCGAGAATTTACGTACAATTATTTTTAAATTTATATCAGACTTCTTATGTTTATTTTTTGCTATTGGTGATATTGATGCTCCTTTCTCAGACATGGGACTATTGCTTAGACTTTTCTTCTTTCTTTTCCGTGATTTCTTACTATGGGAATCACTGTCTGATTTTTCTAAATTCTCCTCAGAATTCTCACCTGTGACAGCAAGAGATAACTTCCTTGGACTCTTAAGTAGCTTTGGTATGGCTATCGAGTGCGTCTTTGGAGAACCTAAAGAGATCGGTGACTTTTTGGGTGTCTTCTTAGATCTGTGAGGTGTGAGACTAAGCTTAGGAGGAGTGCTTTTGGGAGTAATTATGACAGGCGATGTTTTTGCATTCGTGACAGAAAGCTGTTGTAATTCTCTATTAGGCATTTTCTCTGAATCCAGATCTTTCGAAGCATTCAATTGAAATAAGTCGGTCTTGACGAGTTTCACCATTGCGATACTGTCACAATGTTTGTCTCTTAATATTCTGATTGAATCAGTATCCGTATTCTGCTCTTCTCGCGCTACGGGTGTATCTGCTCCTTTATCTAAATTAAGCCTACGACGAGTAGCTTTCTTCGCAGACTTTTTGAAAGTTACCTCTGCACCAGTTGATTCATTCCTGACACTTTGCTCAACAGTGGCTTCCAAATTATTCTTAACACTCGCAGACTTTTCCTTCCTCTTCGACTGCCTGACTTTCTGCGCTGACTTAATCGCATCTTGGCTAACATTGTTTATTTTTTGTGCTTTAGATCTAGTGGAAATAGCAGACTGTTCCACCGTTGCTGCAAAATAAGAGGATATCTCAAAACCTTTTATACATCTTTTCCTTTCGAAGAGTCGAAAGTTTTTCGAGAAATTTAAAGACTGATCTGATTCCAATACCAAACTCCAATTGACTTATTAAATAATACTTTACAATATTTTAAAAGGGAAATTATTAAGGAAAAAATAAATTAAGGAAAATTATCGAGTTACTTCGACAAAGATTAGAAATAATAAATTATACAATTTGGAAATCCAGCAAACAATTCTGCCGATCAAGTTAATCAGAGCTTGGTCCGAGTCGCTCAATGACGGAACTCAAATAACGTCCTCGATCAATTCGATAGCGACTCGAGTTCTCAAAACCCGCGCGCGCGACGAAACGCAAAGATATGTCACATACGAGGGAAACTATAACCTTGCACCCGGAACGGGGAGGGAATCATCGGGACGCACGTATCTCCGTCTCACCTGCACGAGTCCGTCTAGGCGACATTTGTTTTGTCTCCGTACTTGTTCGCGACGTGATCTATCGGGCGCCGTGTCGCGAAATTATCTCGAACACGCCGGCGTGGCTGCTTTTTCTGCTTTCTCGGCGATTTGTTTGGGTGTCTAATTCAACTTGAACGTGGCTCAATGGACTCGGCACAACTTGGAACAGCTTGGCGGTGCTTGCGCGCCCATTTCAGCGACCAATCGCGACGCTCGCGCGGTTTCCACGCGTCCCAGGCGCGCGCTCCGGATTGGCCGTCGTCGCGGGCTTGAAATTTCAAATGGCAGCGTAACCGACGCCAGACATAGGGTGAATTCGTTTATGCAGTCACTGCTGCAGAAGGTATCATTTTATCTTTGTTTATATCCAATGAATAATGAAGATAAAATGATACCTTCTGCAGCAGTGACTGCATAAACGAATTCACCCTATGGTCCACTTGATGCTACAAATGCTTAGCCATTCTTTGATTGGTCAATTAGTAAAAATTTTCCTTTTGATTGGCCAATCAAATATCTCGAAGCATTTATATCGTGGACTCCACCCGTTAAAGCCAGCGGCACACGATGCTTGTTTTCCTGCTGGATTGCTTGCGTTTTAGTAAATTACTAGAAATTCTGCCTTCTGTTTGGTGCAATTTTAGTAATTTACTAAAACGCAAGCAATCCAGCAGGAAAACAAGCATCGTGTGCCGCTGGCTTTAACGGGAGTCCACGATATAAATGCTTCGAGATATTTGATTGGCCAATCAAAAGGAAGAATTTTACTAATTTTACAGCAAAACAAGCATCGTGTGCCGCTGGCTTTAGGCTGGATCCTCATGCAGACACCGAGCGCTGATTGGTGAAAAACGAATGATGGGAGTAAATAGCAAGAAAAAGCAACGCTAAAAATCAATTTTACCAACGTCGGTTAGATCGGTTTTACAATAGAGTCATAAGTCGTAGACCGCAAGAAATTAACCAATCATAATCGACTATTCTTTTCACATTCGATTGTGATTGGTCAATTTCTTGCGACTTACGACTCTATTGTAGAACCGGCGTTAAGGTAACCGACGATTAAAATGTCAACCGTGATTAGTTCATTCTGGTCAAAGTCAAATGCGATTGGATAATTCCATTGGAATTAACCGTTGATTGGTCTAACCGACGTTAGTGAAATTGACCCTAAGGGCCAATTTCACCAACGTCGGTTAAGCTAACCGACGGTTAAAGTATCAACCGTGATTGGTTCATTTTGGTCAAAGACAAATGCGATTGGATAATTCCATTGGAATTAACCGTTGGTTAGTTTAACCGACGTTGGTGAAATTGGCCCTTAGGCTGGATCCTCATGCAGACACCGATGCTTTGACACCGAGCGCTGATTGGATAATACATTGTTTTAGTAAAAATTTTCTAGAAAGTTTCTAGTAAAAACAACACTTTACCCAATCAGCGCTCAGTGTCAAAACGCCAGTGTCTGCATGAGGATCCAGCCTAAAACAACGCATTATCCAATCAGCGCTCGGTGTGAAAGCACCAGTGTCTGCATGAGAATCCAACCTACGGCCTCGTGTACACGATGCAAGAAATTGATCCAAGATCTTGAACGGAGAGAGGATTAACCAATCGCATTTGAATAATTCGGTCACTTGATCAATACGATTGGTTAATCCTCTCTCCGTTCAAGATCTTGGACCAATTTCTTGCATCGTATACACAAGGCCTTCCTGTTTTTGTTAACTGCGCTATGTTGCGCTTTCTGTACTAGCAATAAGGAAGATAATTAGATAATTAGTTGGCAGATGTTGGAGAAAGAGAGAGAAAGAGGAAAGATGAGTGGTCCAAGTTCAATTACAAAAAACAAAGCACTCGTTATAACTGCACTACGTTGTGTCTTCTGTGCTTAAAAAATGAGATAGTTAAAAATTAAATATTGAAAAGAGAAGTATAAAGAGCACAAGAAGTTTAGCCTTTCTATTCCTGAGGAGGCCAATGATTAGATTTTGGAATTCACTTATCAGCATGATATTATGACCCTTTGTATTAGGTCGAATAATCATTTTGGGAGATTACAAAAAGAAATTCATCTACAAAAAGCAAAGCAAAACTCGTTTTTGTTTTTTGCAGCTGCACTACCTTATATCGGCTGCTGTTTAAAATGAGCAGAGGCATATTTAAGATTTCTTGCGCCCTTGGCATGGAACTGTATCAGTATCTCTCTCCCTAGAAAACAATTTTACAATATATGGCCACATTATTTCTCTAAAAATTATAATAATACCGCTAAAATAAAATTAATTACTATCTATTTAGTTGTGAATGTTTTAATTTCATTGATTAATTATTAATTTAATTTCATTAATTCATTGCATCCATATAATTTAATGAATTAAATAACAAAGTAATATACCTAAATCAATTATATACCATAAGTAAATCAATATACAAATATAAAGTATAAGCAATTAATTATATCCCATAAGAATAAATATATTTAAACTAATAAATATATCTAAACATAAATTATATCTAAACTACACTAAAACTATAATTATAATATATTGTATAATATTATTGATGTTCCCTTCAGTCCAGACAATTCAAAACAAACATTCAATAAACTTTTTAGACAATAAATAATATTATGCAATAATATCGATTATTTAATTTAATAGGTAGCTATCTGATGGATATTTTTATATCACGGCGTGAAATTTGAAAATTATATATATTTTATATGATCCAAGTACTCGAAGTGTCTAGAATGAGAACGAGAAGAAAAAAAAATTGCGCGCCTTTGTGCAGCATAGAATGGAAAACTTCTCTCACGTTTGATCTTCTTGCGACACAGCGGCGCATTGTCACACATTCTCGTCTAAACTCGTGATTTTACACAGATAATTGGAGACAGATTTCTCAGATCATTTTTACATCATTTTTCCTCTTGGGCCTACACCCCTAGCGAGGGTCAACTTCGCTAAACACTAGGTACGCCTCTGAAAAAGAGATAAATATATAAATTAGTCATTGGAAAGAAAAAGAGATAAGATGAGCAAAAGAACAAATCTCTTGATGTATAAATAAATTATAATTGACTACATATATATATATATATATATATATATATATATATATATATGTGTGAGAAAGTAATATAAATGCATCGTATATCATATTTGTAGTATAAAAAATATCATGTCGGAAATAATTTTTTATATAAGAATTTATATAAATATACATAAACATATATAATTATATAAAATATATTTATGTATGCTCATATATTCTTTTTCTTTTGTAAAATTACTGTTTCATACAAAAATAATAATAATAATGAAAAAACAAAAAAAATTAAAAGGATAATTTCAGCATTGTTTCTTTTTATAAACAGTCAAGATTGAAGAAAAAATTGCTGCATTATATATAATTACATATATGAGCAATTTTTTTTTTTAAACTTAATTTTTTGTAGAAAAAACAATGCAAAAATTATCCTTTAAATTTTTATGTTTTCTCATTATATTTTATGTTTTTTTAATTATTATTATTATTGTTTTGTTCAAACAGTTTTACAAAAGAAAAAAGGATATATGGACATATTTTGTATATAATTATATATGTTTATATGTATATATGTTTATATATATTTATATATATTCTTATATAAATATCTTATATAAACAATTTTTTCTTGGAATGTAAAACAAATTAGTAACTTTATACAGAATAAATAAACTTTGTACAGAATAGAATAAATTTTATACAGATTTGTAATAAAGAATAGAATGTTTACATATTTAAATTCGTTTAGGTTTTCAAATTTCATGAAAAAATATAAACAGAATACAATCTAGTCGACTGTGAGAAACAAATAAAACGAATAATACATTAGAAGACTTGCTCGAGTTAATAGAAGCTTTCCACTTACGAGAGTTATTGTCACTTTCTTGTAACAATTTGAAATTAAAATTGAGCAGAATCTGCGATTTTTCAAACGCAATCAAACGATAACATAGAGCACAGGAGTACATGGAGATACGTAGTGTTATGATAAAAGACTAACTTCGAGCATCAAATTATTATCGTGCACGTAGTCCCAATAAGATTTTATAAAAATGTATGTATGCAATATATTATTAAATTTAATTTATTTTTAATTAACTATTGATACATGATTCCTGTATAAATTTGGAGAATTTCGTAAAAAAATTTATTCCCGCTTTCTTGCTACTCAATTAATACCCATGTGAAAATTATAAAGAAAATTGATTTGAAGATAATTCTCTCTATCTCTTTGCTTTTATATTAAATATCATTAATATATCCAACAATAATATCGAATGGAACTTGGCTTTGTATTGTAATATATATTTAAATAATAATTGTATAATATCTCATTTCTGTATAGGTATAAAGTTATTTGGTGTAAAGTTATCGTTATTCTATTTGTTCTTATTGCTTTAACGCGGGGAGAAATTTATTATAAGATCTTAAATAACACATTCGCTGATCAGGATGAGATCCAAAGGGATGTTAAGAAGGTATTCAATATCCTCAAAAATGTGTAGAATAGATTATGCAATTATGTTATTAGAATTACTGTCTGCTTTGTTATATTGTTAATTATATTTTGATATTTTTCAGAACAATACACATGCTTATAAGTTTATCAACTTCAAAATCTATGAAACATTGAAGGATGATAACTTAATAAAAATATATGATCTTTCCAAAGAAGATGGTATTAAGAAAAAACAAAAACAATTTATTTACAGTTATCCTTATCAAAATAGATTCATATACGATGATGATACGTACGTTATCCATTTAGAAGATGATTTTGGTAAATAATAACTTTCTTTATAATTTGTCATTATAAATAACGAAATGAAATTTTAATTAATATGAAATTTAATTTTATTAATGTTAATGTGTTAGATATAGAAAATTAACAAATAATTGAGTACTAATGTTATGCACATTTTTGTGTAGACGCAATTTTTCTTAATTCTGACTCAAGCTGGTTTGTGAACTTCTATTCCCATAGCAGAATAGACTGCGAAACCTGTCCCTTCTTTGCTCCGATTTGGAAGGAAGTCGCTAGGTTACTTGATGGCGTTGTGAAAATTGCAGCAATTGATTGTAAATATAACTGGGAAATATGTCGCCGACTAGGAATCCGTGCCTATCCTACGTTGCTCTATTTCCAAAA
>JANQDE010000055.1:1100381-1114864 GCA_037157785.1 Cephalotes varians
TTCCAACGAAAGGCTTATAGTAGCGGCTACGTTCGTAAGTGTCGTATTATTTTGATTGAAATATGTTTTTACTAAGATATTGCGACTATTAGCATTCCAATCTATGATTCTTTTAGAATAAATTGATTGGCGTGATTTGGTTTATGTGTGAAAGTGGTAATTGTCACAACAAGATGTCTCGTAAYACATATGCGGTCTATTTACCTCCGTTTACTGATGCATCTTCTTGGAAGCCTGTATTTGTTGATAGTATGTCCAACATCCATATACTGATAGAAAAACTCTTGGATCAATTACCGAACCCACAAGAACTATCTGATAATCATTTTGAGGTAAGCAAAATGTTACGTATGTAATTCGTTACATGTTATTCGTGTATTACTATTAATTAAATATATTATTAAATTATATTATATATATATATTATATATTATTATATTATATATTACAGTAATACTATTATTAATTTATGTATTTGTTATTTGATAATATGTATGTGCAATTCCTGCTTTTTCAATTTTACTTTTTTGAGATATTCATTATATATGATTTGCAGCATGTTAGGAAAACAAAATCCAATGATGCCTGGCTTATATACTTCTACATTATTGAGAAGAGAAATTTGCGAGATATGACTTTGACATTAAAAAAGTTTTTGATAGAAACCCGTTTTAATATAAGTAAATATTTTTATCTGCATTGATAGATTTGATATCGAACATAAAATATTTTGTTACATGGTATGAAGTATTTTTACACAATATCTTATAGGTAAAATAAATTGTCTCGAAAATCAGCAGCTTTGTTCTAAATTCGGTGTAAATCGTTATCCAATGTGGGGCATGCTTAAGCCGGGTGGAGCATATGAATTGCACTATGGAAAGAACACTTATCATGATACTCTCAAGTTTGCGTTAAGTAGTGTGAAAATTATAAATGTTTGGGCTCTTTCTGCAGAGGAAGTGTCAGCGATATTACAACGGAACAATGGTATTAAAATCGCGAATCGTTTTTTTTTGAAAAATTTTACTAACTGCAGCATAATGTTACAGAAAATGAAGTATGGCTCTTAAATTGGTTTTTACCATGGTATTCACCTTGTATACGGTTTCTGTCAGATTTTCGAAAAGCATCATTAGAATTTGATGCGTCAACAATTCGTTTTGGTACTGTTGATTGTGACGTTCACGCCAGGCTATGTATCACTCAGCATTTTCCTACCATAACACTTATAAACGGCAGCAATATGGCATACGGTGAAATCACGTCATTAAAGGCAGATGTATTCACTATTATTCAATTCATTAACGAGAAAAGAAACCCACCAGGTAAGAGATAATATGGTAAATGATTACATTATTATTTCCCTTTGTTTTCATTATGTCTGATTGTTTCACACAGTTATACAACTAACAAGGAAAAACTTTTATGAATTACGGAAAAAGAATAATAAAGTTATGTGGATAGTTAATTATTTTACTCCATGGTGTAAGCCGTGTAAAAAACTAGCACCCCACTGGATAGCCGTTGCAACTTCGCTGAGCGCTTTGCCGTTTGTAAATGTTGCTACTGTAAATTGCAAGACTGATGCTTACTTATGCGGATCCCAAGGGATATTTTCTTTTCCCGAAATTAGATTATATCCATTAGAAAGTGACGATTTAAGTACAGCCGCGTAAGTTATTGTACTTTCTGCAATGTTCAATCACGCATTCGTGCAAATCAACAAATATCTGAATTTGTATTGAATCGTACATTTGTGTTATTTACAGCTTGTACAGAAACACACAGCAAAATTCGTTATCTATATTAAAATGGATAACAACATTCTTCCCAAATGAAGTTCTTGATTTGAATTCTTTTAGCTTCTTTAGCTTCCAGAAGCTGTGGTTGGATGATATAAGGGTTGTCTTTTTTTATTTATCTCATTGCTGGTATAGTCGGACAGTAGGACCTAAATTTGCAATTGCTGCTCAGGTAAGTGCTACTGTATTGTAGACAATTAATTTAGCATTTATAATCTACGATTTATTTGACAGCATCCAGATCAATTGTAAAGTTTGATTTGATTTCAGTTGCTGAAAGAAGTGAAATTTGGAAAAGTTAATTGTAGCATGAATGCTAATCATGCGTACGTATGCTCACATATAAAAATCTTACCGACGATAATGTTATATGAGAAGAAAAAACAAAATAGGTATGATGGCATCGAAATTGTTGCAAATACGGCTGAGGCAATCAGAGATGAAATTTTAAAGATTATTAAGACATATGACGAAATTAATTCTCGCACAAAACATGATGAATTATAATTGACAAAATGCCTAAATTAAAATTAATGAAATTTTGTTTCATTATTGCAGTCATGCGATTTCTTTCTTTGTAATATATAATTTTATCATTGTATGAATTTTTTTTGCAACATAAATGGATTTTTTTCACTTGCCATCATACGGACTTGATAGATAGATTGGTAAAGTATAGAAATGATTTCTTTTCTCATTCGAGTTAATAATTAGCTAAATTATTAATTATTAATTATTAATTATTAATTATTTAATCATCTAACTGTTATAATATTCTATATATGGGTCCATTGGAAATGTAGGATATATACAGATTGAATTATGCATTCATTTATTAATATAGGGTATATAATACATATAACGAATCTGTATTATCAAATTTGTACTATCTATGATGGCACGGAAAAACTAATTTATTTCAATGTATATATGCAAGGTGAATCATAATGGTTGTGTCAACGGTTTACCATGAAAGATGAGTTACCTACCGATAAGTTAACCATTATGATTAACTCTGTATAAGAAAGAAAATTCGAACAATTTTTTATGATTACGGTGCCGGCATCTGACAACAATTAAATTTATTGAACTGCAACGAGGAAACAGGAGCAATTTTTTAACCATTTTTAATAATGTACTTATCTGTAATTGATATATTGCTCAACTGCTACAATTGATGCTCGTTATTTGCTCTGATGCGTTCTATACTTTCAAAAGGGACAAATGAAACTAAATATATTTTTAGTCTTATTTTGATATTTTTATATATTTTTTATGTACATAGCAATTAATACAATTTTTAGCCAGGTTCAAATCCTGACTGAGGTAATATTTTTCGCAATAAGTTCTTTGTAGTTTTTAAGATGCTCATTAACATCATTAGCATTAATTCGACGGTCAATTTTATTTGTGACTTGAATTCTAATCCAGTTTTAGAAATGCGCTATTATGACCGGCTGTTCGGCGCGTAGTTTGAATGTGTACTGGATTATAGTGTTTAAATTTAAAATAGAAACGTTAATTGAACACCAACATCTAGCTTTGACTGAAGTCGTGATTTAAATTATTTAATGTTTTCATATATCGGTCGGAAATTCATTATTGTTTTTATGAACAAATTAATAAAACCTGAAATTTCAAATCAGGTAATTTCAAATCACTTCTTTGTTATCGCACTGAGTAAAACAGAGAGAAAATAAAAAAAACAGAGTTCTGCCTAATACTCCTAATACTTCTAATAAGACTCTAACTTCCAGCTCTAGTGTCAATTCTTTTTTGTTTTTTCTCTGTCTCACTGAACGAGATGGAGAGGTGAAAGTGTTTCTGCGAGCAAAGGACAGGCTTGCATTAAATTAAAGATTTAATCAACACGAAATCTCCACGCCTCTTTTCGAATCTTTATCGGAGGTTCTGTATATAATAACAAAAAAAAAAACACGGATGTTATGAACATCATTTATTAACATGAGACAAACTAAAATTACATTTTAATTTTTTAAAAATGTTATTAAAAAGTAAGTTTCTGCGATTTTCTCTTTTTCTAATGAAGGCATTAACACATTTAACTCGATGAAACCTAGAAATGAGATGAGTTTCTTCTAAAATTAGAGTGTCTGTAAGTATAAATATTACATATAAAAGTTATATAGATAAATTAGAAGTTATAAGTTATAAGTTATGTAGAATTATAAGTTATAAGTTATTAGTTATAAGTTATATATTATAAGTTATTAGTTATAAGTTATAAGTTATATAGATTCAATCAATCATATTAGATTGCTCGTCGAGCAAGTTAAGGGCCACATTAGAAGGAATAAGGAATAGAGAACTAAATATTAGGAATTAGGTATAAGCCAGAGGCAGACAATGTGATTTTTCGTCTTACTTTGACTTGTTCCTAATTCTTAATATTTAATTCCCCATTCCTTATTCCTCTTAGTGTGTCTGGGCCCTAACTGCTTCGTTCGACTTGAACGCGGCTAATATTAATTATTTGACCATCAGTGGGTGCATCCACCCAAGCAATTTTTTCTTATTTTTCAAACTTAATGTTTTGTAAAAAAAGAACAACTCAAAAATTATCCTTTAAATTATATTTTATATTTTCTCATTATTACTATTATTTTATTCAAACAGTAATTTTACAAAAGGAAGAAGGATATATATACATATAGGATATATGGACATATTTTGTATATAATTATATATACGTTTATTTCGTTTACCTATTTTGTTTACGTTTTTAAATTTCATGAAAAAAATGTAAACGGGATACAATCTAATCGACTCTGAGAAACAAATAAAACAAAGTATACTAGAAGACTTGCTCGAGTTAGTAGCTTTCCACTTACGAGAATTATCGTCACTTTCTTGTAATAATTTCGAAATAAAAATTGAACAGAATCTGCGGTTTTTCAAACACAATCAAACGCTAACAAAGAGTGTAGGAGTACATGGAAATACGTGGTCTTATTATGAAAGACTGACTTCGAGCATCGAGTTATTATAGTGTAACGTAGTCGCAATAAGATTTTATAAAATGTATGTATGCAATATATTATTATATTTAATCTATTTTTAATTAACTACTGATACATAGTTCCTGTATAAATTTGGAGAATTTCGTAAAAAAATTAATTCTCGCTTTCTTGCTACTAAAATAATACCTGTGTGAAAATTATAAAGAAAATTGATTTGAAGATAATTCTCTCTGTCTCTTTGCTTTTATATTAAATATCATTAATAATCGAACAATAATATGGATGGAACTTGGCTTTGTATTGTAATATATATTTAAATAATAATATAATATCTCATATTTGTATAGGTATAAAGTTATTTGGTGTAAAGTTATCATTATTCTTTTCATTATTTCTTTAACGCGGGGAGAAACTTATAAGATATTTAATAGCACATTCGCTGATCATGAGATCCAAGAGGATTTTAAGGAGGTAATTATTCAATATTCAGAAAAATATGTACAAGGATAGAATGCAGTTATGTTATTAAAATTACTATCTGCTTTATGTTGTTAATTATATTTTGATATTTTTCAGGACAATACACATGCTTATAAATTTGACAACTCAAAAATCTATGAAACATTGAAGGATAATGACTTAACAAAAATATATGATTTTTCCAAAGATGATCTTAAGAAAAAACAAAAACAATTTATTTACAGTTATCGTTACTATCAAAATAGGTTCATATACGATGGTGATACGTACGTTATCCATTTAGAAGATGATTTTGGTAAGTAATAACTTTTTTATAATTCGACATTATAAATAACGAAATGAAATATACTAATGTTAATGTGCTAAATATAAAAAATTAACATCTAAACTAACTACTAATGTTATGCACATCTTTGTGTAGATGCAATTTTTCTTAACTCTGACTCAAGCTGGTTTGTGAACTTCTATTCTCACAGAAAAATAGATTGCGAAACCTGTCCCTTCTTTGCACCGATTTGGAAGGAAGTCGCTAGGTTACTTAATGGTGTTGTGAAAATTGCAGCAATTGATTGTAAATATAACTGGGAAATATGTCGCCGACTAGGAATCCGTGCCTATCCTACGTTGCTCTATTTCCAAAAGGTATGCAAAAAGAGACATGCCCAATTTTTCTTTGGTCTCGTAATATTTAATTTCGAGAAATTATGTAATTTTTATATATTTTTAGATACTTTTATAGATATTTATTAGCTAAATTAACAGGAATTATTTACTTAACTCTTTTATCTCGAAGGTTCATTCACGACCTGAAGTACCATGGATCAACGTGAATTACACAGGAAAAAGAACGCAGGAAGCCATTATAAGTTTTGTATTAAACAAATTGAATATCAACGTACCCAGAATATATGAAAATCAATGGAAAGTGTTCATAAGTGGCAAGCACTTTCTCAAAAAACCTATGTTAATTTTAATATGTGATGACCCACTTAATTGTTTAAATTCCAACGAAAGGCTTATAGTAGCGGCTACGTTCGTAAGTGTCGTATTATTTTGATTGAAATATGTTTTTACTAAGATATTGCAACTATTAGCATTTCAATCTATGATTCTTTTAGAATAAATTGATTGGTGTGATTTGGTTTATGTGTGAAAGTGGTAATTGTCACAACAAGATGTCTCGTAATACATATGCGGTCTATTTACCGCCGTTTACTGATACATCTTCTTGGAAGCCTGTATTCGTTGATAGTATGTCCAATATCCATATACTGATAGAAAAACTCTTGGATCAATTACCGAATCCACAAGAACTATCTGATAATCATTTTGAGGTAAGGAAAATGTTAATTTATTATATGTTCGCGTATTACTATTAATTATATATATTATTAAATATTATATTACATATTACATATTACAGTAATACTATTATTAATTTATGTATTTATTATTTGATAATATGTATGTACAATTCCTTCTTTTTAAATTTTATTTTTTGGGAATATTCATTATATATGATTTGCAGCATATTAGAAAAACAAAGTCTAACGATGCCTGGCTTATATACTTTGACATTATTGACAAGAGAAATTTGCGAGATATGACCTTAACATTAAAGAAGTTTTTGATACAAACCCGTGCTTTTAATATAAGTAAAGATTTTTATAATTCGCATTGATAGATTTAATATTGAACATAAAATATTTTGTTACATTGTATGAAGTATTTTTACACGATATCTTATAGGTAAAATAGATTGTCTCAAAAACCAGCAGCTTTGTTCTAAATTGGGTGTAAATCGTTATCCAATGTGGGGCATGCTTAAGCCGGGTGGAGCATTTGAATTGCACTATGGAAAGAACACTTATCATAATACTCTCAAGTTTGCGATAAGTAATGTGAAAATTACAAACGTTTGGGCTCTTTCTGCAGAGGAAGTGTCAGCGATATTACAACGGAACAATGGTATTAAAATCGCGAATCGCTTTTTTTGAAAAATTTTACTAACTGCAGCATAATGTTACAGAAAATGAAGTATGGCTGTTAAATTGGTTTTTATCGTGGGATTCATCTTGTATACGATTTCTGTCACATTTTCGAAAAGCATCGTTAGAATTTGATGCGTCAACAATTCGTTTTGGTACTGTTGATTGTCACGTTCATGCTACGCTATGTATCACTCAGCATTTTCCTACCATAATGCTCATAAATGGTAGCAATACGGCATACAGTGAAATCACGCCACTAGAGACAGATGATATTACTATTATTCAATTCATTAACGAGAAAAGAAACTCATCAGGTAGGACATAATATGGTAAATAATTACATTATTATTTCCGTTTGTTTTCATTATGTCTGATTGTTTCACTCAGTTATAAAACTAACAAGGAAAAACTTTCATGAATTACGGAAAAAGAATAATAAAGTTATATGGATCGTTAATTATTTTACTTCATTGTGTGAGCCGTGTAAAAAATTAGCGCCCCATTGGATAGCCGTTGCAACATCGCTGAGCGCTTTGTCGTTTGTAAATGTCGCTACTGTAAATTGCGAAAGTGATGGTTCCTTATGCAAATTCCAAGGGGTATCTTCTCTTCCCGAAATTAGATTATATCCATTAGAAAGCGAGGGTTTAAGTACATTCATGTAAGTTATTGTACTTTTTGCAATGTTCAATCATGCATTCGTGCAAATCAAATATCTCAATATGTATTGAACATATGTTTGTATTATTTACAGTTTGTACAACAAAAACAAACCGAAAAATTCGTTATCTATATTAGGATGGATAACAACATTCTTCCCGAAGGAAGTCCTTGATTTGGATTCTTTTAGCTTCCAGAAGCTATTGTTGGATGACGAGAATATAAGGGTTGTCTTTTTTTCTTTATCTCGTTTGTCGTATAGTCGGAGAGTAGGACCTAAATTTGCAATTGCTGCTCAGGTAAATGCTATTTTATTGTAGACAATTAATTACCTTTTATAATCTACGATTCGTTTGATAGCAGTCAGATCAATTGTAAAGCTTGATTTGATTTCAGTTGCTTAAAGAAGTGAAATTTGGAGAAGTTAATTGTGACGTGAACGATAATTATAAGTATGTATGCTCACATTTAAAAATCCTACCGACGATAATGTTATATGAGAANAGCTTTGTTCTAAATTGGGTGTAAATCGTTATCCAATGTGGGGCATGCTTAAGCCGGGTGGAGCATTTGAATTGCACTATGGAAAGAACACTTATAATGATACTCTCAAGTTTGCGTTAAGTAGTGTGAAAATTACAAACGTTTGGGCTCTTTCTGCAGAGGAAGTGTCAGCGATATTACAACAGAACAACGGTATTAAAATCGCGAATCGCATTTTTTGAAAAATTTTACTAACTGCAGCAATATGTTACAGAAAATGAAGTATGGCTCTTAAATTGGTTTTTACCGTGGTATTTACCTTGTATACAGTTTCTGTCAGATTTCCGAAAAGCATCGTTAGAGTTTGATACCTCAACAATTCGTTTTGGTACTGTTGATTGTGACGTTCATGCTACGCTATGTATCATTCAGCATTTTCCTACCATAACGCTCATAAATGGTAGCAATACGGCATTCAGTGAAATCACGCCACTGGATACAGATGTATTTACTATTATTCAATTCATTAACGAGAAAAGAAACCCATCAGGTAAGACATAATATGGTAAATAATTACATTATTATTTCCGTTTGTTTTCATTATGTCTGATTGTTTCACACAGTTAAAAAACTAACAAGGAAAAACTTTCATGAATTACGGAAAAAGAATAATAAAGTTATATGGATCGTTAATTATTTTGCTTCATTGTGTGAGCCGTGTAAAAAATTAGTACCCCACTGGATAGCCGTTGCAACATCGCTGAGCGTTTTGTCGTTTGTAAATGTTGCTACTGTAAATTGCGAGACTGAGAATTTCTTATGTGAATCCCAAGGGGTATTTTCTCTTCCCGAAATTAGATTATATCCATTAAAAAGCAAGAGTTTAAGTACATTCGCGTAAGTCATTGTACTTTCTGCAATGTTCAATCATGCATTCGTGCAAATCAAATATCTCTATGTATTGAACATATGTTTGTATTATTTACAGTTTGTACAACAAAAACAGACCGAAAAATTCGTTATCTATATTAGGATGGATAACAACATTCTTCTCGAAGAAAGTTCTTGATTTGAATTCTTTAGGCTTCTTTAAATTCCAGATGCTGTTGTTGGATGACGAGAATATAAGGGTTGTCTTTTTTTATTTATCTCATTGCTGGTATAGTCAGACAATAGGACCTAAATTTGCAATTGCTGCTCAGGTAAATTCTATTTTATTGTAGACAATTAATTTAGTTTTTATAATCTACGATTCATTTGATAGCAGCCAGATCAATTGTAAAGCTTAATTTGATTTCAGTTGCTGAAGGAAGTGAAATTTGGAAAAGTTAATTGTGACGTGAACGATAATCATGAGTACGTATGCTCACATATAAAAATCTTACCGATGATAATGTTATATGAGAAGAAAAAACAAAACAAGTACGATGGCATCGAAATTATTGCAAACACACCTGAGGCAATCAGAGATGAAATTTTAAAGATTATTAAGACACATGACGAAATTAATTCTCGCACGAAACATGATGAATTATAATTGACAAAGTACCTAAATTGAAATTAAGGCTTTTATTTCATTGTTGCAGTCATACGATTTCTTTCTTTGTAATATACAACTTTATTATTGTATGAATTTTCTATGCAACATAAATTAATTTTTCTCACTTGCCATCACACAGACTTGATATATATTGATATATATAAAGTATATAGATAATTTTTTTTTTCATTCGAGTTAATAATTAGCTAAATTATTAATTATTAATTGTTAATTATTTAATCATCTGTTATAATATCCTATATTTATAGGTCCGTTGGAAATATATGATATATACAGATTGAATTATGCATTTATTTATTAATACAAGATATACAATACATATAACGAATCTGTATTATCAAATTTGTATTATCTGTGATGGTACGGAAAAACTAATTTATTTCAATGTGTATATACAAGATGATTCATAATGGTTGTGTCAACGTTTCACCCACTGAGAAATGAGTTACCGGCTAATGAGTTAATAATTATGATTAATCTTGTATAAGAAGAAAAATTCAAACAATTTTTGAAGATTATGTGGTAATCGTATTTGACAACAATTAAATTTATTGAACTGCAACGAGGAAACAGGAGCAATTTTTAAACCAATTTTAATAATGTACTTATCTGTAATGAATATATTACGTAACTGCTACAACTGGTGCTCGTCATTTACTCTGACGCGTTCTAAGCTTTTAAAAGGGAAAAGAAAATCAGATTAGATATATTTTTAGTCCTATTTTGATACTTTTATATATTTTTTATGTACATAGCAATTAATACAATTTTTAGCCAGGTTCATATCATGACTGAGGTAATATTTTTCGCAATAAGTTCTTTGTAGTTTTTGAGATGCTCATTAACATCATTAGCATTAATTCGACGGTCAATTTTATTTGTGACTTTAATTCCAATCCAGTTTTAGAAATGCGCTATTATGATCGGCTGCGTTCGGCGCGCAGTTTGAATGTGTGCTGGATTAGTGTTTTAAATTTAAAATAGAAATATTATTGAGCACCTAGCTTTGACCGAAGTTGGCCGTGATTTAAATAAATTATTTGATGTTTTCATATATCGGTCGAAAATTTATTATTGTTTTTATGAACAAATTAATAAGATCTGAAATTTCAAATCAGGTAATTTCAAGTCACTTCTCTGTTATCGCATTCAGCAAAACTGAGAGAAAATAAAAAAAATAGAGTTCTGCTTAATGCTCCTAATAGAGCTCTAATTAACAGCTCTAGCGTCTATTCTTTTTTGTTTTTTCTCTGTCTCACTTAACGAGATTGACAGGTGGAAGTGTAGTTTAGTCTGCGAGCAAAGGACAGGCTTGCATTAAATTGAAGATTTGATCAACACGAAATCTCCACGACTCTTTTCGAATCTTTATCGGAGTTTCTATATATAGTAACAAAAAAAAAAAACACGGATATTAAGAACCTCATTTATTAACATGAGCCGAACTGAAGTTACATTTTAATATTTTTAAAATGTTATTAAAAAGTAAATTTCTGCGATTTTCTCTTTTTTATAAACGCATTAACACATTTAACTCGACCTGAAACTTAGTGAGTTTTTTCTAAAATTAGACTGTCTGTAAATATAATTATTATATATAAGAGTTATATACAATACAAAGAGATAAATATTCTGTAAAAAATGATGGACCGTTACAATTTGTGAGTTTTGTGTTGTATACGTCGCAAGAGTAGTCGCAAACATTTTGTTTCCAATCAGAAGTGTTAATGGGCACGTTCAAATCGGCAAAGCAGCTAGTCTGCTCGCCGAGCAATGAACATGATTCTACTTACAGATTCAACTAATCATATTAGATCGCTCGTCGAGCAAGTTAAGGGCTACAATAGAATAAGGAATAGAGAACTAAATATTAGGAATTAGGTATAAGTCAGAGGCAGACAATGTGATTTTTCATCTTTCTTTGACTTGTTCCTAATTCTTAATATTTAATTCCCCATTCCCTATTTCTCTTAGTGTGTCTGGGCCCTAACTGCTTCGTTCGGCTTGAACGCGGCCAATATTGATTATTTGACCATCAGTGGGTGCATCCAGTATACAAAAATAACAATAATAATAATGAGAAAACATAAAAAATAATTAAAAGGATAATTTTTGCATTGTTTTTTCGTAAACAGCCAAGTTTGAAGAAAAAATTGCTCACATATAATTATATCTAAAGCATTATACATAATTATATATATGAGCAATTTTTTCTTATTTTTCAAACTTAATTTTTTGTAAAAAAGAACAACTCAAAAATTATCCTTTAAATTATATTTTATATTTTCTCATTATTATTATTATTTTATTCAAACAGTAATTTTACAAAAGAAAGAAGGATATATGGACATATTTTGTATATAATTATATATACGTTTATTTCGTTTACCTTTTTTGTTTACGTTTTTAAATTTTATGAAAAAAATGTAAACGGGATACAATCTAATCGACTCTGAGAAACAAATAAAACAAACAGTATATTAGAAGACTTGCTCGAGTTAGAAGCTTTCCACTTACGAGAATTATCGTCACTTTCTTGTAATAATTTCGAAATAAAAATTGAGCAGAACCTGCGGTTTTTCAAACGCAATCAAACGTTAACAAAGAGCGTAGGAGTACATGGAAATACGTGATCTTATTATGAAAGACTGACTTCGGACATCGAATTATTATAGTGCAACGTAGTCGCAATAAAATTTTATAAAAATGTATGTATGCAATATATTATTAAATTTAATCTATTTTTAATTAACTACTGATACATAGTTCCTGTACAAATTTGGAGAATTTCGTAAAAAAATTAATTCCCGCTTTTTTGCTACTAAAATAATACCTATGTGAAAATTATAAAGAAAATTGATTTGAAGATAATCCTCTCTGTCTCTTTGCTTTTATATTAAATATCATTAACATATCGAACAATAATATGGATGGAACTTGGCTTTGTATTGTAATATATATTTAAATAATAATTGTATAATATCTCATATTTGTACAGGTATAAAGTTATTTGGTGTAAAGTTATCGTTATTCTTTTCATTATTTCTTTAACGCGGGGAGAAACTTATAAGATCCTTAATAGCACATTCGTTGATCAGGAGATCCAAGAGGATTTTAAGGAGGTAGTTATTCAATATTCAGAAAAATATGTACAAGGATGCAATTATGTTATTAAAATTACTGTCTGCTTTATATTGTTAATTATATTTTGATATTTTTCAGGACAATACACATGCTTATAAATTTGACAACTTAAAAATCTATGAAACATTGAAGGATAATGACTTAACAAAAATATATGATCTTTCCAAAGATGATCTTAAGAAAAAACGAAAACAATTTATTTACAGTTATCCTTACTATCAAAATAGGTTCATATACGATGGTGATACATACGTTATCCATTTAGAAGATGATTTTGGTAAGTAATAACTTTTTTTGTAATTCGTCATTATAAATAACGAAATGAAATATATTAATGTTAATGCTAAATATAAAAAATTAACATCTAAACTGAATACTAATGTTATGCACATCTTTGTGTAGATGCAATTTTTCTTAACTCTGACTCAAGCTGGTTTGTGAACTTCTATTCCCACAGAAGAATAGACTGCGAAACCTGTCCCTTCTTTGCACGGATTTGGAAAGAAGTCGCTAAGTTACTTAATGGCGTTGTGAAAATTGCAGCAATTGATTGTAAATATAATTGGGAAATATGTCGCCGACTGGGAATTCGTGCCTATCCTACGTTGCTTTATTTCCAAAAGGTATATGCAATAATGTATGCAAAAAGAGATATGCACAATTTCTCTTTGGTCTCGTAATATATAATTCTTGAGAAATTGTATAATTTTTATATATTTTTGGATACTTTTATAGATATTTGTTAACTAAATTAACAGAAATTATTTACTTACCTCTATTATCTCGAAGGTTCATTCACGACCTGAAGTACCATGGATCAACGTGAATTACACAGGAAAAAGAACGCAGGAAGCCATTATAAGTTTTGCATTAAACAAATTGAATAACAACGTACCTAGAATATATGAATCTCTATGGAAGCTGTTTTTAAGCGGCACGAACTTTCTCAAAAAACCTATGTTAATTTTARTATGTGATGACCCACTTAATTGTTTAACTTCCAACGAAAGGCTTATAGTAGCGGCTATGTTTGTAAGTGTCGCGTTGTTTATATTATTGATTGTACATATTACTGATTGATAGTATATATTATTGATTGAAATACGTTTTTACTAAGATATCACGACTATTAGCATTCCAATCTATGATTCTTTTAGAATAAATTGATTGATGTAAGTTGGTTTATGTGCAAAAGTGGTAATTGTCACAACAAGATGTCTCGTAACACTTATGCGGTCTATTTACCGACGTTTACTGATGCATCTTCTTGGAAGCCTGTATTCGTCGATAGTATGTCCAATATCCATACACTGATAGAAAAAATTTTGGATCAATTACCGAATCCACAAGAACTATCTGATAATCATTTTGAGGTAAG
>JANQDE010000055.1:1115000-1165290 GCA_037157785.1 Cephalotes varians
CTTTTTAAATTTTATTTTTTGGGAATATTCATTATATATGATTTGCAGCATATTAGAAAAATAAAGTCCAACGATGCCTGGCTTATATACTTTGACATTATTGACAACAGAAATTTTCGAGATATCACCTTGATATTAAAGAAGTTTTTGATAGAAACCCGTGGTATTAACATAAGTAAATATTTTTATAATTCGCATTGATAAATTTAATATTGAACATAAAATATTTTGTTACATGGTATGAAGTATTTTTACACGATATCTTATAGGTAAAATAGATTGCCTCAAAAACCAGCAGCTTTGTTCTAAATTGGGTGTAAATCGTTATCCAATGTGGGGCATGCTTAAGCCGGGTGGAGCATTTGAATTGCACTATGGAAAGAACACTTATAATGATACTCTCAAGTTTGCGTTAAGTAGTGTGAAAATTACAAACGTTTGGGCTCTTTCTGCAGAGGAAGTGTCAGCGATATTACAACAGAACAACGGTATTAAAATCGCGAATCGCATTTTTTGAAAAATTTTACTAACTGCAGCAATATGTTACAGAAAATGAAGTATGGCTCTTAAATTGGTTTTTACCGTGGTATTTACCTTGTATACAGTTTCTGTCAGATTTCCGAAAAGCATCGTTAGAGTTTGATACCTCAACAATTCGTTTTGGTACTGTTGATTGTGACGTTCATGCTACGCTATGTATCATTCAGCATTTTCCTACCATAACGCTCATAAATGGTAGCAATACGGCATTCAGTGAAATCACGCCACTGGATACAGATGTATTTACTATTATTCAATTCATTAACGAGAAAAGAAACCCATCAGGTAAGACATAATATGGTAAATAATTACATTATTATTTCCGTTTGTTTTCATTATGTCTGATTGTTTCACACAGTTAAAAAACTAACAAGGAAAAACTTTCATGAATTACGGAAAAAGAATAATAAAGTTATATGGATCGTTAATTATTTTGCTTCATTGTGTGAGCCGTGTAAAAAATTAGTACCCCACTGGATAGCCGTTGCAACATCGCTGAGCGTTTTGTCGTTTGTAAATGTTGCTACTGTAAATTGCGAGACTGAGAATTTCTTATGTGAATCCCAAGGGGTATTTTCTCTTCCCGAAATTAGATTATATCCATTAAAAAGCAAGAGTTTAAGTACATTCGCGTAAGTCATTGTACTTTCTGCAATGTTCAATCATGCATTCGTGCAAATCAAATATCTCTATGTATTGAACATATGTTTGTATTATTTACAGTTTGTACAACAAAAACAGACCGAAAAATTCGTTATCTATATTAGGATGGATAACAACATTCTTCTCGAAGAAAGTTCTTGATTTGAATTCTTTAGGCTTCTTTAAATTCCAGATGCTGTTGTTGGATGACGAGAATATAAGGGTTGTCTTTTTTTATTTATCTCATTGCTGGTATAGTCAGACAATAGGACCTAAATTTGCAATTGCTGCTCAGGTAAATTCTATTTTATTGTAGACAATTAATTTAGTTTTTATAATCTACGATTCATTTGATAGCAGCCAGATCAATTGTAAAGCTTAATTTGATTTCAGTTGCTGAAGGAAGTGAAATTTGGAAAAGTTAATTGTGACGTGAACGATAATCATGAGTACGTATGCTCACATATAAAAATCTTACCGATGATAATGTTATATGAGAAGAAAAAACAAAACAAGTACGATGGCATCGAAATTATTGCAAACACACCTGAGGCAATCAGAGATGAAATTTTAAAGATTATTAAGACACATGACGAAATTAATTCTCGCACGAAACATGATGAATTATAATTGACAAAGTACCTAAATTGAAATTAAGGCTTTTATTTCATTGTTTGCACTCATGCGATTTCTTTCTTTGTAATATACAACTTTATCATTGTATGAATTTTCTTTGCAACATAAATTGATTTTTCTCACTTGCCATCACACAGACTTGATATATAGATTGGTAAAGTATATAGATAATTTCTTTTCTCATTCGAGAAATTAATAATTAGCTAAATTATTAATTATTAATTATTAATTGTTAATTATTTCATCATCTGTTATAATATCCTATGTTTATAGGTCCATTGGAAATGTAAGATATATACAGATTGAATTATGCATTCATTTATTAATGCAGGATATACAATGCATATAACGAATCTGTATTATCAAATTTGTATTATCTGTGATGGTATGGAAAAACTAATTTATTTCAATGTGTATATACAAGATGATTCATAATGGTTGTGTCAACGTTTCACCCACTGAGAAATGAGTTACCGACTAATGAGTTAATAATTATGATTAATCTTATATAAGAAAGAAAATTCAAACAATTTTTGATGATTACGGTGCCGTATCTGACAACAATTAAATTTATTGAACTGCAACGAGGAAACAGGAGCAATTTTTAAACCAATTTTAATAATGTACTTATCTGTAATGAATATATTGCTTAACTGCTACAACTGGTGCTCGTCATTTACTCTGACGCGTTCTATGCTTTCAAAGGGGAAAAGAAAATTAGATTAGATATATTTTTAGTCCTATTTTGATACTTTTATATATTTTTTAAGTACATAGCAATTAATACAATTTTTAGCCAGGTTCAAATCCTGGTTGAGGTAATATTTTTCGCAATAATTAGTTCTTTGTAGTTTTTAAGATGCTCATTAACATCATTAGCATTAATTCGACTCATTTATTAACATGAGACAAACTAAAGTTGTTTTTTAATATTTTTAAAATGGTATTGAAAAGCAAGTTTCTGCATTTTTCTTTTTTTTTTATAAATGCATTAACACATTTAACATGAAATCTAGTGAGTTCCTTCTAAAATTAGAGTTTCTGTAAATATAATTATTACATACAAGAGTTATATACAATACGCAGAGATAAATATTCCGTAAAAAATAATGGACAATTCTGTGCGTTTTGTGTTGTGTGTGTCGCAAGAGTGGTCGCAAACGTTTTGTCGCGACAGCCAATCAGAAGTGTCAATGGGCACGTTCAAGTGTCCAAAGCTGCTAGCTGCTCGCCGAGCGATTAACATGATTGGTTCTTACCTGTAGATTCAACCAATCACATTAGATCGCTCGGCGAACAGGTTAATTGCTTCGTTCGGTTTGAACGCGGCCAATATTAATCTTTGACCATCATTAATTATTTCACCATCTCCAGTTGGCTTGATCGGCTGATTAAGTTCAACTATGATTGGTCCATTCTAGTCGACGAGAAATGCAATTGGTTAACTCAAGCGGAATAATCGGTCAACGATCCTTAGCTTTCTATCTTCAAGGAGGCCAATGGCTCCGATGATTTTGAGATTCACTTATAAATATTGTGATCCTTCATGTTAGATCAGATATCCATTTTGAGGTTAGAAGTTGAAGAGAGTTCAGCTGCAAGGAGCAACGCACTTGTGGTTATGTTCCTTGTAGCTGCACTACGTTGTACTTGCTGCTCCTAAAATGAGATAGATATATAATTGGTCGGAAAAAGGGAAAGGATGAGCGAAAGTCAACTGCAAGGAACGAATCTCTCGATGTATGAACAAATTACGATTTGTATATATCGCACGCAAGAGAAGAATGTAGATACATGTCGTTTGCAATATAACGTATATAAAACCAATTTTTGATATAATACAATAAATACAGAACTTTATATGGAACGATTTGTAATAGGGAGTGGAACGTTTACTTTTTTGTAACTTAATGAAGCAAACCATAAATAGTCGATTTTGAGGACCGAATAAGTCGAATAATATATTAGAAGACTACTCGAGTTTACATTTATGAGATTATTGTCGCTACACTCTCTTAACAATTTCGGAATTAAGGAGCAAGATCTGCGATTTTCCAAACATGGTCAAACGATAACGTCATAGAGCGTGGGAGTACACGAAGATACATGGTGTTATAATGAGAGATTGACTTCGACTTGAAAGTGGAGCACCAAATTATTATCGTGTGACGTAGCCGCAATAAGATTTTATAGAAATGTATGTATACAATATATTATCAAATCTGAATCTGTGCGACAGATTTTTGTCTAACTACTGATACTGTGGTTCCTGTATAAATTTGGAGAATCTCGTTTTGAAGATTTCTCATTTTCTTGCTACTATAATGTGGAAAACATAAAGAAAATTAATTTTTTTTAGAAGATAATCTTCTCTGTCTCTTTGCTTTTATATTAGATATTATTAATTTAATATATCAAATAATAATATCAAATTGAACTTGGTTTTGTATAATATATATTTAATACACTAATTATATAATGTCTCATATTTGTACTTGTTGCAGGTGTAAAGTTATCGTTATTCTCTTTGTTATTTCTTTAACGCGGGGAGAAGATTATTACGAGATCCTTAATGTAAGCAGATCCGCTGATCAAAATGAGATTCGAAAGGCTTTTAAGAAGCTAGCTATCATCCATCATCCTGACAAAAATAGTGTATGTAAATTAAAGTGTAATATGTTGTCTATATTGTTAATAATGTTAATCATACTTTTTAGGATGATCCAGATGCTCACGAAAAGTTTGTCAAATTAGCAACAGCCTATGAGACATTAAAGGATAATGATTTAAGAAAAAAATACGATCTTTACGGAGAAGATGGTCTTAATAAGTCTCATAGGAAACAAACTCATTCTTGGAGTTATTATCAAAACAGTTTTATATATGATGATGACAAATACGTTATTAATTTAGAAGGAAGTGATTATTGTGAGTATATAACTTTCTTCATGCTTGTCATTAAATGCAAAATGAAATATATTAATGTGCTAAATATTAAAAATTAACAACTAAACTGAATACTAATGTTATGTATATGTATCTCTGTGTAGATGAAAGTATTACTAACTCTGACTCAAGTTGGTTTGTGAACTTCTATTCTCCGATGTGCAGCCACTGTCATCACTTAGCACCAACTTGGAAAGAAGTCGCTAAGTTACTTCATGGCGTCGTGAAAATTGCAGTAGTTAACTGTAAATATAACTGGCATCTGTGTAACAAAATAGGAATCCATGCCTATCCTACGTTGCTCCATTTCCAAAAGGTATATGTATGCAGAAAGAGTACCCGATTTCTTTTCAATCTTGTATCAATTTTCAGGAAATTATATAATCTCTATATATAGTTTTAGATATATTTTATAGATTATATTTGTTAATTAAATCAACAGGAAATACTAACTTACCTTTTGTCTCAAAGAATTCACAACATGGAGTGCATTACAGCGGAGAAAGAACACAGGAGGCCATCATACGTTTTGCATTAGACAGATTAAATATTCACATACCTGAAATAAGTGCATCTCAATGGGATCTATTCTTACACGGCAAGAACATTGTCCAAAGACCTATGTTAGTTTTTATATGTGGTGATCAACAGAACTGTTTTACTCCCGATGAAAGATTTAAAGTAGCGGCTACATTTGTAAATATCGTTATTTTTACTGAAACACGTTTTCATCAAAACACTGTGATTGTTATATTAATATGTGGTTCTTTCAGGATAAATTGATTGATGTAAGAATATTTACATGCGAGAATGGCAATTGTTATGACAAGATGTCTTATAATACACACGCTGTTTATCTACCAACGTATAACGCATCTTCTTGGAAGCCTATATTTCTTGATAGCATATTTGATATAAATATGTTGATAGAAAAGCTCTTAGATCAATTGCCTTGTCCACAAGAGTTATCTGATAATGATTTTGAAGTAAACAAAATGTTAATTCATTATATACTCGCATTATTATTATTTATATTATATACATTAATTATTTGTATATATTATTTTACATTAATTATATATATATATATATATATATATAATATATTATGTATATATATATATATATATATATAACAGTATATATAATATATTATATATACTGTACAGTAAATGCATACACAAATTAATAATAACATATATATATTATTATTAATTTGTGTATGCATTTGCTATACTTGTTATGCATGTATACAATTTCCATTTTTTAATTTTATTTTCATCGAAGGTATTCATTATGGTTTGCAGCATATTAGAAAAACGAAGTCCGATGTTACTTGGCTTATATGCTTTTACATAGGCGACACAGGAGATTTGCGAGATTTGAATTTGCAAATGAAGAAGTTTTCGACTCATGATATTAAATTAGGTAGATATTGTAATTTTGATGGACTTGATATTGAATATAAAATATTTTTGCACAGTATAAAGTATTATCTTTTAGGTAAAATAAATTGTGGCAGAAACGGGCAACTTTGTTCTAAATTAGGTATAAATCGTTATCCAATGTGGGGCATGCTTAAGCCGGGTGGAGCATTTGAATTGCACCATGGAAATAATCTCAATAATGATATTATTAAGTTTGTGCAAATTAGTGTGAAGACTACAAACGTTTGGACTCTCTCTGCAGAAGAAGCGCTATCGATATTACAAAGGAAAAATGGTATTATATCAAACATGAATCACATTTTTTAAGAGATTTTACAATGCTAATTGTAGCAAAATATTGCAGGAGATGAAGTATGGTTCCTAGATTGGTTTACACCGTGGTGTCCACCTTGTATAGAATTTCTATCAGAACTCCGGAAGGCGTCATTAGAATTTGATGTGTCAGTAATTCGTTTTGGTACCATTGATTGTACAGTTCATACTACATTATGTCATCAATATAATATAAAGTTTTATCCTACCATAATGCTTATTAATGGTAGCAATACATATCAATTCATGTTACCAAAAACAGCTGCAAATGTTATCCAATTCATTAACGAAAAAATAAATCCATCAGGTAAGAGATAATGTACCAAATAATTACATTATTATTTTCGCTTGTGTTATTTTCATTGTGTCTATTTCAGTTATAGAACTAACATCAGAAAACTTTCATCATAAATTGGGGCAGAAGAATAAAAAAGTTATATGGATCGTTAATTATTTTGCTCCATGGTGTGGGCATTGTCAACAATTAGCACCCGAATGGACAACCGTTGCAAAATCGCTGAGTGCTTTGTCGTTTGTAAATGTTGCTAGTATAAATTGTCAGATTGAAGTTTCCTTATGCGCATCCCAAAGGGTGCTTTCTTATCCCGATATTAGATTATATCCAGCAGAAAGCAAGGGTTTAAGTACAGCCGCGTAAGTTATTATATTTTTTGCAATGTTGTGTGTTCATTCATGCAAATCATAACGCAACAAATATGCATTCATCATGTTGATTTTTATCATTTACAGCTTGTACAATGGAATGCGAGATTCGATATCTTTATTAAGATGGATAATAACATTCTTGCCAAAGAAAGTTCATGATTTGAATTTATCCGAATTCCAAAAGCTGTTGAATAATAAGCATATGTGGATCATTGAATTTTATTTACCATTTTGTCAACCTTGTCAAAAGATGGAATATGAGTTTGCAATTGCTGCTCAGGTAAATGTTACTTTATTGTAGACAGTCAGTTTAGCTTTTATATAGCTCATTTGATAGATCGATTGTAAAGCCTGTTTTTAATTTCAGTTGCTGGAGAAAGTCAAATTTGGAAGAATTAATTGTTCCCTATATCCATGCGCACAATATATAAGACATTTACCAACGCTTATGTTGTACAATTCTAAACAGAAAAAACCAAATAGGCACAATGACTTCGAAATTGTTGCGAACACGGCTGAGGCAATTAGGGATGAAATTTTAAAGATTATTAATTCTCGCACGAAACATGACGAATTATAGATAAAGTCAGTATATGAAATATACTGACAATTTCTTTTTTTAATACACGAATTAATAATTGTTTAAATTATTAAGTAATTATTATTAATTATTGAATGTCATAATATCAATGCAGGATATATAATGCATATTTGACAAATCTATACTATCAAACGTGAGTGATGGCACAGAAAAAATTAATTTATTTCGATATACATAAGAAAAAAAATTCAAACAATTTCTAGCGATTATGATATCATGGCTCATAATTCAATTTATTGAACTGTTGCGATGAAACAGGAGCCTTAAAAAATTTTAGTAATGTACTTATCTGTAATTGATATATTGTTCGACTGCCACAACTGGTGCTTGTCGTTTATCCTGACGTGTTCCATGCTTCCAAAAGGAACGAAGAAGAAAACTAGACCAGATATATTTTTAGTCCTATTGTGATACTTTTATACATTTTTTATGTACATAGCAATTAATAAAGTCTTTATGAACACATTAATAAAACCTGGAATCATCTCATATGTATTGTATTAAATTAAAGTTTAGTATTAAGTAGTATTAAATTAAAAGTTTAATCACGATGAAGCTCTTTTCGAATCTTTATCGGAGGTTCTGTTTGTATAGTAAGAAACACGGATATCATGAATTTCATTTATTAACATGAGATAAATCAAAGTTCTTATTTTTTAATATTTCTGATATACTTTTTCGACTTTATTAAAAAATAAGTTTCTGCGGTCCTCTTCTTATAAACGTATTAACACACTTAACTCGACGAAATCTAATGAGTTTCTTCTAAAAATAGAGTGTCTGTAAGTATAATTATTACACAAATATAAGAATTAATACAGAGATAAATACAGTCTATAAAAAACGCTGGATCATTAGCATTTCGTGCGTGTTTGTGTTGTATTTAAATGCAATATATGTCCAAATATTTTATATATAAAATATTTTACATTTTACATATATAGATATTTAAAACTATATTTGTGTAGTTTCAAGATTTACAAATATATAAATGAATAGAACGTTAAGGTATATTAAACGTTGAAAAATGTCTAAATGTGCTGCTCTTTTTGTAAATTCTCTCTTTCCGCTTATTACTCTAATATGTTAAATAGAAAATATAATTTTTATTTTGCCAACAGTGATATATTATTAAATGAATCTATTTAAAAATGGAATGTGTTAATCGAAGAAAAGCAATCCAGTAATATTATTTATAGCTTGTATGCAGTTCGAACTGTTGACAGGTAAACTTAAGTTGTACTTTATATATTATTTATGTCAAAAATAATCTTACTTTGATTAATTTTATCTTGTATTACCTTTTAATATAAATTTGGTGAATATTTTTGTGAATAGAGTATAAGTAGCTTTTAATACGAATGTACTTTCTGATATCACATAAACTCGCGATATGCGAAGGCAGTGCTAAGAAAAATGCAATTGAGAATTCAACAAAAAAATAATAATATAAGCGTTTTTACAGCGTAATATAATTAAAGAATCTTTTTTAACATCAGTTTTTTTAATGATCCATGAAACAGAAAAGACAAGTTCTTTGATTAAAAGTTTTAAAAAATAAAATTTGCCAATCATGTATAAGTTTTGTTAGCTTCTTAATATTGCACATGTGTGACATATTTTTATTTGTAACATTATATCTTTGGTCGATGTCGCAGAAGAGACGAAACCTAACAAATACACAGTTACAAATATAAAATTCCGTAATATAATGGGTATGCAATAAACATAGACTGCACTAAATTAAACAGATAATTCAAAATTTTTAACTTAAAATATATATCATAACGTATCTTGCTATCTTATTGGTAAATATAACAAAAGAAATTGTATTTTCGTTAAAAGTTTCAAAAATTTTGAGAAGATTTTTGTCAAGTTGACTAAGTTCTATTCCTATAGAACTTAATAAACACTAACATAGATAGAAATAAATTCCTTTAACTATAATAAAAGTAAATTATTCGTCTATTCGTTTATCGTCTCTCTTTTTTTGAAATACGCAAAATCTATATTTTTAATCCAGTCTTTTATCTTTTTTTATATTTTCACACGATCTTCAATTTATCTTTTCCTTTAGTACAGAATATTTAAAAAAAAACTTGATTCAACTTTGGAAACATAGTCTATTAACTCTATGTAAAAAACTTGATTCAACTTTGGAAATATAGTCTATTAACTCTATGTAAAAAATAAATATATTGTATAATTTATATTGTGATAAGTATATTGATAATTTGTATTGTTCCCAATTTTTTGTTCCATAGAAAGTATAATTTCAGGAATTTTAATTTCATATAAGCTTACTGTCATCCCGAAAACATGTTTCTAAAGTTAGAATATATCTCTCGAAAATATCCTGCATAATATCCTTTAAAAAAAAATCTATTTGCCTCTATTAATATATCTCAATGCAGTCTCTTATTCATTAATCAGCGACAACACCTTGTAATTCAGGATACACACATACATATAAAAAAATTTCAGAAGTTACAAAGCATAAATATAATTTCAAGTTCAAGACTCTTGTATCGACATAACAACTTGATAACTTAAAAAGAAATAAATGTTCTAAATTATTTATATATACTATTATGTCAATATAAGTATCGCATACTATGTGTATAATTTTGTATATATGTAATCTCTATACATTTCGGAAAAATATTGTTTGAAAGATATTCATATATCTTTATAAATGTCAATCGCTGGTTAATATTATGTAATAATTCTTTAAAGATTGCAAATATATATGTCCCCTGGCCTCGATACATTATCAATGTAATATAGTATACACATAATATGATACAGCTGGTTGTAAAAGTATAATTTTATAATTTTCGAACCTGTGAATCGTTGGGGCATTAGCGCACGATTATAATAAGTCGTGCTAATATCCACCATCTCGTGGTTCTAAAATCTTAACTATTTGTGTGAATCGTGATAAATTATAATATAAAAATTGTATATTATGTGTCGCGTTTCGATGGCGGTATTAAATGTTCTGGCAGCTCAGCCGGTAAATCATATCCTTCGAGCTTTACATTAATTAGATGCATAGCTAAGGCAAATTCGTCAGCATCTAATAACCCATCTTTGTTAATATCCGAAAGCTTCCAAATTTTTCCGAGTACGCTGTTCGGCAATTTGGACTTAACCATTTCTGATTTAGCCGCTGGTAATGTAAAATTATACATTAATTAGAACATTTTATTCCAAGAAGAATAAATATCACCTGTAAAAATTCATCAGCTTTACCTGCTCCCGTAATTTTTCCATCTTGTGGTCCAAGCGATTCGAAGATGCTATCATATTTATACCTTTCCTTATTAACAATCCATTCTGGTTCACCTGCACCCGCATCAATTCCTTCTCCTCTTTTATATCCAAATGGACTAACTTGATCTTCTACACCTTCAAATGCTCCTCCTAAAATTAAAATAAAATAAAATATATACAATTTTTTCCTATAAATTTAAAATATGTAAATATTATATTTTATTGTAATTTTTTAATTAAATCCATCTATCTTTTAATAAAAACTTCATGAAAAATTTAAATAATTTTTTTGAAAGTATTTCGATTCATGATTAAAAATTTAATGTAAACAAACGTTGACAAATACCTTTAATAAATGGTTCTGAAATAGTAGTGGTTTCTTCATGTGGTATCATAGCCATAAGCTTCGCAATATCTTCAGCGAGCATCTTATCCACTACTTCTAATAATTTAGGCTTCAAGGGATTAAATTTAGTAAAATCATGATGTGCTAAGCTCTCTTGCATTTTCTTTAGATCCGGAAAATCACCAGGCGAAATCTGTTGCTCCCTTTGAATTTGATCGTAAATCTGACCCAAATTTTTTATCAGCTCTTTCTTTTTAGTATCCTTCCCAAACATACTCGGCATATCTTTCCGTAAAGCGCTTATTATGTATGTGTGCACCTGTAAATTGCAGAATGTGAGTCTTCCTTTACATGTATCTAGTCTAAGATTCTAAATTGTGAAAAATTAATGTAAATTCTTTGCTTCATATACCCTTGCTAAACGTGCTCGTTTAATTAAGTCATTAAGTTTTCTTAATGCAGCATTTCTTGGAAGCGATTGCATGTCTCTGAATAAATCTTGCTCTTCATCTTCAAATAATCTAAAAGAAGAGAGGATCTCAAATATGTAAAATAATTGTATCATAAAATAAAATATAGAAGATTACCTTCTATTAACATCGTATCTTAATGGCTGATCCCAAAACGAGCCAATATAAACTCTAGCCACTTCTGGAGTTTGTAATACTTTTCCCAACGACCACATTAAAGCACCATATACTCTCATGAGTTGTTGATGGTCTATCATATCAGCTTTGTTAAGAACAATTCTAATTTTATCATCATGCCCACGTAAAGCCTCAATAGATCTACGAAATTCATCCGATATATCGAGCTTATGAGCGTCAAATAATAAGATAATTCTATCTACGCGCTCAGCGAACCATTCTAAAACACCAGTAAAGTCATAGCCTCTGTCAACCTAAAGAAAACATTCAATACTTAGAATACAATCAATTATCAAGTGCATATCACAAACATATATCATATATCATATATCATATATCATAAATAAAGCAGAGTTATAAAAGCAATACTTACTCGTTGTTTCTCACCAGACAATATACCAGGTGTGTCCACTATAGATATGCCTTTCAAAACAGGCGAAGCTACGGTCGAGCACTGAAATCTGTTCAAGAACGCATTGCCGAATTTTGAAAGCGGCCTAAACTGTTTGTTTGGATCTACAACCAAGGCATTTCCAGGAATGACTCCTTCCTTTTCGTCGTACATGACCGCGATAAATCGATCCGTAGTGGGCTCTGGTCCGATTCTGATACCAGGGAATTCTCTCTCCAATAAATATTTGATAAATGTAGTTTTGCCTGTGGAATATTGCCCAACTAGAAGAATCATGGGTTTCGCATCGAAATCCGGATCATCCAGCTGTGGCGAATGAAAGTCATGGAACTGATAATATTGCTCCAGTGGCAGCAGTTTGGACTTGTATATCCTCTTGAGGCCCTCGGTAACATTTTCAAAGAGGTCTTGCTTGTTATTCTCCTCGCGATTTAGCCAGCTGAACATGTTGGCGATCTGCAACAAATTAAGTTCTATATTCTTCCTACTGAACCTGTCATCGCATACATTCGTGCAGTCTAAATTCTAAAGTCTCGTCCCATCAAGTAACGCCGTGTCTTAATTACGTTTCCTTCATTTGAGCTAGAGACGAATTGTGAGTTCTAGAGCCTAGACCAGCCGCATTCCGGACAGGAGTGGCCTACAAACGTTAAGGTTATCACATCAATTATATCAGACTGCTCCGCCTCCAAATTCCACGCGCTCGGTGCCTTCGAGACGTGTCTTTCAAGGCAGACTGGAAGGATATCGCGTGGACAACATCGTATCTGAAAACTCGGCCATGCCTCGTTCTAGAAAGCAACTCGGTACCGCCTTCAATCCCTCTATTTAGCATCACCTCCTTTTCGAGGAATAGCGACCGATTGTGAGACTTCAGACGAAATACATGAAGCGTGCAAGGAGAGCGAAGTGCGAAAAATGCAAAAAGTGTGAAAAGGAGCACGTGGACGGGAGTCCAGGTGGAGGAAGAGGGAGGGAAGGAGGGAGGGAAGCAGGGAAGGAAACCCGGAGAGCCGTCGGCACCAACCTTTGCTCGGATTCACCGGTCAAGGATGAGCGGGCGCGCTTGACAGAGCGCGACGGACGCGAGGGCGAGCGTGGACTAACGGCAGCGCTCGGCCAAGACGAGATGTTCCGTCGACGTGACGTATGCACGATCGAAGCCGATCGCGGAAGATCGTGAGCAACACGGATTTCCGGAACGGACGCGGTAGTGGTGGTGGTCGCCGCTCGGATCGCCGGCGGTGACGCAGACGGCGGTGGAAGGACTGGAAGGCGCGTCGCGCTGCGCGAGCAGCTCGGGAGAGCGAGCGATCGCGAGGCGGAGCCGCGCCCGATAAACCGGGACTGATACAATACACGTTCTCGGAGAAGATACGCGACTGACGGCACGGAACGACTCCGTGACGGGTTGTCGACAACGATGTACAGCGTCGGCAACTTACGGTTGTCGAAGCGCGAGAGCGACAGGGGAGGGGAACTTGTTGACTAATGGGACATACCGAATTCACATGTTATGAGTCGTTCCCGTGTAAATGTTATGAATACATTTATAAAAGAATTATTTAGGAATATATATTAATTATATAAATTAATTATATAAATTAAATAAGAATATAAATGAGTAAAATAAATTAAAACTAAATTTATTAAACAGAAATCAATAAATGTTACCCGGGAAAAATGTTTCATGTATAATTATATAAAATTATATACAATTATATATATATATATATATATATATATATATATATATATATATAATTATAAAATTATATACAATTATATATAATTATATATAATTATTGACATATTTTATGTATAATATTATACAATTATATAAAATATGTCTATATGTAATTTTTTCCCGGGTAGTTACACTTGAATTGTCATAAATCACTTAAAAAGGTAATAAATAAAATAATTAGTATGACTGAGTTTACGAACAGAAATTAATAAATGTTAGTTGTGAACACTTAAATTATTTATGAATAAATTAAATAATACGAACAAATTAATTTTAATTATTATGACCGAGTTGAATTCAATAGAAATCAGACATGAGGAGAATGGAATTTTTACGATTTAAAGCTCTGTTTCCAATCTTGAGAGAACAAGGTTCGAGATGCGTCGCATTGATCGTTTTATCGCGATTTCGATTAGTTGTCGAAGGCGCGAAGTGCGCAAGTTCAGGTCGATGACAGGATCGAAAGTTTCATAACGCGTGACGCGATGACTCGCACGTTTTTTATCGGGGGAGATCGCTTCGCCCCGAAAATAAACGGTAGATAACAGATGCAAGATGTGCGGAGGAAACGTAGAAATCTGATAGTACGTGCTTAATCCGCATCTATATTATCTATATTCTCTTATTTTATTCCTATTGTCGAACGCGACGCGACGACTCGCGCGCTTGTGGGATTCCGGCGAGAGCACGGCAGAACTTCTCGCTTTCAGATTTCCACGATTCTTGTCGCACTTTGCGATTTTCATTACGAGATAAGACTCATTAAGGCATTCGCGCAACATTTCGAGCATTTCTCGTATTCCTCGCGTTCCCGCGCGAAGTTGGGCACTCTCGATTCTCGCGCGAAGTTGGGCGCCTTCGGTTCCCGCGCGAAGTTGCCGAGTTCGATTATTTTTCAAATTTCGTTACCCCGCAGTTCCGAATGAATCGCGCGGTGTCTATCGGCGGGAAAAGTACGCGGTTTGCGAAAGTTTTTCATCGTCGATCAACGTGAGAAATGCCAAGGAATGCAGAGACGCGTCAAGATACCATAAATATTGTTTTTAAATTAAAGATTAAGATTAAAGATATTGATAGGGGATTATGTCGATCTATCGAAGAACTTGCGTTTATCATGTATATAATTTATAATATATAAATATTAATTTATAATGTTATTAATTTATATAAATATATATAATAAGTTATATAATATTTATTATATATATGATAAAATATTATACTTGATAAATATAAAATTATTTATATGTTGGATGTCTTGCGTCCATAAAGGAATGCTTCCAAAGCGTTAAATAAATAATCCTCTTCCTCTCTTCCTTTCCTCTTCATTTTCATTTTCATTTTCATCTGCTCTAATGAACGGAACTCTACTCCATTAGTAAACGAAGTTGTTATATTTTTCTCTATTATAGCCGTTAAAACACGTCTTACTAGAACTTGTTAAAAATTAAGAAGATGAATAATCGCGAGTTAACAGCTTTGTATGCGAGAAAATTTGAAGGAAATGTATCTAACAATTAAATTTGACTTGTTACTTTATCTATTTATTTAAGGACTTGATGCATTGTTTTTTTTTTTTTAATTTGAATGTAAATAATTGCGTGATAAAACATTAAAACAAAAAAATGTTTAACGGACTATTGCCATCCACGCGATAGCCATTCGCTTTTCTTTGCATTTGCTAATGAGAAAATAGATCCGCGGAATCGAAATGATACAGGGCGTCCCAGATCACTGGGATTTCCTCCTACGAATAGTAAGTTATGTAACGCGTAATAGTAATGAATGACAGTGACATAACGAAGGCGTGATGTTAACAATGTGTGGTCATGCCAAAAGAGAGACAATCGATAATGACCTTCTCTCGAGCAAACTCGAGCGAATCGCGAAAACGTTGAAATTGTTAGCACGGTGGATTTCGCGTAAATGAAACTTAAATCGTTAAACAGTGAGTCATGAAAAAAGATAAGCACGAGCTAAGCCTTCTGTCTTATCTTTCCTATTAAATATAATACATGGCATTGAATCTATCGCGGTTCCCTTGACACCGATTGACATAAAAATGAAATATTGCGGAAGCAATAGTAAAATTAACAAGGCGATATCGTAATTCAGAAAATTAATTGTAATTACGAGATTGATTCCTTCATAGCGATTTTTCTTACCTGAAGAGAGCTTCGCGTATCGGGCCAAAATATTATCATACTGAATAAATCTTCGCCTCAAATAGTTAATTATTTTGTTGTCACTATAAATTATTTTCTTGTTTACTTATTCGCAAAATATATCATTTTCACTTTTCCTCGCAATAAATTATGGACAGAAGAATTAATTGAAATCACATAATGACAAAGCGTTTCGTTCAATTTCAATTCGAAAGAACAAGCATTGAGATTAGAGGTGTATCTCCCATTGCACCGAGCACGACTGTTTAATTGCTAATTGCGCACGCATTATTCGGCGCGAGAGACAATAGTTCACGCCAATAATCGTACATGATATTACGCAACGATATGCAAAACGAGTCCAGTGTCAGTCGTTGCATAAGCAAAACGGGCACATCCCGATTAAACGATTTCGTGACCGTTTATTCGTCTTAACAAGCCTCGCTTGTTACAACTGCTTTGCAGGGATACCGAGTTGTAACGTGCACATTACGCATTCGACCGCAGACGCATTTGCAGTTTCCCTAAGAAAGTCGGATGTCTTTAACAACGAAACGTTGAGTTTTAAAGTAATTGGAAAAAATCAATATATTTATCAACTCGCGTTCGATTGCCAGTAGCTTTTTATAATTGTTTGCTTTTATCTCTTTGACAAGAATAATTTATAACAGTTTCATGTTTTCGTCATATATAAATCTATATTTATTTCAGTAAAATTTAGATCTCTTTAAAAGCGTTTTTTTGTTATTTTTTTAGATTCTTCTATAATGACCTCTATTCTATTGAAAAACTAGGATAAATAACTAAAAATAAACTAAGATAAACTATTCTATTTAAAAACTAAGAATCAGCTCGATTTAAAAATTATGTACAAGCAACAACCGCGAGTGAAGAATGAACAAAATAAAAGAATTTAATTAAATAATGTAATTATAATAAAAAAGATAATTGAAAAATTCTTTTGAGAGCTTAACATAATTTCATATTGGAAACAGAGATATGATAAAAACTAATTTTCTTGGAAAAATATTTTCTTGACAGTGATAGAGAGATTTTTTTTTTCTCGCGTATAAAAATTTCTATCTTATATTAATGTCAATATAGACATCGCTGAAATGATATTCTTATCATTTATCAGTATTGCATAAGACGCCGATGATCCCATTTCTGTCACTGCTAACCATTTTGATGATTATCCGCAACAAGGAGTCAGAGGCGCCTTCTAGACCAAACTCTTCGTACTGCGCTCATACCGACAAAACATTTATTAAACGAATTCTTTAATTACTCTTGCTTATATTTAATAATAAATTTCATTTTTTCAGAATTCGCAAAACAGACGAATGAAATTCATCGATGGATTCATACACGCAGATGAACGGAATACGTATTTGAATAATGCTGTTTTATTAGCGTTATTTGTCAACATTGGTAAGTACAATAAAATTTTTTACATTATTGTTGCGAAAATAAAATGCTTCTAATTTTCTTTCCATCTTATTCATATATCTCTGCTTATCATGTGTATCGCTTTATATAATATAATATTATATTTATTTAAATGCATCTACGATTCTCCTTAATTGCTAATATTGAAAATTACAAGATTAATAATTACAATTATTAATCTTGTTAATTACAATTAATAATTAACTTTCTATACTTAAATTGACTTAAATATTAATCTCGTGATTACATATATTTCATTTACATGTATCACATACTAAACGATTAGCACTTTATATCTCTTGTTTTGCTTTGCATAATTTGTGATAATTACATGTAAAAACATAAGCGTACGAATTAATTTCAATTGAGAACAATGGCTATAAATCATTGTATAAGACTTAGCGGTTTTTCATTTGACATTCCGCGTCCCAATCATTCGGAATCACTTCATGCCACGCTCGCTTCAGGTTTTCCAATAGGCAAGGACTCGCACAGTTAGGAATTTCCAAACGATGCGCGGTATCCGTTTGCGTATTATTCAAATACAGCGCCTTTGATAATAAAGAGAAAAGAATTATATAATTATTATTTTATAATTTATAAATCATTAAAAATATATAACAATTGTGAGAAGTATAAGAGAGACATTTAAATAATACACATTGTATATTAGTATGCAAATATACAAACTATTTTAGGATTCCCTGATGAATCTCAGCAATTATGCATAATGACACGTAATTAATTAATTAAATTAATTACGTGTCATTTCTGGTAATTATACCAATTATATAATATAATATAATAAAACCCATTGTAATTTGTAACAATGACGTAACACAGTACTTAGATAAAATTTGAAGTGTTTTAAAGTTTTCGTGCGATATGCGAAAACAATTTCTTATAAAAATATTCATATATTATGAACCTTTATGATAATACTACGATAATCATACCTTTACTTCTCGGTCGGCTTCAGCGAGATGCAGCTCCAATATGAGCGCCGCCCCGTAATCGGGTTTAAGAAGCTCATTCGTAAATCCCATTGTCCTCATCACGTTGACGATAGTTATGTCATGAGCGGAATAAAAATAAGATCGTTTTGACTTGGGATTACCATTTCTGCTCTCTTCCATATGTTGTAAAATCTCTTTCAGCAGCGGACCTGGAGATATAGATACAGTCTACAAGATCGATGCAATTTAAAAGGTGCGTTCGCAGCGATATCTTTTGCTGCTTTTGCAGAAATATCGTCGTACCTCCGCGAAGACGTTTTTGAATAGTGCCTTCGGTAAAGATCGCCAAGCTGCGAGCGGCTATTTCGCGCATCTCGTTATTGTAAAATTTCCGCGTCCACGCCGGAAGTTGCAAGCCATGCCGATCCTCGATCTCGAGGGTGTTATAAAGAAACTCGACGTCGGTGATTGTGCTCATGTTCTGTCCGGTGTGCTCCGTCAGCTCCTTATAATAATCGATCATTTTCTTGCCCGATTTTCTTGCCTCTTCTATATATGCCTGTTTTAGAGCTTCCTTTAGTCTCGGGCATGGTGCCTTCATCGCAATCAGCTACAATAACAACATATTGAAAAATGAGTTTTATTAGAGACTTTCATTGACAAATTTATCATTTGTTTAAGATTATTTAGAATAACTTTTTGTTATAGAGACTATTTTAATTCGAGTGTTTTTGTAACGTAAAATAATGGAATTTTATGCGTAAAATTCAATGGTTACATGCAACAATTGATTGAATCTTGTTGCAATTTTAAGATTATAAATTACCTATTTTTTTCCCCTTGAATAGTACGCGGAAAGAACAGTTTTGCTGAAAGGTCTAACATTTTAGCTGAATATAGATGAGAAAAATAATTTTGTTGAATTCAAAATAATTATGTAGAAAGCTCAAACTAGTTGCTAAAAAAATCAAAACTTTGCAGCATTACTCATTATTTTTAAGGCTTCAACAAAATTATTTTAATGTTCCAACAAAATCTGTAATCAGTAAAATTTTAGATCCCTCAGCAAAATCATCCTTTCCGTATAGGCATTAGCTAAAAGAAATCTTTTTGAGACAAGGAAACAAAACTTCTGGACGTAAAATTTTAAATTGCAGTCTTTTGGCTTGATTATAAATCTGATCTTGTATTATACCTTGTCCAACTCTCGTGGTATCGAGTGCACAGGAACGGGGATCCATGCCAAATCGGACACGAACCTATCCTCGGGATCCGGTTGGAACAATGCGGCGAGTAACGCCTGCGCCGACATGATGCACCGATCCGCGTAGCTGCTACGCACCAACGTAGCTGCGCTCTCGAATTTACGACCGATTATAACGCCATATTTTAAGCGTATCCACTGACCCATCTTATACAGTTGAACCATTCCTTTCTGAAAACGGATTTCGAGATTGATAATGCGCGCCGTGCTCCATTATTCGCGCTCGATCGCGCGTTTTACAACCGCGATGCATGCGTGCGCAAAGATGCGATTTAATTTATGGCAAGCCCAGACATATATTATCGTATTATATACGGTAGTATCGATTCAATGGTAGCGTGTATTTCGAACCTTGGTTAAGGCGCCCCAGCCACTGGGCCAATTGTAATTTATGTAAGGATCCTTAGGATAGGTATCTGTGGGACTTCGGTCGCCGTGACGAAACAGCTGTCAACAAACAATAACAATTTCTGTATGAGAGAAAAATATTGTTCACTTAATGTTACGCACGTAAATTCACCGCGTCTCTCCTCATTTAATGAGTTCTTTGACCGATTTGAAATCCCGAAGCAAGATTTGTTTAAATGCTTGATTTTTCGCCGCTTTGAAAAATTGAAATAATATTATATATATTTTTTTAATTATTATTATTTATATTATATAATTTAACAAACGTTTCTCTCATATTAAAGTAATGTAAAATCCGTTAATTAAATATCTCGTAAAATCGTAAAATTAATAGATTTAAATTTCATTAAATGTAATACATTAAAATTAAATTAACGCTTCACATATGGAGTGACAAGATGACAGGCCAACTGTTACAAACGATACTCACAAAAACCACCTGCTGTAACGTGTCAGGTTCAATATTCGGAGATGCGAACGCTGAGTACGCTAATATCACGCAAGCGATGAAGGTCCCGAGTATAACCACGCTCACGCAAACTCCAAGCTTTCTGGAACGACAATTACCCATCGAGGTTCGTCCTCTCACTCGATCCATTTGGACCAATTACACGGTTCCCGTGGCAATCCGAAGTAACTTCTCCGATCACAGACTAGATGATAAACGAGAGCTCGTTAGCGGCTAGCGTAATGAGTATCGGGCACAAACCGATAGTCTTTTAGCGGCCGTCCCTTGCGTAAAATAAGTTTAATACACACGTAAAGTTACTTTGCGCGATTGAGAATCGGTCGCTAACTTTGTTTATCTCAACGTTGGAGTTATCTCTTTAATTTGTGAATCATTATTTTAATAAAACAGAAATCCGACAGCAATAACGAAATTAAAGAAATAAAAGTGATAGAAAGAAATAAAAATGATAATCTTTTCACATTATTAAAATTTAATATCCATATTCGAGAATAATCTAACAATAAATTATAAAATATCATATATAGCCACAATTATTAGGCTCCTATATTTTTTTATTTATCTGGAATTCTTATCTGTATTGTTTCCTATTTGTTACACGTAAGTTTAAGAAATTCTTGAGAAGATATCACAATAAATCATATTTTTGTCATAAATCAATTTTTGAATTAAAATATTAAATAATAATTAAGAGATACCTAATATTTTTGCCAAATTGCTTGTATGAAAAAAAAATTAAGGTTGCCACAACAGAATTTATTTTTCGCCCATTAATATAAAATGATTATAACAACTATAGTGCTTTAGAAGTGATCTTTAGATGTGAATATAACTGAACTCTCACAATCATTATTGTATACGTAACTATACCCTATAGATCTCTCAATTATATTATTTCCACATTAGAGAGATAGTAATAATCCTTCCGTCAACCCTTCAGGCAACCATATATAAGAGTACTCTATAGCAAATGTTATTTATCGTAGGAATTACGGTTGTGAGAACTGCATGGCTGGGCATATCTTAACAGTTATAATCATTGTAATATCAATGTACTTGAATTCACATACATTTCTTTTACAATCATAGAGAATGTTGTAACAATCATAGCAATTTGTTCCGTGTGTGTATACATAGCTTATATAAATCCTATTGAAAAATGATTTCTCAATATTGTGTAACAAAAACTTAAAAAAACAAGACTCCCGTTTGAAGTCAAAGAAGTATTAAGCGAAAAATAGCTTTCCTTATTTTCGTAAAAGATGGTTTATCCGGCTTGGCAAACGAATGATTCACTGAGCTCAATTAACGTCAGATCGTGTGATACTACGTATTAGAAAAACCTTCGATACCACATATTAGAAAAACACTTATTTCTCCATCAGATAAAGAGTACAAGCGTACGCTGTTCTTATCGCTTAGAATTTCTCTATTATCTGTTACGTCATGGCAAATTTACTTTTGCTTATAAATACAACGTGGAACGTCGACTGTATCCGTATAATAAAACCCACCGTGTACGATACGGCACTGCGATCGCTGGAGCACGTCACGCTGTATCCTTGTCGCGTTCTTCTCGAAGCGGAGCAGAAGGAGATGTGCGTGATGTGCGTGCACGCCGAGCGAAATCACTCGTGATTCGCAATCCGAGACGTACGGTAGTCGGACGGTTGTGCTCGCGCGGTTGTGAATCCGATAATACACTCTGCTACAATGCACTCGAACTCCCGAATCGCGGAAATTTTGCCCGCGGATGAAAGCCGACACGCGTTTTACGCTCTCTTCTTCGGTTCACTCTTCTTTGCGCTGCACATAGCTGAAAGATCGACCGTGAGGCTGTATATATGTGTGCGTGTGCATTTGTGTGTCATACTTACGTAAATCCCACCGTATGAACGTGCCTCTGATTTTTCAGTTGTCTCTCGATTGCAGCGTTGCGTTTTCTTTTTGTCGTAAAGTGATCTCTCGTTCGATGATTGTGACTTCTGAATTTGATGAAGCGATATCGTTAATGGCTTTAATGGTCTCTCAGTGACCTTTGTCTCTTAGTAACGGCGCTGATAAAAAATTTGATACCGTTAAGCTTTACGGACAGAATACAAATGACCGCGTGATATAGAATTGGATATTCTACAAAAACGCGATGAATGTTTTTATTTATTATAAATATATAATTTCATAACAATATCTGTATTTCATCGAGCCAAAACATGTATGTAAAAAAAAAAAAAAATGTTTAATACGTTCCTGAAAGTATTCAAAATATTTTTAAATAATTTTTTTGCATTTTTTATAACTTTTGACGAAGCAGTCGAATAAACTGTTGACTATATTGGAAAGTTACTGTCCCCTTGTCGTAATTATTTCATATTCGTGTTTCATATTAAAATTTTGTGATAAATAGAGGCTATGTTTAACATGCAAGAGAATACGGATGTGCGAAGAGAATACGGAATGTGTTCATTTAATAAACATGCGCGCATGGCTGGGTTAAAGTAACTTTTATTTACGATCAGTTTTTACTAGAGGCGCAATAAATCTTTTTTATAATACGCAGAAATAACGCAGGTCGGCTTCACGCGCTTCGCTTTGGGTATCGGTGATAACCAAACCGGGATTTCGCGATTAAGCGAACAAATCGCTTCGTCCGTGGGCACACATTTGTTTCTGAAATGGTAGGTAATTTATTCGCGAAACGAGATCCGCGTACGTCGATCGAAACGTATGTACCGATATGTACCGTACGTTACATCAAATGTTGGAGCAACAGGAATTATGTTGCGAAATATAGTTATAGAAACACCATTTACTTTGTCGTAAATGATCCACTTTTGCATCCACTATTAATTAATAGCCGTTTAATTAGCGTTATTTTGTAGATTATTTTAAAGACGTATGTTAAGTCTTCTTGAATCGAAAGATAATCTAAATCTTGAAGTAATAATTACATATATCTCTATATCGAACATTCTGTTTTTAAGACAATACACGGATAATTTTATGTCTTGTGAAGAAGTACAATCTGAGAATCTCGCGTAATTTACCTGAGTGATTGCTCCAAGTCTTCCTAATTATATCGCGTGTTATAGAGTTCGATTAACGGAACCGTTATCGATCACTGTGCGCTTTGGTTACCACCTGTTGACAGGAATGCACAAGTCAAATGTCAGAATAGATCGCATTCAATTTGAATAAAACTTTCACTATAATTCAATCGTTCGTAGCGTTCAGAATTGTAAAAATCTGCAATATGTTGATGTATCATTGAAAAATCGCTCGCTACAAAAGCAAACGATTTTTCTCCCTCAAGTAAATTTCATTGGAAACTTGATTAACTTCAGCCAGATTAATCTCGAAAAGTCATACATAACGTCCGACATTTGTTTTCTCGAACACGATTTGTAATACAATGATCCATCGGAGTAGCATCGCTACTTTCTCTCCCCTTTTTCATTTTAACATAAATCGGACATTTCTTTTTGCGCACTCCTGACCTACGGACTAAATCTAAGGTAGTCTATAACACGAAGGAGGGACGAAGTTTTACTATCTCTACGTCGCACTTTTATACGATTTATTTTGTTTTATGCAAGCGCATGTGCATTCGGTGCACGTTGCATAAGGTGTAGACAGACGTTGGAGCTAGTAAAACAAAGTGATCTAAGTAGCAGGGTCCTCAAATCGTTTCGCGCGAGGTGTGCCGTAAAAACGCTCGATACACATGAAATAAAAGAAAGAAAAAAAATACGATCATCCGAAGCTACCGATAAAATTAGAATTTGCTGATGAGGAATTTGCACACAACGCGAACTTGCTTTATCGTCGGCGCAAACGAAGTTTGAGAACGCCTGATCTAACGAACGCAACATCGATTACGATTACCATAGTAAGTACGACGAGTCTTCTTTTTTTTTTTACAAGAGAATGTCGGAGAAGGGAGGAGAGAGACAAAGGCGTGCGAGGGCTTGTACAATACGTCGTTTGGTATGAAAGTTTAACGAAGCGGGCGTTCGGAAGCTGCGGGAGAAAAATTATTCCACGCGCGTAAAGGATTACGGGAAAATTCTCTCTCGCGCGCAGTGTTCGCATGGGGGGAGGGAGGAGGAAATGCTCGTCGCGGTGTACGATTTCAATTGCAGATAGTAATGACTAGAATAAATGCAGCCCGGAAGTGGAGCGTCATCGATTCGCGGAGGCGCGACTCGAAGGAGCCCTCTCGCTGGATCAGCGAAATGCTACGTCTATCCACTTCATTTATCCTGCGGCACGAATAAAGTTGCTAATCCGCATGCGGCTCACGCGTTACGAATAAATATAGAAGAAACAAAATGCGATACCTGGCGAGAATATCTTTATGATACTCTCGAGATTTTCCTCGTAGAAAGAGGGAAAAATCGTAAAAACAAGCTAAATGATCCGTCCTATAAAAGGTTGTAAAATTATTATAAAAGGTCATGATGCTGAGATATACGCGGATCTGCGAGTGAACGGACTTTTCCGAGATCTTTATCTGTGAGCCTGGTCTAAATTAGTCTCTAAAATTTTTAGGAAAGACTTGTCATTTATTATTAATCAATTCTTAAATAAAGATTGAACTATCTAAATTGATATAAAGCAAATAAACGAGCTATTTACGTTCATTATAAATGTATGGATACATTTATTTCGAATTTATTTTAAATAAAATGGCATTTCCGTCAGAAGCAATATTATCGCATCCGTTTTGGAAACGACGCAAAATAAAGAGCAATTTAGCGATGCGGCTGCAAACTGCCAGTGGTGCAACTAGAAGAAGAAGTGTGCAAAGCTCTAAGTGCGAGGAATGTAAAATCGATCAAGTTTGTCAACATCGATTAACTATAACCGTATCTATAATTGTAATTTTTGATTAATAAGGAACTTATGCTATTTGCGCTTTACAGGAATTGTAAATGTTTATACACGCTCTACTAGGTTTGTTTAAGGGAAGAGGAGGTAATTAATCGCTCGAGTGCACTTAGTTACGCCACTGGCAACGGACGATTCTGAGATCAGGTGGTTCAAGCTCGAGGTAGAGACAAAGTCGGGGAGGAGCGAGTCGGGAGTGACGTTATTACGAGTTGTATAGTAATCTCTCTGCATCAGCGATCGTGTCTGCGATCTACGCCTGTTCCGAGCGACGCCTTCGTCCGGGACCGCCGGCGTAGTTCGCCGCCGCGAGCCCCATCAAGTGTTTCGCTGCCTGAGAACCGCTGAAGCCACGACTGAGACCCAGATCCAATCCTCGTTTTGCGCTGCGGACGTTGTCAATTAGACGTTTATCACATTGTCATTTGAATCGATCATCTTAGAAAGGGCCTTGCGTCGAGGAACGCAAAAAGCATTCGGCCAGAGTCCCGGCGTGACTATATAAGAGCCAGACATCCGATCTGCTTTTATATCAATTGATTGGAACGAACGTCTCTTCTATATACGAATGTGTGCCGATGTAGAAAAAAAGGACACGTACAGTGAAAATCCATTATCGACATTTTTAAAATAAAGCCCTTTCTAAAATGAACAGTTCCGTTTATAACCGGTGGAATTAAAGGCAAATAAAGGAGTCGCCGCGGTACGGAAGAAATATCAACGAAAAAATAACGTTCTGAATATAGAACGATCGACTTTAGGAAATAAGTTTCAAAATAAAGGATTTCAAAAGGAATTTTGAAATCCTTTCTATTGCATCGCGGTTTAATTTGAGATCCAACTTTTATTGGTAAACCTTTTAATAAGTTTTCTCTCTGTGGGAAATCAATGGCATCTAAAATATTACTGAAAACAATGAACGCAGTATACGAATAATTATATACGTATTAACAAAATTAATCCCGCACATGCTAGGCGTTGATACACGAAACATAAATTATGCATAACGTTAAGATCATTGTAACGTTATCTTACTTTTCCATCTCAGGGCGGTTCATGACAGTGCGACTAAGGCGAGAGAGTATTTCAGAGAGGAACTCATCTCGGTCCATATCATCTTGCTGATCCCAATAACTTTCATGGCTGCGTGCGTGGTGTAAAGTTGGAAATTGATCGATTAATCGCGAAAATCGTAGCGATAAGCATCGAACTAAACGAGATAAGGAACGCGCGTAGAAAATGTGATTTAACTGGGAAAACGATAAGAATCATCAAAATGTACGAGATCTGTAAAATCTATTTTCCTCTCGCCAGAAAAAGACTCTGGACTGAATGATGAACGAGTGATAAAAATACGGCTGACAAATATAATTCAGGGACGGCGTTAATAGGTACGCCTGCATGCAATTCGAAATTATCCTTCGCGATTGTCTGGAACGTCGTTCGATGAATCATTTCAGTTAACAGGAGTCCTTTCTATCGGCTGGCGTGTCATCAAATGGGAACTAGGTTAAACTGTTTGAGCAAATGCACTCCTGCTTCTCGTCCAATATATTCATTTAATTGTAAATACGCGCGCGGAGCAATTGCGATTTGCATTGATTCTATGAGCATATTTAAAAATTAATTTCAGGGGTCAAGTAAATATTGTTGAATGCAACTAATCGAGACAGTGGCGCGTTTGATTCGTTATCTTCCATCAATAATGTTGAATCCATTTTTTTATCGAATCGAATACATGTCTTCAAAAAGAGAGAAAAGAAAGAAAGGGAAAAAATTCACGGGCATTCTATATGTAAGACTCGATACACGGGATTTACTTATTTTTATAATACTCTAATAATTGTTATTGATACGTCTCTTTTGTCTTTGATTTATCGTCCAACATAGGAATAAGAGTTACGTTACCTATGCGGTATTGCGTCGGCTGTGAGACTCGAAACTGCGAGGACGACTACGAACGTCAGTAGCGTACACAAGACGGTCATCTTGGGCTGCATCTAAAGCAAATTAATCATTTAATTATAAATCGATCGTAATTATATACTTAAAAGAGCTAATATAGAGCTAATATAAAGAACTTGTATAATCATAATTCGTAAATAAGAATAGAATCTATATTAGGTACACGCGGCTTTTGTCTAAAACAATCTAGGCACTCGGCATCAGTATTATGATATCACACTCTGACTTCAAAAGTACAACTCAAAAAATTTTTAAGTTTTCCAGAAAAAAGGAAAAACTATCTTTCAACCTGACAGAAAATAATTGACTAATTAAATAATATCGGCAAGAATATACTCTTAGAAACAAGATCAAATGTCATTTTTGTCATATTTGTTTCACAATTCTTAAAAATTATCCTTTTTAAGTTGTGAAGCTTTTGTAATGTTTACCTGACTCATTCACGATAATAACTTGAAAATCATCTTTTTTGAATGATGTTACTTATGAAGTCAGGATGCGATATGTTTGTATAAATGTGAACGTAGCTATTCGGAGCTCATCCGAGGATTTGTGAATTCTTGCATTACAGAATGATGCATGCGGTCATATTCAGTGTTAAACTCAACGGTAATGAGATTAAGACGTATTCACACACTCCTTTTGTAATATGTAATCCTGCGATATTCACCATCCCACTGTTTTGCTATTGGGGTACTATCTGTTTAATGGAAAATACGATGTCATACGCTTCGTCGTGCATATGAGCGCGTCTGCGGATTAAAGAGCAGCAAATCCCGAGAGAGAAATGTTCCTGATTGCGAACAACCCTACTAACGGGTTTGGGCATCAAATAGCTGTCTCGCATGATTTCATCTTCATGGAATTCTAATCTGACGGAACAAAATTCAAAATCCAAATATGAAACTTGCTCCAATATGCAACAATAATTGTGATAGTAGCTGGTAAAAAAACATTTAAGTAAAATATCGTTTTGAAAAAATACGTTTGAAGCTTTTATTTGAGACTGTAATTTCATTAACAGTTGATAGAATAACAGGAATTGTATATAATATTTCTAAAAATTCTGATAAGATAGAATTGAAAAAAAAGATAAGAAATGAAAAAAGATAAGGAAAATTTTAAATATTACTTCAAAATAGTGTGTTTGTGACTGTCGCCTGCTCAACTTTTATTTGTTCAACTTCTTTTATGTACAACGTGATTTTGCTGATTTCATATCGCTAGACGTAAGCCGTAAGGATAAGAAAAGGATGTCGCAAGAAAGATAGTATCTACTAAAAAGATGCTAATTTACTTATACGTTTTCGAAAGCAAAATTCCCAGACACTTTCTCAATATTGTACTCTTATCGCATCGTGATAAAAGTGATCTTTCAAGTAATCGTCTATTTACCATATTTATCGCATTTTAGTCGAGAAATATGAATTTCGAAACCACCGTGGGTGGATCTTTCTATCTTTTCAAGTATCTTTAAAGACGTGAAAGTTCCTTGTTAAATGAAACGTCAAGTAAGGTGGAAAGGGGGGAAGATCGCGGGGGTGGTTGAAGGGTGCGAAAGACGAAACAATGGCCCCTCCGGAATATGGAGAAAAGTTGGCGCGTTCTTGGCTAACAAACTATTCAACTCGCGACCCACGAACGTCCCGCCGTCATCCGATGATAATGTATATGGGTAGAGCTTTCTCATTCTGCAGAGTTAGCAGAGTTACTCACATAACAGTAACGTTGCGGTAGAGGATTTGGAACTGTGGAATGATCTGAAACGATCTTGCGGAATCCTAAATGGAACGATCTTTAGCCCAATGATTCGAAATATCTATAATAATATTTCACGCTACTCCATTAATGATATCCATGTGCAAGGAGAATCTTAGACGAGATGATTACGGAATTGAGATAAAAGCTAGCAACAAGATCGTTATTTTTAATTTCCAGACTGTAAGTGATATCGATATGGCAAATCTGCGCGATATACATTTTCAAAGGTGTTGAAAAGAACGATATTTAGAACGACATTTCGAAACTTTATCTGAAGTTCTTATTTCATCTTTTTATTCTCTTTATCTCGACGAGTTTCGCAGCGTGCTTATTTTTCTCTCTCTTTCTCTCTCTCTATCTTTTTGACGTTTATTCAATCAGTATTTTATTGCGGTATAATCACAACTCGCTTTGAATAGTGCCTTGTAGCATAGGTGGATAATTGGATTCGTCGTTCGCAATAATTGATGACCACAGGCTGATATTCCATATCCATGTATTTATTTTCACCCGTGAAAGACGACGCGTTTATGCTTCTGTGTCGTGGAACGCTATTCCTCTTTCACAACGCGTACCAAATCCGAGTTATTATATAACACGTATAATCATGCGCGAAAATAGCTTCGCGCTGTTATTATTTTGCACAAAGCGTTTGTTAAAAATTCGGATGTTGTGAAAATGCGAATGTTTTTATTTATTAAACCCGTATTTTTTGTACATTGTGTCCATTTCACGCACTACATGAAAAGTGCTTTTAAAAGCTACTCTTGCTAATTTGCGTTACGGCTGATCGCAGACAAAATAAATCTCCATATTTCTCAAGTTATAAAGTTTCTCAAGTCATTCCTCTGCTCGTAATATTCAGCGAATGGATCGTTTCCACGCTTTAATTCCGTACGCATAACATTGAAGGCAAACAGAAGACAGAAAGACGCACTGTACGGAGTTAACGTTCCGAGGACGCTTAAAGTTCGCGTTTAATTTTCCCCCGGTTACCATTAATGCGGATTAGACGACTCTGGCGCCGTCGTCTTCGCTTTACCGTGCTCGGGAGAAGCCGCGAGCAATAAATCTACGCAATTTCGTCGAATTTATCGTCCCCGACTTACTTAGGCGTAACTTAACCGAACGAGGCGGGCGAGATAAATCAAATCATATCTAAAAAGAAAAGCGTACGCCAACGTAAGGGTATGCTAAGTACACCGCGCGGTTAACGTCGTTAGTCCCCGACGTAAAAATTTATTTTCCTAGAAAACACGTTCCCGATAATTGTTCCCGGTAGTGCCGTCGTAACCGCGGCCAATCTAATAACGCGATAATAGAGTTTCGATCCAGAAACTGTACTTGTGTCGATCGTTCAGTCTTGCGATCCATCGTGTTTTTTCCTGCGTTCTTTACGCGCTCTTATTTTCGTCTGTCTGCGGAGCAAAGTGATCGCACTTTGTCGAAAAATATTTGCTCGCTGTTAGAAATGATGCAAATCGATCTTATGACATATACATGTCATACAGTTATTTGGGCACAAGAAGATACGTTTTCTACACCAATTTTTGAGAAAGGCATCATCGATATTTCCTGGTAAAAGTTTAACCTGTCGTCATTTTTGCATTTCTTTTTTCTTATTAATTTTTATTTATTTATATCTTCCGATACAGTCATTACGTACAGTAATGTCTCTCCCGCTCAGTATTGTTACGTCTATGTCAAAATTAAGAACGTCGGCAGTTTCATTACGATACAGAAGACAAGAGAAATATTATTTCTGTAAAGTAATGGGGCAGTAACAGAGGAAAAAAGAGGTCCATCTCGATTCTGCGATACGCGACTGACTGCGCAATTATGACACGATTCAGTAATCTCACCTTTTAGTTTGTTGTTCCGTGTTTTCATTTCGTTATTAAATGTTCGTTCCTCTGTAACGAAATATGTGCCGAGTCCTACACTCGGTTCTAAATTCGGCAATAACGGTATTATTCTATCCATTAGATCGATTCGCGATGGCGATTTAGTTTTCGAACGATGTCGACAACATCGATAGTTAACGATTCCTTCTTTATTATTCGTATAATGCACGTAATACCGTGGCAGATGACAAAATCTGCGCGCCTATGATGATAAGAGCTATGCATGATTAATTTCGAATGAACGCCGATCGCTTATCGCAAACGTTATTCCGAGCGATATTTATGGAATTCTGAACGATATCGGACAGTTTCAGAGCTGAAAGTTAACGCGTAGCCATTTCGGAACTTTACCTCGGATGATTAGTTTAATTATAAATAGAATAAAGTCATTTATAATGTAATCTCCGTCTTTTATCGTTTGAACATCTCGCCAAGTCTGCAAGTCGAACGTATTTTTACATTTTTCAGGACTATATGTGAATTATTTCTATTTATTTTTGTTTTAATTTATGTTTTATTTAAAAAGCGTTGCAAAGAAAATTATTGAAAGAAGAAGGATTTCAGAGATTAAAAGTTTCTATCTGGCAAATCCTCCAATAATTTTCTTTGCAATGCTTTTTAAGTAAGACCCAGAATATAGAAATATGGGTTTCTAACGAGTAATTATTCACTTTCCTCAAATGGCACAAATCAACATTAAAAGAAATCAACATTAATTTTCCATTGAATGATCCTTTATGGATGTTTCTTATATGGAGCATAGGCGTGTACAAGCTTTCTCCATCTAACTTTATTGGGGGCTTTCATCTCCGGCCAGCATTTTCCGATCTTTTATTTCCTTGTTAATCGTTTTCCTCTAGATTATGGCAGGTCGCACTTCGCTGAAGTTCATGATCTTGACCTTGCAGTGGACCATTTCTCTGGATAGTTGTGCTAGCCGGGATGCCTGCGCCAGTGTTCGGATGTTCAAGATGCTCGTTGTCAATAGATTCGTCCGAAATCCGAGACTTGTATTCGTTTAATCGGTTTGGTTTCAGATTTATGAGTGATTAGGTCATAGAATTCTATCCAATCGCCAAGGACGCTGACTATTGGTTGATTGGAAAACGGTGAGCGAGTAAATAAAAATCTATTATGTTCTGGGTGGATTTGAACTCGGATCTGTAAGCAGAAGGCAGACGCACTCTCTATGGTCGTCACAATTTATTATTTATTTATTTATTAGTATTATAGAATATACTAGACATTACAAACGTTCTTTGCGCGCGCTTTTTATTTTTTTGCTTCTTGCTATGCTTGCTTAAATGCTTGAATACTTAAATGCATACAATTAATATTACACTGCTATTATTACACTATTAACTTTTCGATACACACAACTGTTAAAATGTGCTGTTCATGAAGTAAGCGCAGCGAAAAAACTAATCGATGTTGCGGAAAAGAGTACAATACACTTTCGAATAGACTTCGATACATTTTCAAGTATTGATTTAATATACCTCTTTTTAGAAATGGATATCTTAAAACCAAAAAAAGATAAAATTTGAATTACTTATCATGTCGCACCCTTACTTCAAAAATAACACAATTCAAAAAACGTGATTTTCAAGTTATTGAATAAGTATTATTATTGAATGAGTTAAGTAAACGTTACCCTATCAATCATAAAAAATGAACTAATTTCATAAAAAATCGTCAAAATTGTCACAATTCAAAAAAGGTGATTTTTTTTAAGGATTGTGAAGCAAATATAATAAAAATAACATGTTAAGAATATATTCTTTTTTTCGATATTTTATTTAATAAGTTAATAATTTTCTCAAGTTAAAAAATAGTTTTTTGAAAAATTTAATTTTTTTAGTCACTTTTTATCACTTTGAGTAAGAGTGCAGTATATTTGCAAAACTTGAAATTTCTTTCAAATTCAACTTTGATTCTTTGATTCTTTCATTTAATTTCACTTGAATAGTTCCATTTGATTTAAGACTAAGAAACTACGGAAAAAGTCATGGCATTAACAATTTCGAGATGGAAACTTTCGTCAATATATGTGACAGTTATGTCTTTTTCAAGAAACATTTCCGTTCGTGCGATAAAGTGGCAACTAATGCAACCGAGGACGATTCTGCAATACATTGTCCATTGTTGCAACTTTGCCGACATTGTAGATGCATTTAAATGCATTCTGTAGTTATCGTGACGGTCTATCGCGTACGCGGTGCATTTACCCTGTACTGGAATACGAAAATAAAACATATACGCGATTTGCGAGACAATAGGATGACGCACAATATGAAAATCCATCGTCGGACACGGTTAATCTCACAAAAATTGAACTGTAAGGATATTAGCGCGAGCCAATGTGATGCAGATTGCGCTGTTTAATCAGTTCATATCAAGGATTATATTTTGAAATCGCGAATTCTTCGATGAAAATTATTGCTATAATATCTCAGGATATAAGTGATATCTCAGAATAATTGCTTTAATAATTGCTCAAGATAATTTCTTTTGTTTATATACGTAAAACAACGAGCTTTGTAAAAATTTCGTGTTTTTACTTGCTAAAATATAGAATCACATTTATCAAATATAAAATCACATTTTATTTCAACATCTTTTATTTGTATACATGATTCGCGCTATGGATTCTCAGTAAAAAATAAAGCCTAGTAATTGTGTCACTATAAACAAACACGATAGTTTCTAGAATAAGAAGAACTTTCAGATAGATTTCGTGCGAGTAAATATAACTCAATCGGTGACGAGCTCGATCGACAAATCGATTCTCCCTTTACGTGCTTTCCGATGTAACAGAATGCAATCCACAATAATGTTGTAAATTACACCCTGTTTTATTAGTATTTCGTTTTAATACTCCAATTTGTATTAATACTTCGCATCATAAAAATAATTACAACGTAGTAATGTAGGTAAATGCAAATTGACTTAATGAACCTATCGTCAATCAGTCTGGCTGTGTTAATAAGTAAATAATATTGCCTTACATGTATGTAATGCACATTACGCATGCACTTGTCATTTGCGCACAGAATGAATTACCTGTTGTATTTTAAAGATTTAAATCAGTCCAACAAATGTGTCGAATTAACGTCGCAATAAAACTGTAATTATATTAAATAGCGCCTGCGCGCTGTTATTATTGGTTGTACAGCCCTATTGGCATTTCTCTCGTGCATATGGTCCAACAGTAAGGTGAATAACGTATCCCATTAGCTTTCACGGAACAGCGCGATTAATAAATATGCACGGTGCCCTTTAACATCCTTGGCTTTCATTTTAATAATCAACCGAAAATTAATTAATTTTTCAAAAAGACATTTTTTAATACATAAATTTTCGTAAAATTGGCTCCAGATTCTGTGTTGGATCATTAAAGTTGAAATTTTCGGAATCTCTGCACATGAATCTCCGCGTTATCACGATAACTGATACATTGCGTGACGTATCATTCGCTCATTCACGTATTGAACGTATCAGAAAAATTAAATTCTCGGCGAAAGTATTGCAGATTATAAGAATGAACGTAAGATCAGACGAGATGGATCGGAGGAGCTTTTCTTCGAGCACTTCCAATAACGAGCGCGGTTTTACGAGCGGTCGACTCTAACGGTCAATACACGAACGGGTAATATGTGGATGCTCTTATGAGAATATTTGCCTGATCAGAGACGTCATCTCGTGCGGCTAGAAAAAAGCGTCTTGTAACGATGTCTCGATGTCTCATTCCAGCCGCATTTATAGCTTATCTCGATTTTATGAGATAAGCTATCATCATTAATGAAATCTTGACTCTGGCATATATTTATATTGTCTTTTTTCTTCAATGCTAACACGTGGAATTTAGAAGTTACGGGATTTGCGGAGTTATTCTCTGGATTTTTGAAGAACTTATTAAAAAATTTACACCTCGCAACTTTTGCTTAAATATGAAAGTTTTGGTACACACGTGCCTCTTGCTCTTTGAGAGTAAAGCTTCTGAGCCATGGTTAGAATTTCACGAACACTTACTCCACGTGAGGTCCGGCGCGTTACGCAGCTGCGTTTCGAGCACGCTAACATGATATCGAGAATTTATTACAACTTTAATGTTTTAATAATAGACATTTCGCCAATATTATACGCATGGAAAGAACGATTTTGCTGAAGTATCTAAAAATTGAGTTAGATCTAAAAATAACTATATAAAATAATTTTGTAAGACGCTCCAGCTGCAAAATTGTCACTGATTCATCACTGGCTTGAGTTTCCTAATTATTTTGATGATCAAATAAAATTATTTTCAGATCTATATCTAGCTGAATTTTTGATACTTCAGCAAAATCATTCTTTCTGTGTATTATGATTTCATATATGAAATATGGCAATCTACCACGGAATTGATACAACGGTAACAATTTTCGTAAATAATAGATCAACTTTTCCAAAAACTACCATCTGAATTAATAAAATATCAATCTAGAGTGAGGGAGTTATTTCATCTAGAACGATATAGAAGTCATTTTCATCACTTTCTCTCTTATCCCGCATGAAATAAGAATTTCCTTGAGTCATTCCCACAAAAAGGTTCATATAATTTCGCAAAAGGTTTCTTCGTCCAAAGATATGTTCCGTATCCAAACATGAATCATCGTTTTCATTATTATATCTTCTATTCGAATTAACGACCGCACATTTTTAATATTTAAACTGGACAATAAAATTAGACTCGTTAGCTTGCCAGAAGCAATTAATGAAGCAATTTGTTACAGTTGAAATTAATCAATTGTTGCAAATCTATTCAAGTCACAGATAAATAAATATAAATGTAAATATGTGATAAAATTGAAATTTTATCAAATTTTTAAAATTCTTTAAACGAAATTCATAGGAATAACATCTTTTTCGCCAAGGCGAAGAAACAAATTGTTCGATTCTAATTTTCACTTAGAACGTTCAATGCTTCAACTCTTTTCAAAAGTTTACTAGACTTTAATGGAAAACTGAATGAAATAATTGAAAATTGCAGTTGTAATTAAGAGCCGTTACTACGTTTGTTCCTTCCATCTTTTCGTCCTGTTTGTCCTTAAGGTCTAGGATACTGGGCTACAATCAGCGAGATTGTTACAAAATAGAGTTCACAGATAACATATAACGACAATACGTACTGCCCTGAATTTAATTTTGACTTAGTTCTGTCGACGAGACACTTTTGAACTTCATAATTCGAGATATTGACATCTGACTTCTTATCGTTGCGATATCCACGCAAAAGTAACTTTCCGTTCGATATACGATTTACGCGACGGTATGTGAATCCTAAGAATGCTTGACTTCGTGCTCCACTTAGGGAGATAAACTTAAGAAATACTCGAAGATTCAGCGCACATCCGACAACCAAGCACTGTTTTTCCTTTTGAGAACCGCAAATATTATTTCAAAAAATTTACGTAGCTAGCTCGAAGATCTCTTTTTGGTGACCTTTTCGGTGTATGCCCTGTTATTTTCGATCTTTTACATGATATTTGCATTTGCATTAGCAAGGATATTATTTTGAGAAACAGTGCGGGACACAGAGAGAGTACTTAGCTAAAACAGACAATTATTCTATTATTTAAAACAGAGGGATTAAGTATAATTATATGAAGAATATAAAAATATATACTATTTTATATATTAAATATTAAAAAGAAAAAAGTAGGAATATATGGCGACAAAATTCTTCGAAAGATTACGAGATTAAAAAAAGGAGATTTGCTAACATGGGACCGTAATGCATTTCATGCACGCATGCGATAGGAAAATTCCTCAACGTGGTGGAATTTCGACAATCCTTCGCTTTGCTAGTGTCGCGAGTGAAGCGCCTTTGTTTCGAGAAGGTCCTTTTTCCCGTCGTTCGTCATTGCTGTCATTGTTATCGTGGTTGTCTATCCGCAGTTTCGGTCGCTTTGAGAATTTTGCACGGCGCGAACGATGAGCATATCCGACAACGTGGATTCGCTGTAAAATTTTGCCGTACGCGCGAACTCAATAAAAAAATCATATCAAAGCGAAAAAGAATCCTTTCAGACATTTTTCGACATTTTATTTAAAACGGTGTTTTAAATTCGTTAAATTGAACGAGATGGGTCTCTTTTGATTGGCCTTTTTCGAATATTACATTTTGCCGATGTTACATGACTAAATATATTAAATAAAATATTAAGCAAGACAATTAAGACAATTAAGTAGGGTAATTAATGCAACCTAAATAAAACTTCGGCCTAGTAACATTATTATAACATCAATACAATAAAGCGACAATAGAATTTAGTAACCGCGCGACCTAGTTATACGGCTAGTTTGAGGAATATTGACCGAAGCATCCTAAGTAGAAAACATTGAGTAGACTCTTGCCAAAATCGAGAGAAGAATAGGAATCAGAATAAAACCCCAAAGAAGAAGGCAGAAGCGGATCAATTCGGTCTCAAGTCAACAAATCAGTTATTCTGTCCTCGGTCGTGAAAAATTATAACGTAAAATTATATTTAAAATATAATTATATAATTATAATTATATTTAAATTATATAATAATTATTATTATTAACTATAAAGTTAAAGTTTGATTAAAATTTATTTATAAAAATCAAAAGTGTTATGTCTTGTGTCCCTCGGCGGAAGATGAATTCCAGTGCCGGAGCGACACAACACCCTAAAATAGAGTAGAATTTGTTGTTTTCTAGTCAATCTCTAATTAAAATAAATTCCATGACAGATATTAACAGAGGATGAATTAGCGAAATGGACGCATATCTTATTGTTAGTACTCTCATCGCGTATGTCGGAATGATATATCGTTCCCCCGACATTTATATATTAGCTTGTACATGGCATTTGATCGAAATCCGCTGCGAGAAGACCACACAAATTAAATGAATTCATCATAAAGATTAATTCAAGAATACTTCGACAGTTGATTAAACAGTTCTCGTTTTGTCATGACGACGACTTTCAAAGATTGACGTAAGAATTATACCGCTTCGATGCCCAAGGCTAAAATAATCATCGGTAATGAATAAATAATAAAAAAAATATCATACATTTTCAATTGTAATCGAATAAAATCATCGCTAACGAGACGCATCTCTTTATGATAATTAATTAAATACGAGTTTTAGATTATATTTAGATTATATTCCTGACTCGTTATAAAATAAATTTTGCTGTACAACGATCAAAGTGATAACGCTATTACATCATGATAAAGCTAAAGCTTGCATGAGAAAATTACCATTCTCGCTGTAATCTTGTGTTGATCTAACTTTAAGTGCTCGAGGGATTTGGCATACTGAATATACATACGGCGTGCACAGCTGTTGAACGCAGAGCCGAGTGTGGTGCCCGTATGCCGTGATAGATACACAATTTTATAGGTTTTATAACAAAATTGCGAGACCGTCCATTGGATCGGTCTTACCGGATCTGTTGGCGCTTTGTTGGACATACTAACGACTTTTTGAGTAAAACTCAGGATTGATTCAGCCGAATCAAAATAGATTTGCATAAATAAATGCCCAAAGTGAACTTTTATCATATAAAGGCATGAAACGATACTTTTTACATTATGTACGAATTGTTTTTGAAATCCAATTGAAATACACTTATCATAATTGAACTTTATATTTTATGTTCGAGTTAAGTAAAGAGCAGCTTCTCAAAAATTAATCAGTAATTATATGTCTTACTTTGCAAGCAACTACATATATCCGCATTGTATTTTTAATACATCGTCTGTGAGATGAAAGCTATTGCATGAAAAATTCTACTGAAATTTTCTCAGGATATGAAACTGTAACAAAAAATTGAATTATTCATTTTTTTGTTTAAAATATTGTTGCACCGTGTAACTTATTCGGAGATATTTTCCACGTTTATCATTTTTGTAACATTACGTTTCAGATTTTAATTAACTAAACTGGAATTAAACGCAGTTTGCAAAATGGTGGATGGTGTCACAGGATATGGTTTCCGCACATTCAATCGTACTTAATTATCCAGTTTCCTTTCCGCGTCGTAACTACGGTAACATGCAATTTCCATAATTTTACCGCCAGTTGCGGCATTATCATTTTATTTTAACACCGATAAACTGGACTTTAAATCGTTGCTTATCACGTTCGAAAAGCGCTTTTTATATAAAAAAAAACGATCTTACCCTCCGTTAAGACACGTGTTTGCGTATTAATTTTGGAATAATTTGGAATGTGTCAAAAATCAAATATCTATTAAATTTCCATTTTGTAATAATAAAATAACTCACATATACTCTATTAATGTTACTTTCATGTCATTCCGCTTTGCAAAATAACAATAAAAAATATTATTATCGAGGCAATTAATTTGTTTCTCTATATTGAATTGCAACTTCTGTCAACTAATTATTGACATACGTTCGTTTTTTTATTTTTTGTAAAAGTAGTGTAAAGGCCATTAAATTTCTCGAGTATACTTATCCTCGTAGAAATAAACAAGATGCGCCTGTCCCGCCGTTTTTCATGATACGCGTAAGCCTCGGCTTTCACTGCTCCGACCTCTATTATTAAGAGGCTGCCGTATCTTTTCGATCAAGAAGACAAACTGGCCTCCATGTTTACTTTATGGAAACAGTATCTCGATGGTGTTTTTCTTGTGAAAGCGGCATTTCAACAGTTTCGACTCTCATGTTCTCATCCCGAAAACTCTTGTCACATTTTGATGCCTCACGGCATCACGTCATGTACGAATTATTCATTTTACCATGATAATCTCATTTCACTTTCTACGACGAGATGATCACAGAATACAAATCTTTAATAAAGAATTTAAAAGATTTTAACTCGAAAAATACGGAGATAGACATATTTAATAAAATCTACGTCGAAGAGAAATTACGTTTAGAGTAAAAAATTCATAAACAAAAAAGGGTGAACGCCAGGGTGAAGGATGAACCCCGATAAACGACAGGTTGCAGGAGAAACATCGCCACCTACATCCTTATCCGGTGCTTGTGCCGCTTTCGCTTATATTAAAAACCACGTTCTTTTTAGTCTACGACGGAATTTCTACGCCGCAATGAGATGCGACCGAGTTTACCTATAAATCAATGGTATTTCGCGCCAGGTGGCTCGCGCTCTAAACGTTTTAGCTTTCCCGAGAATTTTCGTTTCAGTAAAGCCAGTTTGACTGCAAAAATGATCGGTCTATGTAAATCCGAGTAAAATCACACGAGAGGAAGAATAAAAAAATGCGTCTCCTCTTCCAAAAGTTTAATTATTATTAGATAGGATATTGATCAATAACGATAATTTCTAGAAAATTTTCTGGATATCACTCAAGAGTGATAAAAAAACGAACCTATGTCAATAATTGATCAATACGTTTACGCATTTTTTATTTCGTTTTATGTTTTTGTTTTACGATTTCGTGCAATTGATTTGTATTCTATTTTATTAACAAATTTATTTTATTATTTTTTTTACTCTTTAAAATCAAATGAAAATGTCATTAATTCACCTGTACATAAAAAAATACATTGATTTTTAAATAAAAATCATATTCAAAGATACGTCGCCGTGAGCTTTTTATCGATTACAATTCGTTAGCAGTATTTTCCAAAAGTTTCACGTGTAAAGTACATCCCGTAATATCGCTCGGAAAATCGCGGCGCGCAAATTAAATTAACGTATTTTGTAAATCAGCGACACTCTCCACGCCGCTTATTCCACTCGCACGAGCGCGTTTAAAATTGCGTAAATTCTGAAACGTACATGAAATATACATCCTTCCTGCGCACATGCACGGACACCAAGAGTAAATACTTTAAACAGTTTACCACGGCGAGGTATCGCGTTCGTAGACGAGATATATATCCCCTCGCGGCTTTCATATCGTTGGGCGTGAAAGTTAAAACGTGTTCCGGTTACAGGTAGAACTCGCTACTATCAAGAGTCCATTCATACGAAACTCAACGAACGTATCGTCGCAAAATGACATTACTCGCCACGTCCCGTCGACCGTTTTGTGTGCAGAGTGCAATTTGCTTGCCATCGGTTTACAAATGCCATTATTTCAAAAGAGCGTCATCTCGTTTAAACCTAGGAATAGAAATGACTAGTGCAATTGTTGTATCGTCGTGCAATTCGTTGATCGTAACCAGATTTAACAACCTTAAAAATCAAAATTTCAATTATCATTTCTAGGTCACTCGGCTTATTCTCTTATTTATTACTATTTAAAAAAAATTTCCGCAGCTAAAATATTCCATGCAATTTGTACTTTTAATAAGTTCTCTCAAACAATAATTTTTAAATGTATAATATGATGTTTTATTCATATAATTTTGTTTTATTTCAAAACTCTGTCTCTCTCTCTCTCTCTCTCTCTCTCTCTCTCTCTCTCTCTCTCTTTCTCTCTCTCTCATACTCGCTTTAAAGCAGTTTGTAACTGTCAAAATAGCATTATTATTAAAATTACAAATTATTAAAATCGTAAAAGAGAATATTTGTTAAAAGTACGTCTATCATTTGCATAGAGGTGTATTATATCGTACAAATAATTTTATTTGTAGAAAATAATTAATTGCAACTAACTCTTTTATTTATCGCTTAGTGAAACGTCAGCAAACGCGCTCGGACAACATTGCTTTTTACCGCTAATTCTGGAACTAATCCTTTCCAACAATTTCCTGCTGGCGCGGCGTGGCGCCGTAACACTCCGAGCGCGCCGCTGACCATCGTCGTTAATCGTTTCGTAAATACGGCGAACACGTCTCTATCTAAAGTCAATCGTAAAATATTTACTCGCATTGCCGCGCACAAACTATTGTACGTAAATATTTGACCATCGATTATAACTGCTACCACAGCAAAATTCAACCTTTTCAAATTTCGTCCTCTCGGTGAGAAACTCAGCACTTTCTTTCAGTTTTATTGTTTTTCCTTCTTTGGAATTTAATCGATGGCCGCATCAAACGCGTTTCAATTTACATAAGAAATTTTAAAAATTGTAGAAAAAAACATTAATTTAATTTTATATATATTAGCAAATTATTATAAATTAATGTAATCGTGTATATCTCGTTCTTGATATATTTTTGTAAGAATTATTTCAATTTAATTGAAAATTAATGGATGTAACGAGAGATTGTTAAATAATATAGAAATATTATATTATAAACGAATTATAGAAATAATCATATAATTTTAGAATAACAGATTTTATATTGTTAGAAAAGAGATTTTATATTGTTCATGATTAAGCTGATCAAAACGGCCTAATTTTGATCATTATTTGATCATTATTCACATTAGAAGAACGCTTTTGCTGAAATATGTAAAAATTAACTCGATAAAAATAATATATACAGATTTAAAATAATTTTGTTGGACTATCAAAATAATTAGGACGCTCAAGCATAATAAGTAATGCCGCAACAAAATTTTAACATTCTTTTGCAATCAGTTTGAGCGTCTTACATCATCATTTTAATGGTATATTTTATTCTAATAAAATTATTTTTAGATCTTTAGCTTTAGCTAAATTTTAAAACTTAAATTTTTTTTAAATTAAAATTTTTAAACTTTAACAATATTGTCTTTTTCATGTATGATTAATCAAATCAAAATGGTCAAATTTTTCGAATATGTATGACTGTAGAAAATCTCATGAAAAATTCAGATTTTTCTTGTGACAAATAAAGGTTACAGAAATACGAGAGTGTAAAATATGTCGGTTAACTGATTCGCATCGAATACCGAGCTGTCAGAAAGCAAAATGTCACAATTTCTCTTTCTTTCTTTACACTGGCTTTCCGATTGGCGGGATGAACGTTAACGTTGCTTTTCGTAGTACCGTAAATTCCGTAAAAAGTTTCAAACGAAAAGCGTGCCAACGGGCTTTCATTATTTATTTGGAGATATGCGCTTTCATGTCGTTTGACTTCTACAAAATTAAACAACAAATTGTTTTGGTTCTCTCTGTAGTCTTTTCTAAATCATTCGTCGCTAAATTGCTTGTTAAGAAGCTTTCCGCTAATTTTTAAGCTAATAATTATACAGTTCAAACGACTGATTAGTCGGCCTCGTTAATCAAGCGTGGCAATTGAAGAGGAAATTACGAGGATGCGCATCGCGGAGTAATGCTACGCGTGTAATTCCGCACTCGTTCGCGATAATGTCCGGGGGCTGTAATTAGATATTAATCGATTGCAAATTATCATAATGCGTCCGCTGCGGTTTTGTGTTTTGTGTCGAAATACGCATCGGTTTTTTTCACCTGCTGGCAATAGCATTGCGGAATCACGATTGGTTATTGCGGTGCACGCGCCTCATTAGGTGCTTTATCTGTCAACAATTTATCCTTTCGCTGTTACATGCTACGCGTGTCATGTGCCCTTTTGACCGCGATCGCGCTCCGCTACGCGAGCGTGGAATGAACGTTGGTAGCGATGGATATTTTTGCAGCGAAAACGCGCGGCGATATCCGTCCAGGATGAATTTTATGCGTTAATGCAAAGTGCTTCAATACCCTGCATATACCCTGCACCAATTTCATGGCAAGAATTTTCTTCATGAATTTAAAATCGCTTCTTTCTTTAAAAAATTTCGAAAAGGATCTTGTAACTTAAAACGTCGTATATATTCTTTTATATTTCGCATCAAGTACTCGTAAAATTTCTCAACGAAATTTCATACTTCATCTATTGAAGGGGAAAAAGTCCATTTAATTTTTAAGAGCAAACAAAATGAGAGAGTTTTTATTATTTAATTGTATCATAGTCCGTGAAAGCTCCTTGATGAATGGATTCAATGGGATATTCAATATTTGATTAGAAGTCTTTTCTTCCCGCATTGTCACCTTCTCGACAAACACTCAGAGACTTTTAAATAAACGCAATTCGTCGCAATTCGGCGGATTCACGCAGCCGACTTTGTGGAGTTCCGTGCGAATCACTCTGCGGTGTTTGTTTAATTTAAATAATTTTTTCGTGATAAAATTATTCGTCTTGTCTTTTGTTTCGTTATCGCTAAGTTGCTCGAAAATACTCTTGTTCTGACGTATCAAAAGCAATTGGTGGAGTCTTTTTTCCATTTTCACGAAGCATATTCTTTTATTTGTCACGATAAAATAGATTTTTTAACGAAGCCTTATCATTAATAAAGAAAACATAATATTCCTTCATACTATATTAATTAAAAATAACAAAAAAATAACAAAATAAAACAGAATTTTATTAATATGTCAAATTTTCTTTAGTATAACCAAATATCTATAATATATATTTTACACAATCTATATAACAATTTAATTATTCTGTTTTATATCTATTTTTATATAAAACTTTATAACTTTATATTTAAATATTGAATTTCTTGAGAAAATTGGTATCAATTTTTTTTTCCACATAATATCGAATGAAATTGACTTTGTTCTAACTTCAAAAGTATAGTAATATAATCGCGAATTATCCTGTTTATACAAGCAGGGATTCTCTAAACATTTCCAACAACTGTTACAGACTCTATAGGAAACACAGTTTATTGTTGTCCGACGTAACATAGAGTCTACTACTGTCTGTAGCAGTGCAGGATTTTACTACTGCGAGACACAACACTAGAATTTACCACTGGATAGTCACAACCGGAAAGTTACTTCCCTAACTGCAGGGATTATGCGAATTCGTGCAACTTTTCGATTTGAAAGATTGCTGTTGCTGACACTGCGTTGCTGCGGAAGAACTAACTCTAGATATCTTTGTGCAATTGCCCTAAGAAGTAAATAAATCCTTGCACAAGCTTAAAACAAACTTGAGAGAAGAATGAGATTCTATTAGCCATTTCTATTTTATTAAAAATAAATTGAAGCTGTATTTTATATCTTCTTTTAAAAAGAGATAACGCTAAAATTTACTACTGGATAATGTCAAGCGGAATTACTTCTCTGCTAGAATTATGCGAATGCGTGCAACTTAACATCCGATTTGAAAGATTGCTGTTGCTAATATTGCGACAGAATTAACTTTAAGTGTTTTTACAACTACCTTAAAAACTCAATCTTTACACAATCCTAAAACAAACTTGAGATGAGATGAGATTCTATTAGCTATTTATATTTTAATACTAAGATAAATTGGAGCTGTATTTTATCTCTTTTTAAAAGGAAATACAGAATTTACTACTGAATAATCTCAAGCGCGGAATTACTTCTCTAACTGCAGGGATTATGCGAATGCGTGCAACTTATTCGATTTGAAAGATTGCTGTTGCTAACACTGCGTTGCTACGGCAGAACTAACTTTAGATATCTTTAACTATCCCAAGAAGTAAATCTTTGTACAATCTTAAAACAAACTTGAGAAGGGAATGAGATTCCATTAGCTATTTCTATTTTATTAAAGATAAATCAAAGTGATATTTTATATCTCCTTTTTTGAAAAGATAGACGTATTACTTTCGGAAATTACTTACAATCGTTTGGCAATTATTGATATTTTCGTTACGGAAAACTTGTAATGTTTTTCAAAGATCTATATACGACAAAAACTGTACGACCGCGGGACGTTTCTTAAAGTGCCGGGAGAATTATCACACGTGCGAAAAGGAAAAATGGATACGTGTAGAAATGAACACGTACCTTGATGTTAACGGAAGCCGGGTGGCTGACAAAAAAACGGGCCTGCCGATCTGCGGGGATGGTGGTGTGTCGTCCAGCGACGGTTGATACGGCTCTGCGAAGGCGAATCGTCCGCCGCGCGTTTATATAAGCCCGCGCGACTTCGCGACTCTCGCACCCCCACGCACGTTCCCCACCCCTGGGAACGATGGTTCTCACCCCGCCGCCGATTCGCCGCCAAAGCATTCTCGTCCAATCAAACCGAGGTACCCGTGTACCTCGGTCACGGCGTTCCCTCCTGTTCCCGGAGGCGACGCGACCACCCACGATCTCGTGGGTCTCGTGGGAACTCGAATCTCACCGTGAAGTGACGACGACGAGACCGTCAACTGGGATTTCTGGGTATGGGTGTATTCCACAGGTGCTTGCCCCTGAAAACTTCCGCGCGAGGAGACTATCGCTCCTTGATAGATTATCCTACTGGCGGCGATTCGCCGGAAAAGCGCCGATGGAGCGTGTCAAGTGGATCCTATTGTGCGAGGAGACGATCGATTCTTTTTCGCACGCGGTACTATGCACGCTGAACGAAAAAAGTAGTCTCTACCTTTTGCTCGCAGAAAAAAAGAATCGCGACGTGTGAAACGCTAACGACGCTACGCATAATTTATCATTACTCTCGAGATGCGAGCTTTAACACTATTTCAAGATATTTTACTATTTTTAACTAAATGTTTTTATTTTTCAGTAGTTAAATGCTTTTAGGATTAATTGTTATTTGGGGAGATTCGCTCTCCAAATAACTTTTAGTGTCAAGTGGAGTGCGGTGGAGAGTTGTCTGTATCTCGCGGAATACAATCCAAAATCAACTACGGCGATGCACAGCGAAGCATTCGTACTTTTATCTACGGGAGAACAGCTAAACCGCGATTTCGAATTTCAATCGTTACCTTTGAATATCTCTAAGTAATATTAGTTTTAGGGATTGCTTTAGAAATAGGATACCAGAAATGCAAATCAGCCGAAATGCAAGCCATTTTCCTCTTTGATTCGTTCGCGCCTGTTATCTCGCATCGTAGGTTTCGATCGGCCACGCAAAATACGATTTACGCGTGTAACTTGCAGCGTGACGCAACGTGTGCATCGAGGAATCTGATACATGGGCGATTATTGAAGGTAACAAATTACGTCACACGCCCATTCGAAATCATTCCGAATCATTTAGCAACACGTTACGCAGTCGTGTAAGAAAATGGCGGCAAAATTAGGCGAGTCACTAGACAAACGTTTCGCGGAGGAGACGAGCGCGAAGGAGGGAAAAAAAAACGGAGAGAATGAGAGCAGGTTGAGAGAAAATATCGAGTCACTAGTCGTTAGTCACGTTCGAGCCATCAATTTTCGATATAAAGCTCGAGCCGTTCGATTCCTACGTCCGACTGATACTGACGCAAATATTCGGAATCGGAAACAAAACTTATATCAATAACAAGTAAACATCGACGGATATGTGAATGCACAACTAAGGAAGGAACGGTTTTGCTGAAGTATCTAAAAATTTAGCTGGATGCAGATCTGAAAAGAATTTTATTGGACTATCAAAATAATCATGTGGAATGCTTAAGCTAGTTACTAGACCATCAAAACTTTTTTGCAGTATATTGCTCATCGTGTTTGAGTTTCCTACGTAAATATTCTGATAGACCAACAAAATTAATTTTAGATGTGTATCTAACTAAATTATTAATCCAACAAAGTTATTTAACAACTAGTAAAATAATGTACACCCAAATAATGTACTATCGAAACAATTATATACGGAAAGAATGGTTTTGCTGAAAGATCTAAAATTTTCTCCGGATACAGATCAGAAAAATAATTTTGTTGAACCATCATCAAAATATTTATGTAGAACGCTCAAACTAGTTGTTGGAATTTCCAAATTTTTTTGCAGCATTACTCATTATGCTTGAGATACATAATGTCTTACATAATTATTTTCAGATTCGTATCTAGCAAAATTTTAAAACCCTCAGCAAAATCATTCAATTCTTTCCACGTAGGAATCTTAAACACGATAAGCAATGCTGTAAAAGTTTTAACATTCTAGCAACCAGTTTCTATAATTGTTTTGATAGTCTAAAATTAGATTTTATATTTTCAGATCTGTATCTAGCTAAATTTTTAGATATTTCAGCAAAACCGTTCTTTCCGTGAAGATACAAGCGATTTGTATTAGTAAGCTAGTATGGCTCGGACCTTGTCTTTCATTTGCATACTGATGACCTCGGTAATATATTCAATTTTCCTGCCGCCACTATGATCGATCTAAACTCGTGGCTTCTTAAAAAAATATATATATATTATACCATGATACATAATTCGTAGTGTCGATTGCCACGGCTGTTTGCACAGCAAGACTCACGGTGTACACAGATACAATCGGTTTCTCATCACTACGAATCCACGAAGAAATATCCAATTTGCCACGAGTGCAACGAATGCTGTTTGTTCCCTCTTGAGATACGAGTGGGGTCAGGTTGCCATTCTTGCACTGTATATATGCGTTAACGTGAACAATCTCCCTATACAAATATTTCATTGAAAAGAATCGCAAGTCCCTTACCATTCTAAAATAGAAGGCGTTGTGCTTTCACTCACCTCAAATTTATTCTTAAAATTGATAAAAACAGATATATATAAATATTCAATTTAAATATAAATGTAATTGAGTATTTATATTATTTAAGAAAGAATTTCGTATATCGATCGTCTAAATAGTACCTCATCAATATTTTATATTTTTACTTAATGTAAGTAACATTTGGCAGTTAATATTAGCAAAAATATGAAATTTTTGTCAGTAAATGCTACTATTAAGTAAAAATATAAAATATTGATAAGACTATTTAAGCGACTGGTACGCAACTTTCCCCTAAGTTCGTTAGATAATAATAAATTTCCGTAACTTATAGTTATATGTTATATATGTTTAATTTTTTCGATTTTTGTAAATCATTGCTCACTATCAATCACCATTATAAGTCATTTTTTTGCTATCAAACAAAGTCAGTTTAATTTATGTAACTCTTAGTTTACGTATTTTTTTTAATAAATATGAAGATGCTGAGAAGGCGATGTTCCACATATGTACATAAATTCCATATGTACATGTTTTGCATTCAAAGATCGGAAATGTCACGTACGTGCTCAAAGAGCGAAAATACACGTTGGTCATCGCGTACACGATGGCAAAGAGTACGATAAAATAATATCTTCCATCGCTTTTTTTCTCTCTCGCATTCCTGCGTTTCTCTCGTCTCTTTCATTTTTTTTTCTTGTTTTTTCCGCTATCCATCTCATCCTCGAACCTGAGGAGGCGTCCTCGACTTTCCCTTTCCCTTCGTGATATCAAGAATTGCCGTTATTACCGTTTATCGCAGCCCCTTTTCAGGGCGCCGCCATTGTCGCCATGCAAATTGTGCGATAGCCCATTTTAATAATGCTCGCGAAACAGCAAGCACTCGAAACAAATAGCCACCGCGGACATAACGTGAATATAAGCGAGTAGATGAAATACCAGCGTAATATATTTGATATACGGCAGTGTGTGGTCTTACTGCGTCACGGTTCGACGTTTTCGCCGACGCATGTCGAAAATTTGAAAGATGAATGAATAAAAGAACAAGTTAAAGTCGAATGTTTTATTCGATCTCGTTATGATAATAAATTAATCGATTATTAGGCATGAAATATACGCAACGTTATCAGTATCTGCTACATTAAAGGTCCCTTATTAGTATGTCACCACAATTTTTCTATTCTTTTATGTAAAATACTCGTAAAAGGAAGAAAGATATTTCACGAAAGATATCAATATTTTGCTCGTTGATTTTTTAATGATGTTTAATTTTATTAAAAATTGTATTGCTACACAATAAATGATAAACAAACTTTTTGTTATTAGGTATTATGCCCTATTATTTTAGCACATTCTTGTTATAACGTTATCAGTGTTATTCCTTTCATTTGAAATACTTACATATAAATATCGAAATATCATTAATATCGCAGAATTTACAAGAATAATTTCAGAAAGCGCAAAGAAAATAATATTTATGTAATTAATAAAAACGTAATAATAATTTCTCTTGTTAATTATATCATTTAAGACATATCTCTCTCTCTCTCTCTCTCTCTCTCTCTCTCTCTCTCTCTCT
>JANQDE010000055.1:1165325-1175862 GCA_037157785.1 Cephalotes varians
ATCAATCTCTCTCTCTCTCTCTCTTTCTCTCTCTCTCTCTCTCTCTCTCTCTCTCTCTCTCTCTCTCTCTCTCTCTCTCTCTCTTGATCTCTGTCTCTCTTTAATTGATCATTTATGTAACGTTTGTTTACTATGTAACAAATAGGTAATTAAAAGCTAAGCTTTTTATTTTTTGATTATAATGGTCATTCGTTAAGCGATAAAATTATAATATGATTATGATGTAACACCATTATGCAAGAGTGCGAAAAGATAATGTCATGTAAAGATAATGGCTTAACTTAAAATAATTAACGAGACACATTATGGAAATAGTACTATTTGTTCTACATATTACACGTTTATACATTTACGCATCAACTTTGCTACTATATTCAAATAAATTAAAGCAAAATAAATTCAAGCAGATAATTAACTTTGTATATAGTAAATGGTGGAGAATCAGTAACAATAAGCCACATTATCAGTTCTTATTAACGATGTACGATATAATTGCTACTTTAAATTACTTTTCTTTGTATGCGATCGATTCTTGAATATTCGCCAGAAAATGTAGAGAAATTTTGCAACGAAATATTGAAGTACCACCTGTTACAACGTTCTGTGATCTCTTTAAGAACTAAAATCGGAATTCAAAGTGTATGATATATCGATTCGGGGAGAAAGGGTGATTTATGCGACCGTTGAGTTATTAACAAGATCCGCTCGTGCAAATTCGTTTAATCGGCAAAACGAGCGCCTCATTTCGCTATTGGACGAATCAACGGTCGATTTATCGATTGACTTATCTCTAGTCAGTGTTGCCGTGAAACGATGACTTCACGATTCCCGTTCAAATATCCCAAAAAGAGACAGATCGCGTCAAGAAGCTGGTCTGAGATTTTTAGCTGACAACATTACTAAGTGATTTAATTACGTAACGTTATTCTTGATTAGAGACGGACTAAAAATAGCAAGAATAAAATTGACTCATCTTCGTGTGACGTCGATGGGACGAACGAGTTATTCTAACCGGGAAATATCTCACAGAATAAATAGTTCCATCATTGCGCGATCGGCTTGAAACGAGAGAACAAACACGAATGAGAAATGCGTGCGGGTGGTAGTCGTAATGGAACGCATTATTCTGTGGCTCCAAATGTAACATAAGTAATATGCGCTGCTTAGGACAGATCGTAATAGCGCACGAGAAAATGCGGTCAGATTGAGAAGAAAATACAGACTGTAAATACAAAATTACTGTTTCTGATAACTTCATAAATATCGATAAATTATATATTATATGAACTAATAAATTATATATAAAATAAACCATTCATGAAATGCGTTGAACGTTATAGATAATTAAAATATGCACGTCGCACAATAAAATTAAAATTAATATTTTTATACTTCTTGAAAATTAATATCATTGTTAAAATTAATATTCTGTACTTTCTAAAATTAATATTCTTTTAAAATCTTATTATACTAAAAAGTCAATATGCTAAAAGTCAAATTTGCAACATGCGATTCGAATGTGTTTGAAATTCATATCTTTTTCATATTCCCTCGTTTAATACCTCGTATTTTTTGGATCCTTTTTCTTCATATTTTATATTTGGTGAAATTCATGTTTTACACAGAAGTTTCATATTTCCTAATATCACTATGTTGTTTATTCATAAGTTTACAAATATTAACGTAAATATATGATACGCAAAATGGAGTTACAGCAGAAGAAATTTTAGAAAAAGAAAAACGAATTTATCATAGAAATGTATTTACTGTGTGTATTCTACTTTTATAAAATTATTACATACAATATAAAAACATCATGTACTTGTATTAAAATCGGTTTTTGTTAAAATTTTTGTGGTGAATTTTTGTTTTTAACATATTTGAGTGTTAATTTAACATAATGTAATTATGTTATTTAAATATTTTGAATTAAATTCATATTTAACATTTAACATTTTTCTTCATATTTCTTAGTGTTAAAATAATACAGTTTATGAGTAAACAAATAACATGAAAATAATATAGTTTAAAAATAAATAAATTAAAGATAAATGTTCATGTTAAATTTAACATGTTAAAAATTTTACTAAACAATATGCTTCCACAAATTGTTTCTAAATTATGTATTAAAGTGTTACATTTTTTGTATTAATTTTTACATAATGTTTGCGTTATTTTTTATATTATTATTCATAATATATTCATCTTGTGTCAAATTAACATAAAAATATGATTGGATTGTTTGGGATATGTGAAATGTGTAAATTTAAAAAAATTTTTCAATAAATTTTTCAACAATATATGCATAATATGAAAATATGAGATGCATTTTCTAAATTTAAGATGAAAAGTCATTTTCTTACGCGGACTCTGTTCTCTCTGGACTCAGGTGGAACGACGAAAAATCGTGATACACAAACGAAAATTTCAATTTCTTCGATCTCGCGCGGCTGTTCATCATTGACGATTACATCGGCAAAATAAAACCACAATTTGCCTTTCAACGTGCCGGCTGCAACGGTGCAATTGCAATTTGCTCGCGAATCACGCGGCTCGATGAGCAATCCATACAGACTGCTGAAAGACGAGTCGTTGAATGTTGCACGTATCATAGCATACGATCATAGCAATATTAGAGTTTGATTTTTTTATATTCTTTCGGCTAATTTCCAAAACTTCTTGCTTACAAAAATTAGCTTTCATCTTCTGACTAATTCTTCTTTACTATTCTAAAGAATAGTAAAGAAGAATAAAAAGAATAATAAATTACTAAAATTTTTAACGTTTGCTAATTACGAAAAGAAAGATGGGCAAACTTTACGGAGATTAATCTAGTAAAAAAGCGCCTTGGCATTTGATCTTAAATCGTTCGTTGATTGCTCGTGTGATATTTAGTTAATTCGTTAAATGAGACAAAGTTGCTAACGCTCGCAGATATGCACCGACTGCAATTCTCGAGTGACGCATTAAGATGACGCGTAATAGTCATTTATATGTCTAATTTCACCGGAAATGCGGAACGTTTTCGCTGCTGATCTTCGCTTGCTTTTTGTTTCTAGAACGAACAATCATAAATTCAGTGCAGCGTATGACATTCACTGAATTTCCGTTTGTTCAGAAAGCAGATGTACTTATCTCTTATTATCTTTCCTCGTGTTTTCGTGCGCTTTGAATTCGTTGCACAAGCAGATGAAAGAAAAATTAAACGAAACGACTTCGTCGTCAGACGTCCGAGCTGGAATCTATCAAGTTTGAAGTGCACCGAATCCTTCCGAAGTGTCGAGAAGTGGATAAGTGCATCCGCTCTCGGATACGGTTTATATAGTGCATACGCTATCTGTGCGCTATCGCGTTTCTATTTTTAACTTTACTTTTAGATACATCATCACTTTTACATATAGTGGTTAAATCTCGAAAGTGCGTTCGAGCAGAAAAAAAGCGCGCTATGAATTCATAAAAAAAAAAAAAATAAACATGCTTGCACTATCCGTTTACAACTTAGCAATTTAATTCGACGAGATCGTTTTATCTGCCACGTTAAATGGTTCGTTGAGAAGGAGCAGTAAAACGAGTCATGTGACCAACAGCAATTTCGACCCAATCCACGGATTTTTCACAAATTACATTCGACTCGCATTTGCATTCTGAGAAGAGCAGCTCGCCCTCTTTTTCATTCTTCTCGGTTTCGCTCCGCACTTTATTTGATAGCGGGATTTACAACAATATCGCGCTATATGTATACAGCTCACATGGAGACGCTGCAAATGATCTCATTTCAAGACGATTTGAGGTTTAAATATTCTGGATGATATTTCTCGAAATATTAAATTTTGTGTTATTAATTTTGCGGAAGATATACAGTTTGTTGTGTTAACAAATGTTTTTGTTATGAAAAGAGTTATAATTGTGTACAAGAAAGATTCTATTAGACTCTTATTCTATTAGACTCAACAGATAAAAAGAGGGATAAACAGATGAAAAAATAAAAATAAAGTAGCGATCAATTTATAATCTCAACATATTTGATTTTATATGAGACTCGATTCATCAATTCATTTATCTCGAGTTTGCATGAGAGCCTGTGAGTTGACAACCGATTCTTCACGTATGCACAATATAACTACTTGCAGGTTATTATCGATTCATTGAAAGAAATTAAATGGTTTACTTAAATTAAATTACTAGAGAGTTTTGTAATTTTACTAATTAACTTATTTTTTAATTAACATGCCGCAGATTTTCTGACAACTAATTCAAGATTTAATTATGAAGCTAATCAAATTTAATTTAATTGTGAAGATATCTCAAAATGATAAGCAATAATATTGATGTAATGGTTTTGTATTTCGTTAGTCGACATACGATAAAAAGATTTTCCGTTATGTTATCGTGCACAGATTGTTTTTAATTCTCAATTTCATTGTAAATTTTTTAAGTGAATTCATGAAATTAAAAGACACTTCGCTGCAGCAAAACTGCGAACATTAGATTTTGAATTATATAAAACAAATTTAAAAAGTGTACATAATTTTTAAAAGATTCAAAGGTAACTATCCGTCTGACACACCATCGTACGATAAAACGTGAATTATCTTCTGACGATTATCCGGAAAGATAAGTTAATCTCATTTAAGTGCGACTTTATAACAATATGATAATTCACATATAATTTTCATAAAATTCCAAAAAATATAATCAAACGGCAAATGATTAATTTTATCAGTTTTCTATTATTGACATATATAAAACGCTGACGATATCGTTCGCTATCGTCATACGAGGTTGAATCGGAGCTCAGCAGATGGCAAAGCATGTTTCTTCATCCGAGTTTCTTTATCTCGGACCGGATGGCGTAGCCAAGGTCGTTCTCTTTATTTTAAATAAAAAAAGTTTCTTTATCTTTATAATTCAATTTTTAATATATCATCTAATGTATCGTCGCAAAACAGAATTTTATGATATTCAATTGTTTTATTAAAGAAGAGAAAATTAAGATTAGATCAAAAAGATAGAAAGATAAACTGAAACATTGAGGCTGTTTAGTATGATGTTACGATACTGGCGATAAATAATATTGATATATAATGCTTTCTTTATCGTCACTCTTTTACGACTCCAAATTATCCTATAATTCCAATTCCTGAATTTTTATTAATGTTATTGCGCGGCGTATAAAACCGCAAGGGACCCCCGGCGCGAGAGCGAGATAATCGATGGAGAATTCGGTGCCGCGACTTCCGCAGGTAATTTAAGGGCCCGGACGGGGCGACGCGCCACGGTATGCCGTTTCGCACAATGCGCCGGATGTGAAAATTCACGAAATGCAGCGCATGATGCCGTGTCACGGTGGGTAGCGACACGCCACGTCTGTTATTTTGTGGCAGCGCGTTTCTGGCTTTCACCCGTTCCCCCGTGTATTTCTCTTTCCCGCTTACTTCCTCTTTCGGCTCCTCTTCTCGCGCGCGTCGCCTTACCACCCAAAATGATATACATCCCGTGCAGATAAACCCGAATATGTTGACCTTACGTTTCCTCCGAAACGCAAATGGACGAGGCTAGACAGGATATCCCGTCGACTTTATGCCATCATTTCGGGATCTCTTTTTTTTTATTCTTTCTCGGAATAATTTTTGAAATGGCGGACGACGATACGCAATTTCGAGCAATTACGGAATTACGTGACGTTTGATGAATTCGCAAAGAAAAAGAAAAGAGGACACGCGCTGTCAGTGACTCAGAATTTAAAAGTCAATGCTTTATCGATTACTCTTATCTTATCGTATTTTTATAATTAGTATTATTATTTTCATTTAACGCGGCAGCTTGTCTCGCTTTCTTCTCTAAGACTCGAAGAAAAACATTCTGATTTCATCGAAGGAGATATCATTTTACGATTGAATGTGGCGTATGTAATTACGAAATTATGTGATAAATTATTTGATAAATCCGCTAAAAAAAAAGAAAAGAGAACATACTGATTCAGAATTTACATGTCAATACTTTATCAATTACTCTTATTTTATCATATCATTATAATTAGAATTATTATTTCCATTTAACGCGGCAACTGGCCTCAGTCACCTTCCCCGAGAACTCGAAGGAAGATCTCCTGACTTCGTGACGATTGAAAATGGCGCACACAGAATTTTAACTTGGAATGTTAATCGTAGTCATTATTACTCCTGAATGTTAAGCGGGAGAAAGGTAATGCGAGATGAGTACAATGAGCAAGTAGTTAAGAGGTTGCACCACGCGACCAAGACGACGACCCACGCGCGTCTTACGTCCCCTGCATTCGGAATCGACGCGCGAGAGGGCCCTCCACCCCCTTAATAAATATTGGTCCTGCGTATAGGCTATAAGGGCCCCGGCGAAATTGCCATTAGTATGCTACGTACGGGTTTAATGTACGAACACGGAACCTCGCGAGTTCCACGCGACTGCCGTCTATCGGTTCTTCCTTCAAACCGCTCACGTCCTTCTCGCTTTATCTCCCCTTCGTCCCCCTCGGGCCGGTCATAGTGCGATCCAGCTTGTACTCCTTTACTGTTGATCGAAGAGTGCCCCGATAAACCAACAACCTCGCAGCCTCGCGTGGAATCGAGCTAGGTATTTTTAATTAATTATGTAACGCGCGGTCTCTCACGCAGACCGTTTCACAGATCGGTCAAAAATTATCTTGGAAACAATTCACTTTCGTAGATACAAAAATTTATCAAAAAACTCGGGGACTCGAATTAATGTCTCGTCGCAGAAAAATCAACTGAAACATATTCCGCTTGCGCCTCTTAATATTTTTTTTGCGGCAAGCGTTTTAAATAATTTTAGAACTGCGCAACTAACGCGTTATTCGCGAAAGCGAGGCTTTAAAATTTAATCCAAGCCGAGATCCGCATCTAGGGATGTGCCCGAGAGTATATTGCTTTCCTTTCCTGGCTCTCGAAGGTCTCCGAGTACCCGTAGCTCGGATCGCGTTTCTGCACGCGGTCAAGAGACTCGGTCCCGATAGTCTTCGCTGCGGGTACCCGGATCGCTCGTCATCTCGCTCGGCTTTGTTTCCACGCGGGACTCCGAAGGATTTTCTCGAGCGACTGCTCTTTCTACGGACTAAAACGCAGTAACTATTCCAATTTGGCATTCAGCCAAAATTTATCGAGCTAGTAAAAAATCGCTATATTACATTCCATTTGCTCGATTACTTAATTTCTAATTATTCAATTCTTTCATTTAATGTTTTAATTATTTATTAAAACATTTTCGTGAAAAATCAATTTCAAATCGCTCAGAGACCACTATTAAAAAATACTGTTGAAATTAATACTACTATTAAACATGATACTAATATTAAAGTATTAATATATAATACTACTATTAAAATTTTATTCACGAATTGAGACGTCCTCCTACAGACGTTAATAATGTGGAAAGACACATTGGAGAGTGAAGGAATTCTTCTCGAAGGTTCTCGCCGTGTGGCTAATCTACGATATACAATAGCATCGTATTGCGTCAGGGAGAAAATAATGAATTTGCAGCGCGTAATCGTGTGCATTCTTATCTTGTTTGTTACACGCCGTGGCCGACAGATTAGATAAGGGAAATCCTCGCACTTAATTTCGATAGGTTCCCTTTCAATAGATTATAATATAGTTTAGCTCGATATGTTTTATATTTTTAGATCGTAATGTGACTTATCGCTGGATCGCGGTTGAAACTCTAACGAGGAACGTTCTACGCGGCTTGTTACCTTGAACCGCAACGCTCCGCGCTCGTGCTCATGTTTTTCACGTGATAGTAACGACGTAGCGTTAGTAGGGCGATATGAAATTAGTCAGCTATGCACTCGCGAGGGCATCCTTATCCAAGACTCTCGTTGGCGCACGTGTGGATACAAAAGCTGGTGGATACGAAAGCGTGCTTGCGACTCGCCGACTCGCGCGATACGACGGCGCGTGAGTCACACTCGAGTGAGTCAGTGAAGGCTCGTGTGTGAAATAAATCAAAATGCATATCTACGTGGTCGGGCCCTCGGCCATCTTAGACACCTAGTTCGTGGAACTGATCGATTTAAATCCGAGACCCATCCCGATGTACACATTGAGCGATCGATACCGCAAACATGGAATTCTTTTCTGTGAATCGATCTGATTGGAAATTAAACGTCTTTAAATTAAATGTCTTTTTTACATCTCGGCATTGAAACCAGAGAAAGGCAATTCCAAGCTACAATCGCGGATTAATATTCGCGCGATGAAATGTTCCGCTTGCTATCGGATTTGTACTCTCGAAGATCCTTGGAAACGGCTCACTGTGTGACTTCTCATTTTCGTGAAACATCTTCGATGCCTATCACGTAGAGTCTTCAGGAGTCGCGCGAGCTCACGATCGATGGTAAAAACAAGCCGCATGTATCGCACGCATCTTCGGAGACGACACGCATGCTGACGTCATATCCTGGGCGCCACCGACCACACATTGAATCTATCCTAAAGACGTAGCTTAGGCAGATGTTAAAGTTCACGGAAAGCTATGCGAATGATCGTGCTATGCTCGTTGAAATATAAAAAATTACAGCTTTTTCAAATTAATAATAAATAATAAATTAATAAACTGACGAAGAAAAGAGCACTACATTTTACATATATGTATATTTTTTGTTATTGTATATTAACTGAATATTGTATATATATGTATATCTAATATTTTTAAATAATATACATATATCTCTCAATAAACATATTAGATAAATGGAAAAACAAAGAAAATAACACGAGTAATTTTGACGTATACTGATAGATAATTTTGTAGTTTCCTTAACACATAACTATATATTATTAGTAAATTAGAACGACTTAAAAAGAGAATTACATCATTTGATTAGCTCATGTTATTTTAACGCTTCACTCGAAAGGTGTCATTAAACAATAATGCGTATGAAGGTAGTAAACACACTTATGAGATGTCGCAAGCCGGTAGCTAGCTTCTTGTTAGATAATGCCCGTCCACGCAACCACGATCGACGCTTCACCGAGCGAGCGGTAATCTAATCGCGAATAATCGTCGGGGTAACCGGCGACGGCGAGACAGCGTTGCGCCGCCTTAGCAACATGTACACGCGTAATTCGCTGGCATTACGCGCGTCGCATTGCGCGTCGCGGCACGTTGCGTAGCGCGGCGTTATCGCGCGCCTCGGACTCGCACCGGAATGTAACTGGGAGCAGATATCGGTCCAGCTGTCCAGCAGCTGTGAGCTTCACCTGCTGATGTACCGCTCGCCCGACACGTGTACCTTCCACCCGATGTACTTGGCACACGCGCGAAAGAGAAAAACCCACAGGATTTTCTTCTTTCGCATAGTCCACCGTTCACCGTCTCGATCCCTTTCCGAACAGTCACCAACAAAACTCAGGCTCGGGAAACGAAAAGGCCGGACTGTGCATCTAAATTCCGAGGCTCCGTCATTGACGCTGCGATGATGGATATTGTGTTCTTTGCAAACTGACTTCTTTGAACAGATATCCTCTTTTCTTTATTTTTACAGAAGAGCTGAAGGCTTGGACGAGACAGAAGTGCAACTTGACTTTTTAAGCTTTTGTGATTCGCAGTTCTCATACAACAGATCGCAAGTGTGATTTTTAAATAGTGTTATGCTACATAACAAAGTAATTCAATACGAAAAATAATATAATAGTACTTATAAAAAAAATATTTTATTTTTTTATTATTTATTTTATATTTTTATTATTTATTTCTTTCTGTTATATATATTTGATGAAAACAAATTTGTTGTGTGACACACATTACCATTACTACTTGATGAAAAACTATCTTAAAAAACGATTTTGCTAAGGAATCTAAAATTTTGCTGAATACAGATCTGAAAATAATTTTGTTGGAGTCAAAAATAATGAGCAAAAAATTGCTGCAAAAAATGTTGATATTCTAGCAATTAGTTGGAACGTTCTACATAATTATTTTGATTAGTTCAACAAAATTACTTTTCTGTATCCAGCTGAAATTTTAGATCTTTTAGCAAAACCGTTTTTTCCGCGTATATTTAAACTTTTTTAACAATTTTGATATATTTAATGATATAATATTTTATGATATAAGTTGGGAAGTTTCGTCCAAGAACGAAACTTAATTTAAAATGTTTAAAAACACATTTCATGTTATTATGACTGAAGCTCCTAGATTAGCTGGAGTTTAATATCCCAACTTTAGTAATCGTGTCTATATATCTTCTTAGTTTGACACCGGGTTAAATTCGAGAAAATTAATATCGCGATCATTTTCCTTTGATTGTGTGCTCGTGCGCAATCTGGACGAGCAATTTCCAAGAATAATAGGATCCAAATGGCGGGCCCCCGGCTTTTGATACGAGCTTTTGCTACGTTTCCTGGTTCGTCGTTATTTGTACGTCGATGCATGATCGCAGAAAGCAACCAATGGTCAGTGCGATCGGCGCGAGGTAGCGCGAATGCAGTTGTACAAACAATTTGTACACGTACAAACGCGTGCGCGCACGTTTGTCAAT